>CM052885.1:83681929-83699440 GCA_028534135.1 Potos flavus
AAAAAACTCCTCAAACTCAACTCTCAAAAAGAAAGGTAATCACATCAAAAAATGGGCAGAAGACATGAACAGACACTTCTCCAAAGAAGACATACAAATGGCTAACAGACACATGAAAAAATGTTCATCATCATTAGCCATCAGGAAAATTCAAATCAAAACCACACTGAGATACCACCTTACACCAGTTAGAATGGCCAAAATGAACAAGACAGTAAACAACAAATGTCGGAGAGGATGTGGAGAAAGAGGAACCCTCTCACACTGTTGGTGGGAATGCAAGGTAGTGCAGCCACTTTGGAAAACAGTGTGGAGTTTCCTCAAGAAATTAAAAATAGAGCTACCCTGTGACCCTGCAATTGCACTGCTGGGTATTTACCCCAATGATGCAGATACAAAGAAGGGCCACATATACCCCAATGTTCATAGCAGCAATAGCCACAATTGCCAAACTGTGGATAGAGCTTTTTTTATATAGGAGGTTCTGTGAGTATCTCAAAAGTTTCAAAAGATAGTCCAGCCGGGATATGGCCTCCTGGGAGCCTCCTGACCACTGGGGGCCTCCTGGCCATGGATGCCTTCAACAGCCCCAAAGCTCTCATTGAGACAATAAGCCACCATGTTAGCTTTAAAAAGGTTAAATTTGTCCCAGCCTGTGACAACAAAAACATCATGAACAGGTCCTGAGTCCAATCTACACTTTCAACCTGGTTTCTAACCTGGTTTCCAACCAAGCCGAGCTTACAGTTTCCTGTGCAATATCCTGTGGAAATTCTGGCAACTTCCACGACTGTATAATGGCTCCGGCCCTTCACACCTCCTCAAATACCCCTACCTATATCACTACATGTCCTGATTACTTATGAACTCGTCTTCCCTTTAAACTCATTTAGGATAGGCTTTCTGTATCTGATTTGCTTTTGTGTCAAGCTTAGCATAAAACTTGTATTTGACAGTAGTATACACTGAAAATTCTTCTACTTAGAAACGTTTTGAAATATCGCCTTTCTGACCATGAATTTCTAGGTCACTGGCTGGGCCTCAGCGAAACATTCACTACATGAGGGATAAAATGATTGAGCTTTATTTTCATCTGGATGTCTCCTTATGGCTCTGTATAAGGCTCTCCTTTGCTCCATTGGGAAATACTCATAAATGGTGCCTTCTGTTGATTTGCAGTCTTAATGGGGTCACTGTAAATTTCATTTAGCAAAAAAATGATTCTGAAATTCAAAACTGAGTTGGCTAGTAGGCATTGCAGGTGGGGACACTCAGCTTTTGCCAAATCACTGAAAGTTTTGCAATCAAATTATCAAGTGAGAACTGAGAGAAGAATGGTTATCACTGGCAGAACTATGTGGAAGCTGCTTAAACTGCTGACTAATGTCTTCAAGTAAAGACCACTCTGCATGTCCATTACTCAGGTCCCAGTGTAGAGCTATTTAGCAATATTTTCCTAGCTTGGGACCTTGTGCCTTGTCTCTGGGGCAAACACTGAGTGAATCTGAGTCTTCCTTGGAAAAAGAAGCCTATGTTCATTCTAGAGTTGTCCAGCATATAAGTGTTATTTCAGATAACTACCATGAGTAAAGGAGAGAGTGCACTGGCAAACAGATGACAGTGGAAGTGAAAATCTGACCCTAATAAACAACTGTGCTTATGCTTCTTTCTTATTTCTTGAAATCAGCTCAAATTTGCTTGCCTTCATGAAGCCAAAGATAGGTGGGAAAATATACAATTATTGGATAAATTTTGGACTGTCTACTTGAACATCCCAGAGAGTAAAATAAGATCATCGTTGTCCCAGTATTTTTCAATTCAACCACTGAAAGTTGTTTTAGCACCACCATAACCCACAGTACTGGTGCTCTGTCCCTGGCTCCTTTTTCCCGTACTTAACTCCATGTGTTGCCTCCAAAGCCTTTTCAGAGCCACTCAAACACGTACAGTCAATAGACTCATGGAGGTCAGAGCTGCACTGGATCTCAGAGAGCCTCATTCTACAGATGAGAATCCAGGTGAGTATCCAGACAGACCAGGTAATTCACCTAAGTTTACATACTTTGTTGGTACCTAGTGCAGCACCATAACTCTGGCCTCTCCATCTCAAGGGTAGCATTCTTCCCACGGGAACTCAAAACTGTTATTTAAGTTTGCAAGGACCCTATAAGTCACTATCAATATTTGATCAATCACATCAGAACCAGTGACTTTGCCACTGATCTCCTACTAGCCCAATGTGGATTCTTTGGAAAAGTAACTGTGCGATTTTGTCAATTATCCATGAAGGCACATTTGCTGACAGAGACAATAAGCCATTCATTGGAGAAATTAAACTAATGTATCATTTTATATTCACAGCTATCCCTGGGACTATATGTGGTACTATTTCCACAATATTAATTGTTCTAACCTTCTGAGAACATAAAACAGATTAAAGTTAAAGTTCTCCCCACTGGGTCTCTATAAAAATAAAATTTGCTAAACATTCTAAAAACCCAATTCAATTGAAATTGGAAGAAAAAGATGTAAGGGCTTTAAACGACTGTTTCCTGTTTTTACAGGCATAAAATGAGAAACTTTGGTTTGTATGGGACCTTGTTGAGAGCCAGACAGAGGCTGGGTCTATAATAAACATGATCGTAAATGTTAGGGTACTGTTTCTATTGGAGTTGTGTTTTGAATTGGTTAGCAATGTGGTTTGGCCCCCCTTGAAAGAGACGGTCATTCCTGGGGCCAATCACCCAAGGAAGAAAACTGGTGAGAGAGGATCTACCCATTGTCTCCTGCTTTTAATTTCTTAACTTTGAGGAGACATCCAGATGTGTGGGACTCAGTTATAGGGGCTAAGATGGTACCTACCATTTAGAGATACAAAGACATCTTTGAGAATCTCATGAAAGTTGTGGATTCTATTCCCAGAAAAATGCACAGGCACACAAATATTCAACTGCAATTTCAAAGTATTGATGGACCTTGCTGAAATTCATCTGTGGACTTCTCAACATCCACCCAGGATTTGATACCTCAGAAAGCTGAGGCCTAAGAGGAATACATCCCCTGCAGAGCATTCCAAGAATCAAACAAAACAAAACAAGAAAACTCTGCAGTTTATTGCCAGATTATCTAATTTGTGGTTAATTTCAGTGTATATTTCCATTCTGCAATCCCAGAAGACTTCAGGGAAGTTCTATTGAGAGTCAGACTTTTCTAATTATACTATTAAGGGGAAGAGCTGTGTCTCTATGCAGGCCAGAACATGAGTAAGAAATCTTCAAGAAGAAGGTCACATTTGAAAGGACAAGATCTGAGCTATGTGATCTAGCTACCCCACAAATGAAGGATATTCTCCTTGGATAATCTGGGTTTCATTTTTCTATTTAGGAAGGGGCACATGTTTCACAGTTGACTATGAAACTTCGTGACAGTTGTGAGGATATTTCCACATTACAATCATCAGAGGTTGCAAGGCCATCTTTGTAATTTGGTCTTACCTTCCTGAATGACCTGCCTATCATGCAGGAAGATCTATCTTTGCTTCTGAATCAGAAGCTAATGTTATGCCAGACAAAGACAAGTACTGAACAGTTCACTTATATGTGGAATACAAAAAGAAAAAAAAAAAGTTGAACTGATTAAAATAGAGAGTAAAATGGTGGTTTCCAGAAGCTTGGAAGTGGAGGAAATGGGAAGATGTTGGTTAAAGAGTACAAAACTTTAGTAACGAGATGTATATATTCTGGGAATCTATCTTACAGCATAGTGACCACAGTAATAATGTATACTAGAAACTGGCTAAGAGAATACATTTTAAGTGTTCTCACCACAAAAAAAGATAACCATATGAAGTGACAGGTGTGTTAATTAATTTGATTATAGTAATCATTTCACAATGTATACATGTATCAAATCATCACATTATATACTTTCAATATATATGGTTTTCTTTGTCAATTATGCTTCAAGAAAGCTGGGATAAGAAGCTGATGTCATTGAGAAAGCCTCCCTACCTCAGAAAATTCACTCTTCAACTTGATCTAGCTTCTGGGTAGCAGCATCCTGAGTTAGTTACCCTCATCTCTTGGGTCTGAGGGGGTGAAACTGGGTCACCTGAAAAGCTTCTACTCAGGTAGGAAGTATCTTCCTGCAGCTTGTTGTCAGGGTAGATCAACAGTATGCTGAATTTTGGAAAAAAAATCTGAAAGCTAGGGACACAGAGTGAAATCGCACAGATGACAACCGTTCTTTGGGCGGTCCCACCAGGAGGGATGGGGAAGTGGTGAGATTTGGAAGTGGTTGGCACCAGAAAGGCCTAGACTTGGGTTCAGAGTCACAGCTCTAATATCTGACAAGGATCCTGAAAAAGCAGAACTGGTTTCCAGGACATGGACGGTGCAAGGGTGCCAGTCAGGTCACTATGCAGGGACTCTGTGACAGGAGACATGGCAGGGCCTATTGTAAGAATTTATGTGCACCAAGGCTCTGAGCTCCAAACAAGAAGGGCAGTGCCTTTACCCAGAATTGTTCAGACATACAGAAGGGAAATTTGAGAACAAGCGCAGGAAGGTAAGGGGAGCTGGTGAACCCCTCAAGGGGGGACAGAGGAGAAATGCAAAGCAAAGAGCCAGGAGCCATATCATGAGAGAGACAAGGAAATCTTGTCTTATCAGTTAAAGTAAACCAGTGCAAATTTTGGCGGAGCCCTAAAACCAGACTATCCCATGTATAACATCCTCCTTAACAAACACCCCTGGTCCCAGAAAAATTCAAGACCACAAGACTTAATACCAGCCTTACTTCATATATCAACCAACATCAGACATTAGTCACAAAAGATCAGAAGGCAACAAAGAGTGTTCAACTGAAGATCCCTTTTAAGTGTGGATATTGCTGAGAGTCCTAGGATCAACAAACACCATTGCAGTCACTAAGTCTACCCTCCAAGTAAAACCCAAATTTTGAGTTTTAAAGCAATTTCTAATAAGAGAAATCTGTGCTTGACTCATCTTCCCCACCAGGAAAGATGCAAGGTGAATATCTGTAGAGTCCCAGTTGTCAAGGATTCTGCAAGGCCTCATGAAATACTGATACTCAGAACAAATAATATCCCTGTTTTTATATCTGACACAAATGGATAGTACACATCAGACTTTATTGGCTTCTGCTCAGAAGTCACTCCATATGTGACTTAGTCTTCTAGAGGCCTTTGGGGGAAACCAGCAAGAACAGGCGAGGTAGACAAGATGGTCCTGGAAATGCTTTGTCCCATAAGCACACTCCACTTCTAATGATGGAAATCCCACCTATAGGTTGTTTCATTGACTATCCTCTATGCAAACTCCTCAAAGGGACATTCAGTCTCCATTTGCATGAAACTTACTCCCCTGAGACTTCACAGGGATTATCAAGTTCTAAAGGAAACCAGATCTGTTTGCATCCTCAGCAAAACTGTCTTCTCTAAATTGACCTGATTCTTCATGGAGGTTAATCTCCAACAGGCTGCAGCTATAATTGGATCCATGTTAATACTTCCTTTTCCTCTTAATCTTGTTTGTGAAAGATACGCTTGCCGTTATGGAAAACATTTGATTGTGCTTTCTGACCTGTGCCTGAAGGTGGAAATTCAATATGAGAACCACTTATTTCTCAGTTCCTTTGAAGATCCACTCAGCAGATGAAGCCTTGGTGAGTGCCTGGCTCCAGTCTTTACATATTTGGAATTGAATTTCACCTAGTGCTGATGGCACCAATGGCTACATAAGCATTTATAAGAAAAAGCAAATTAAACTGTAAAAAAGTGAGACAAATGGAGTTGAGATAGGGAACGTTCAGTTTGAGAGGAATTTGCAATTTGCAGTTTTAACTCAGTGTTTTACTTTATTTTTTCTAATCTTGCTCCATGTAGAAATTTTTTTCCATGTAAAAACTTTTAAAAGTACTACAGAAAAGCGGGTGGTGGCGGTGAAGAACACACCAAAAAAAGAAACTTTCTCATAATTCTACCATCCAGAAGTGATGCAGTTCATTTTGACCTATTTCTTCCCCGTCCTTTTTCCATAGTTTGAACCCAGTGGAGATAAAACCATATAGCATTCACCATGTTGTGAATATTTATGTAATAAGCAATTTCCCATATCATTAAAAGTATAACTTAAACATTATTCTTAGGGAATCCCATAATATTCTACTGCAGGAATGTTCCATGATTTACTTAATCATTACTTTAATGACAGGTGTTTACATTTTCAACATCTCACTTTTGTAAATAACCCTGCAGCAGACATCTTTGGATCTTTAGGTCTGGGCTGTGCTTATATCTTAGGAAAGATTCTTAGGAAGAAACATATAGGGCCAAAGGAAATGGACTTTTTTCAGGCCTTGACACATGTCATGAAATGGCTAAGCTGCTTGCTTTGGAAATAAACAGATAAAGCAAGCAGCATAAGTACCTTGAATCTAATAGGTTTGCTTAGCTGTTTGTTATGCAAGCAGAAAGACAGGATCCTACTGCTCATCCCATGAGGGTGAACCAACTGGACATAAAATTTCTCAGCAGAAACTATAATTATACTTTCCTCTATTTTCCAAGTTGTATACAGAAAATTTATAATCAGTAAAATGGTTGTGATTTTTTAGAGTTACGCAATAAGGCCATTGCCCACTGCTTATTTCTCAAGCAATAGTAGGAGAAGCACCATTGCACACCGCTTTACAGTATACATTTTACGCAGTTTATAAAGCCCTGTCCAGAGCATTTCCTTAAATGATCCTCTCCACAGTGTTTAAGCTAGGCAGCTCAGGTATTATTATCCCCATTGTACAGATGAAAAGACTTGGCTTCCCCCAGTTTAAGTACCTTGCTGAAAAAGTAGAAAAGAAAGCCTTGCGGGCGTTATTTGTTTTCAGCTCCTTTTACTTAATCTTTCTCTTGCTCTTATACATATGAAGTTTACACGCTGCTATGGAAACAGAGCCTGGGTAGCCACCAGTATGGTACAAAGCTGAAGACAGAAAGAACAAGTGCATCTCTGTTTAATGTCCCACTTGAACGTTGCCTGGTGAGGGACCGACTGCATTCCTGGTATTTCGTTCTTTGAGTTTAAATAACATGTGAATGAGCTGCTTTGTATAACATAGTGTTTCTCCACCAGGAAGAAGCAATTGTTGGTGTAGTGCAGTGGTTGCCAGTGCTTAGATATAAGACAGCCTGGGGCAGGGGCAATGGCTTATCATTGCCCGTTATCCAAAGGACTTCAGAATGATGATGTAAAGTCTCTGTCATCTCAGATAATTTCTCTGATGGGAAACGCCATAATACTTAAAATGTGTACAGCTCTTTCAAACTTCTCCAGGGATAAAACAACTTCTTACATTTTGGTCCTCACAACTACCTGGTGATGTCTCCATTATTATTATCCTCATCCACAGAGAGGAAATTGAGGCAATATGTGTCAGAAACCAGCTAGATACTCTCCCTGAGTAGTCAAGAAGACCGTCTTTCCCAGACTCCTTTGCAGTTAGGACAAGGCCATATGTTTGGGTCTTGGCCAGTGGATTCTGGGCAGAAGTGATAGAACTCACTGAAGGCCAAGCCATACAATTTCCTGCGTGATCCTCCGTATTCTCTTTCTTTACTGATAGACCATTTAAATGAATAGGATACAGTAAAGATTCCAAGGAGGGTCTCCAAGGTGTAAGAGCCACCATATGGAAGGAAATTGGATCCCCAAGTCACGATGTGGAGGAGAGCCTCCTGCTCCTCCTTGAACTGTCATATGAGTGAGAAACACTGATGATGTGAAGTCATAAGATGTGAAATTTGTTTGTTTTTGCTACACTGTTTAACCTAGCATAACTCATACAAAATTACTGACTCAGGGTCACCCACAAATGTCACTCAGGTTATAGCAACCTCCTAAAACTCCTGCTGTGTCACCCTTAAATAAGGATCAGGAAATGCTATGTCCAGTTTTTTTTGCAGTTCCTCTCTGTTTTGTGCTGGAGTAGCCTGAGGCTGGGAAGTGGAATCATCTGACACTCACTCCCGCATATTTCTGGAAGGTGATGCTAGATGTTGGCTCAGAGTAGGCTTAGGGCCGTTGGCCAGAAAACCTAAATATGACTTTTCCATGTGGTCTCTCTTGGTGATCGGGCTCCACGTGTGAGCATCCCAAAAGACCAGGTGGAAGTTGTACCACTTTTAATGATCTAGCCTTAAGAGTGACATAATGTCACTCCCAACATAGTCACAAGTCCACCCAGATTCCAAGGAAAGAATCACAAATCCCACATCTCAATGGGCAGTGCGTCAGGACAACCTAGAGTTGCCGCCATCTCAGAAAATGCAATGGCATATGTGGCCAACCAAAATACACGGTGATAAGAAAAAGCCTGACACACACAAAAAAAAAAAAAGAAAGAAAGAAAGAAAAAAAGAAAAAGCCTGACACAAAGTGCTTTCCCTTTTCTTAACAAGAAAAAAAAAAAGGTGTGTGTGTGTGTGTGTGTGTGTGTGTGTGTGTCTAGAAACTATCTGTAAATATTCACAAGAAACAGTTGGCAATAATTTCCCTCAAGGAATGAGACTAGAAATCCAGGATGGAAGAGTTTGCTTTCCATTGCATACCTTTTTACTGTTTGAACTATTTACCATGTGCTTGTGTTATTTTCATAATACTAAATAGAATTTTAAAGGGATGAATGGGTATATTTGGAGTTGATTATACACATTTTCCTTTTTTCTCTGTTGAAATCATTAGATTCTTCTGGAGGCCAACCAAATGATGCAAATGAGGAAAAAAAATTTTTTTATTTTCAACCAAGACATCAATTTTCATTCTGTATTCACTAGATGACAATCTGGCAAAATCAGAATCACATCTGTACATGCAAGAAGTTCTTCATTTCTCTCTATCAGTGGGAACCCATCCTGGCTGTACATTCCAGTCACCTGGAGAGCTTTATAAAAAAGATTCCAAGGCCCTATTTCTGACCTACTCAATCACAGCCTCAGAGGTAGGCACCCAGGAATCTAGCCGAAAGATCTCCCACGTGATTCTGATACCATCAACCCAGCCCTGGGAGCTTGAACTTGGCTTTGGAAAGAAAACAACTGGTGGCCCTGCCTATAGGTGGGGATCCACAGGGATGCCAGCCTGGTTATTCCAGATGTGGGCCACCTGAGCTTGTTAGGGATTCAGATTCTCAGGCCCCATCCCAAAACTACCAAATTAGAATCTACATTTTAGAATGATCCCCAGGTGACTCCTGGGCATGTTAAAATTTGTGAAGCACAGTTCGAAAGGATATAATCCCAAGAACAGGGAACAAAACAGACAAAAAGTCCCAACTTCATGAAGCTTATTTCACTTGGGGGAGATAAGCAGTAAATAATAATAGTAGTAAGTATACAGTTGAACTTCGAACAACACAGGTTTAAACTGCATGGGCCCACTTATATGCGGATTTTTTCCAATAAATAGGATATAGTACTGTAAATATATTTTCTCTTCCTCATGATTTTTTAAGATATCCATTTATTTTATTGAGATATAACTGATATATAAGTGTATTAGTTTTAGATATAAAACATAATGATTTAAAATATGTCCTTATGGTTTTCTTGATAACATTTTCTTTTCTCTAGCTGACTTTATCCTAAGAATACAATATACAATACATATAATATACAAAATACGTGTTAATTAACTATTTATGTGATTGGTAAAGGTTCTGGTCAATAGGTTATTAGTAGTTAAGTTTTGGGGGAGTCAAAACTTATAAGCAGATTTTCAACTGCATAGCAAGTTGGCACCCCTAACTTCCATGTTGTTCAACAGTCAGTTGTGAGATAGATAGATAGATGATAGATAGATAGATAGATAGATAGATAGATAATTTATTTATTATAGTATGTAAAATGGGCAGTTTTGAAAATAACCAGTGAATTGTTTGCCTTAAATTTAAAAACAGCATATTAGATGTTGGTGTCAGGGAAGTGGAAGGGGAGTGTGGGGGATAATTTTGCATCTTTAAAGCAGAAAAGACCTCACTGAAACGACTGAAGGAGGGGAGGGAAAGAGAATTCCCGACAGAGGGAACAGCCAGTATAAAGACTCTTCCAGGCAGAAGGAGCCAGAAAAGGGGACAGAGAAGTAACTGGGGCATGTAAGGACTATCTTTTACTCAGAATGGGATGGGGAGCCTGGGTAGGCTTTGAGGAGCAGTGACATGATCAAACTTACATTGTCAAAGAATCCCTCTAGCTGCTGATTTGAAAGTACACTGTGGGGGCAGCTGTAGAAACAGGGAGCCCAGCCACGAAGCTATTGCAGTAATCCAGGGCAGAGATGGTGGCCCAGAGCAGGGGGCAGCAGAAGGGGCTGTGAGTACAGGTCAAATGTCCACATCCAGCTCTAAACTGGCCATTTGTGACAATCCCCACCTCCAGGAGTTAGGGACAAAGCTGGCATTGTCCATGATGCTTCAAAAGTGTTGTGTGGGCCACAGGGGGGAAAGCTGTGCAAACCAATAGTGTTGCAGGTAAGCTCAAGTTGTGTCTCATTTGCCCATGTTTGCATCAGAGCCTGCTGCTTATGAAGGCACTGTCTGACTATGTCATTCGCAAAGATTAATGTGACATGTTGTTTCACTGTTCTATATAAAGCACCATAATGGTCACCAACTGGGGAAAATTAGAGTCCCTGCAAAGCATGGAAGTCATAAAAAACACAGCTTAGTTTCCAGCAAGGTTTGGAAGAAGACCCTGGGTGACTCACATGCAATTTCTCTTTTCACTCATCCACAAGCTACCTGATTACAATTAATCTTTATCAGCAATGATAACTAAGTAGTTCAATTCTGGTGGGGAACAGGCTGGAGGAGAGGGCAGTTGGAAGAAGAGAAAGGAGGAAGCATCTCCATTAAGCTCTTCCTACCATCACATGGATCATCTCACTGCCCACACAAACTTATTAAAAAATCCTTTCCCTCAGGTTCACCCTAGTCCAGACTCAATATTCTGACCACTATGGCACATCCTGGTAATCACTAGTCTGCTCTTTTTGAGAATCCTGAGGTTGGTGCAATGAGGCAACAGGAAGAACTCTTCCAGAGAGACCACAGTAACAAACAGATGCTGAAGAGCCAGCCACCATTTTCAAGGGACGGGAAGGCACATACATTTGCCAAAGTGAAATGGGGTGAGGCTGCCCAAGACAGGGGGAAAGCACAGATCTCATTTTACAACAACCTTAATTTTATAGACTCATAGGTGCTTACAAATGGACCGATTCCACTCATTCAATTTACCCCCTGATAAGGAAAGTAAAGCCTTGGGCAAGCTGAGTGACTTATTCAGTGTTACACAACAGATTGGTACCTGAAGAGCAAATTAAACACAGAGCCGCTGGCCTCACAGCACAAAGTTGATCTTGTGTCTTAAAAGTCAGGGCTAGCTTCATTAGGTGCTAATTAGGAGCTCCCTACTCGATTATCTGTCAAAATCAGTGCTTCCCTGGGGAACCGTAAATACTAATCCCAATATCTAATGTTAGGGCTTCACTTTTTATCAAGAGGTATTATGAGAAAATTGTATTATGAGAAAATTGTATATAATATCCAGGTTCCCATCGCATCTCTGACACAACCTTCCCCTCTTCCCTTAGGGCAAGCAGAGCTTGTCTTCTGTTCAGCTTATTTTACCTTCAAGGCCAGTGGCTTACTCAGATTCTACTATCCTTGTTCTTTCATTTCTCTGCTTTCCCATTCTGCTTGGGAGGGCTCGTGTGGCAACAGATGGAAGGAAGGGGTAAGGTCTTCCCTAAATAAGTATTTCATTTGTCCCCATTGCACTGACAAAGGCTCTCCTTGACCAAACTCCCGTCAGGTTCCTCTGAGCCCTCTTCTCAATTACGCCTCGACATTGGCCCCTCTCCTTACCTGGGCCTACATGGCCCAGTCTTAGCAAGAATTATGATATGGGATCACCCATCTTCAGTAAGAATCCCCCAGCCCTTGACTTTTCCTCTAGGTAATTTTCTGCCCACTGGCCCCTTGAATTCTGCTCATTGGCGATAAACCACCAGCTGTTCCTGCTGTATTCGGAGTTGAGCCCAATCTCTGTCTGCTGTGGCAACAGCCTTGTCACCCATTACAACAGTCCTGAGTAGTCTTCTTTACCATTTTTAAAAAGTGTCAGAATAACTTTTTTTCTTTAACGGCATATGTATGAGGGGGTGGTAGGAAGTAAATACACTAAAATGTGAATAATGATTATCTCTGAGTGGTACTTGACTTTATACTTTTTGGAACTTTTAAATTTTGTTGTACATCAGTACAACAAATTGCTTCTTATGTTAAAAAAGAATGAGATGGAAGCATTATCATGTAGAGCTTGAGAAAGTCAATGACCGTAGCTATCAAATATTTCTAAGTTTATTTTTAGCTTCTTAAAATAAATGCTGTTTTTTTAATGGAACAAGAAATGCCCTGCCTGCCTCTACCTTGCTCCAAGTATACGGGCTTCCTTGCTATTTCTCAGACATGCCAAGCCCACTCCCAGCTCAGGGTCTTTGCCCTTGCTGTTCCCCAGGATACCTGCATGACTCCTTCCCTCACCTCCAAGGCTTTCTCAGATCTCACCTCAGTGAGGCCTACCCCAACCATCTTATTTAATTTTGAAACCTGTTCCCCACTCTCACCCCCGCCCAAGTACTTCTGATTCTCCCAATAGATTTCAGGACACACTACCCCAGAATAAGGCACCTTTGCATCTTGAATATGTTAAGCTGAAGGAATTTGAGAAAACGGTAGAAGCAGGAAGGTCATTCTGACCTTCTCCCCACCCTATTCCTTAACCTACCATATTCCTCCATAACTATCCACTTTCATCAAACCTAGCATAAAAATACACAGGTCTATTTCTTCAGGTTTTCATTTCCTAACAAAATGTGTCACATAAAGCTTATTTTAAATAAATGTGTATGCATTTCTCCTGTTAATCTTTATCAGTTTAATCTTCAGACCCAGCCAGGGACCCTAAGAGGGTCAAGGAAAACTTTTTCCTCCTTATACTCCCTTATATTTATTATCTTCTGAAATACTAGGGAATTTACATATTCCTTACATTAATTGTTTACTGTCCATCACCCCCATGAGAATACAAGTTCCACCAGGGCAGGGATTGTTTCCTGGTTTGCTCACCGATTTATCTTAAGCATCTCTGAGCTTCACATACAGTAAGCACTTTATGAACATTTGGTAGATGAATGAATGGTGCTATCATAATTGTGCATCTGCGTGTTTGCAAATGTCTCTCTAGAAAATATACCTACACATGAAATTGCTGGGTTAAATACCCATGCATTTAAAATTTCTGTAGACAGTACCAAACTGTACTCAAAAAAATGCAACCAATTTCTACTTCCAACATCAATGCATGGGAGTCTTTTCTTCTCCACATTGGATATTAACTGATGAAAATTCTTATGTTGTTTTATTATGGATTTCCCATGCACATGCTGGTGAGATTGAGCATAATACAAGTCTTATACTAATTGGCCGTTCATATTTCCTCTTCTTTCAACTTCTAGTATTTTTAACAGGTTGAAAAAAATTTTTATTATGTTCAGTTAGCCAACATATAGTACATCTTTAGTTTTTGATGTAGTATTCAATGATTCACTAGTTGCATATAACACCCAGTGCTCAAGAGAATATCATATTTTTTTAAGGAAAAACTGCCCAAGATTTGAGAATGAGCAAGAGATCCCTCGGTATCTTCTTGGGGCAACCTGGACATGGCCAAGGGAACCCTCCTGGGGTTATCTAATTCCATAGAGGTGTGTGCCGCTTCAGTTTCAGTGAAACTGAAGACAAGTAGTAGCAATGTAAATGGTTCCTGTCCATAACAATAGAAATGGATTTTGTCCCCAAAAGAATGTAACTTTCTATAACTCAAATTCTGATTTGAACCTGTTTTAACAACTGACTGATTCCTTTAAGAATTAATGACTTAAATAAAACCTTTGGCCTATGTTCATTTTATATTTGTATAAGAGTCATGTTTCTAACTTCTTGAAAATTATACCTTAGTGGACTTTCCCTAGTGAGCATGAGGAATTCAGTTGCACTTGGGGCTGGGGACTCCAGGGTGGGATTTTAGAATTATCTGCAGCAGGGATACCAAGAATTAATATTCACATTCCAATATTCAAAATAAGGTTGGAGTTCAGCAAGATAATGGGCTCTAAACCCAAGCTGTGGGCAGAGAGAAAGAGATTTTCTCAATTCCTTTATCTCTCTCCTTTAACATATCAAGAGCCTGGAGGACTTAAGGAAAGGGGGTGCAGATCTGGAGGAGATCAAAGGAGAGGCCAGTAGCTTGCCAAGAGGCATTTGTTCTAGTTCGCTGCTCTGAGTTGAAGGAGTAGAGATGTGTGTATAAATTGGGAGAAAGGAAAAGGCAGGAGCACTTCAACCCCCCTTCCCTTCCAGGTTGTGGAAGGAGATGGTCTCACACTCAACCCCAGCCCCAGCAGGGGTGGGCACAATAAACTCAACCCAATGTGCAAGGTGGCAGAAGAAGTGCCAGGCAGAAGGAGGGGCTTGAGTTAAATCTTCCCAAGTAGACTTTGGCTCCCACATGGCTAGCATTGATAGATTTAGCAAATAAAAATAAAGACTGCCCAGCTAAATTTGAGTTTCAGATAAACAATGAATATTTTTTTAGTGTAACTATGCACCATACAATATTTGACACATGCAATATTTGGGACATACTTATACTAAAAAACTATGTGTTGTTCATCTGAAATTCAAATTTAACTGGATAGCCTATATTTTATCTGGCAACCCTTCATGTGGCACTGATGGAACCCAGAGTTTCTTGCAGCCTCTTCAGGTGCCAAGGAATCTGGGTGGACAGCTGGGGAGCATGCCAAAGGGGGAGAAGGACACTGATGAGGGGAAGTAGTTCATTCATAGTTAAGAGCGGTAGGATGGGCCACATGGCTTGGGGACATAAATAGACCTCAAGGAGACCATAGCGAAGGCAGCAGTGGGGTCTGGTCAGCCAGAATGGGCCACAGGTATTGACCCTGTTGGGAGAAAGACCAGAACCCAAAACATCAAAGCAGACTTCAGCTGCAGATGCCAAAGGAGATCAAAGACTTGGGCATGGGACAAGTGGCACCTGGACTGCCACAACCTACCAACCGAGGCAACATGAGGAGGGATCCAGAAGTCAACATGAATCCTCTACTTGTTCTTTAAAAAAAAAAAAAAAAGATTTATTTACTTATTTGAGAGAGAGTGTGTGTGCAGGAGGAGGGGCAGAGGGAGAGGGAGAGAGAGAATTTCAAGCAGACTTCCTGCTGAGCACAGGGCCTGACAACCCTGAGATCATGACCTGAGCTGAAATCAATAGTCAAACTCTTAACTGACTGAGCCACCCAGGAACCCCAAGAATCCTCTACTTCTTCTTATCATCACAAGGCCACACAAGCCACAGACATGCCCACACACTTAGATGTATCTTAGTGTCCAAGGAGGGAGGGATGGAAGTCAGAAAGCCGAGGCATCTTATCCAAATGAGACCATGTCTACCTAAAGAAACTGCTTAATGTATTAGTTCACATTAAGTTTACTAGAGTGCACAAAATTATGGGATCCCAACAGAAGAGATAAGACCAAGCATAGAGAAATAAATTAAAATATATTTTGCCTGCACTTCTAAGTGTATGGTAATTCTGTGATTAAAACACGCTCATTTACATATAGCACTGTTTTATCTTTTTTCTGATTGCTTTTTGGAGTGCTTTATGTAGTCTGGATATTAATCATTTAACTGCCATATGTTACAAATATTTACTGGTTATTATCTTATTGTAATTGAATGGTTTTATGTACCCCCCCATTGTGTCTTGCTTAAGAAAATTTCTCTATCCTAAGATTACTAACAAATGCTCTTATATTTTCTTCTAATACTTTTGTAGTTATAACTTGTGCATTTGGCCTTTAATTTATTATATATATGTAATGTATATCATGGTATATTTTATAGTGGATAAAGCAAGAATCTATAATGCACTCCCTCTTATGCCTTTTAAAAATCCTTTTGTGTTTTATGGATTAATTTAGTGAGAATTGACAAGTAGTACAGAAACACAATATGGCTCTTACTTACTTACTCAGATCTCTACCAGTGACATTTCATAAGAAGATTTGTAATTTTTTCATGTAGACCTTACACATTTGTTGTTACATTTATTACTAGGTATTTTCTAATTTTGTGGTTATGGAACCACAGTTGTATTACATATTCTAATTTATTATTGCTAATGTTTAAGAAATCTTTTGACTTTTTATGTGGAGCTTACATCAAACCACTTTATAGAAATCTAACTAGTTCTAATAACTTGTCACTAGATATTCTTTGATTCTTCTCAGTAATCATATCATCTCCAAATATCTCATTTTAACTCTTATTCCATTGGCCTCTAGTATAACGTTTAAAAATAGTAGTGCTGTGCTGTCCTTTTGCAAATTTGGTGGAAACACTACAGGTGTTTGGGAGATACTTCATATCGCGATGTTATGTGTCAGTAGCTTGTCAATTCCTGACAGCAGCATCTACCTGGTACACTGTCCTCTTTCCCAATTATGGGTCCTCCCACCTAACTGCTGCTGCTTGATGAAGATAGCAACCTGGCTGCTCTAGCAATACTCTATCAATTACCTAGGAAGGAGACCCCAAAAGCCCCTCTCTCTCTGACAACCTCAAGCTCCAAGCTCTGCTGGAGCCCTCATGCAATATCCCTGGACTGCTCTCATCTTCTAAAGAATCTTCACCTGCATGTTTTTGAATTGGTGATCTTCACTTTCAATCTGATCTCATCTCCTTACTGGCTTTTATGCATTCCTCATAATTTCAGGTCCATCAAAAGCAATATGTGACATTTCACAGAGGCATAATGGATGTGTTTTATGTCTTTTCTGTAATTTCTAAAGATCTAGTGCAGAAGGAGGTATGGTTCGTGGTTGTGTTCATTCTGGTAACATTTATCTTATTTTATTTTTTTCAGTGTTTCAAGATTCATTGTTCATGTACCACACCTAGTGCTCCATGCAATACGTGCCCTCCTCAATACTCACCACCAGACTCACCCAACCCCCTACCCCACTCCCCTCCAAAACCTTCAGTTTGTTGCTCAGAGTCCACAGTCTCCCATGGTTCATCTCCCCCTCTGATTCCCCCAATTCACCCTTCTTTTCCTTCTCACAATGTCCTCCATGTTTTTCCTTATGCTCCACATGTAAGTGAAACCATATGATAATTGACTTTCTCTGCTTGACTTATTTCACTCAGCATAATCTCTCCCAGTCCAGTCCATGTTGAAACAAAAGTTGGGTATTCATCCTTTCTGATGGAGGCATAATATTCCATTGTATTTATGGACCACATCTTCTTTATCCATTCATCTGTTGAAGGGCATCTTGGCTCTTTCCACA
>CM052885.1:83699940-83716275 GCA_028534135.1 Potos flavus
TCTGCTTGACTTATTTCACTCAGCATAATCTCTCCCAGTCCAGTCCATGTTGAAACAAAAGTTGGGTATTCATCCTTTCTGATGGAGGCATAATATTCCATTGTATTTATGGACCACATCTTCTTTATCCATTCATCTGTTGAAGGGCATCTTGGCTCTTTCCACAGTTTGGCGATTGTGGCCATTGCTGCTATGAACATTGGGGTATATGTGGCCCTTCTTTGTACTGCATCTGCATCTTTGGGGTAAATACCCAGTAGTGCGATTGCAGGGCATAGGGTAGCTCTGTTTTTAATTTCTTCAAGAATCTCCACACTGTTTTCCAAAGTGGCTGCACCAACTTGCATTCCCACCAATATAAGAAGGTTCTCCTTTCTTTGCATCCTCTCCAACATTTGTTGTTTACTGTCTTATTGATTTTGGCCATTCTAACTGGTGTGAGAAGTATCTCAATGTGGTTTTGATTTGAATCTCCCTGATGGCTAATGATGATGAACGTCTTTTCATGTGTCTGTGAGCCATTTGTATGTCTTCTTTGGAGAAGTGTGTTCATGTCTTCTGCCCATTTTTTGACGTGATTATCTGTTTTTTGAGTGTTGAGTTTGAGGAGTTCTTTATAGATCTTAGATATCAGACCTTTGTCTGTAGTGTCATTTGTGAATATCTTCTCCCATTCCGTGGGTTGCCTGTTTGTTTTGTTGACTGTTTCCTTTTTTTAAATTCAAATTCAATTAGCCAAGGTATAGTACATCAATAGTTTTTGATATAATGTTCAATGATTCATTAGTTGAATATAACACCCAGTGCTCATCATATCATGTACCCTCTTTAATGCCCATCGCCCAGTTACTCCCAACCCCAACCACCTCCCTTTCTGCAACCCTCAGTTTGTTTCCCAGAGTCAAGAGTCTCATATAGTTTGTCTTCCCCTCTGATTTCTTCCCATTCAGTTTTCCCTCCCTTCCCCTATGGTCCTCTGCACTATTCCTCATGTTCCACGCATGAGTGAAACCATGTGATAATTGTCCTTCTCTGATTGAGCTATTTCACTTAGCATGATAACCTCCAGTTCCATCCATGTTGGTGTAAATGGTAGATATTCATCCTTTCCAATGGCTGAGTAATATTCCATTGTATATACGAGCCACATCTTCTTTATCTATTCATCTGTTGAAGGACATCTTGGCTCCTTCCACAGTTTGGCTATTGTGGACATTGCTGCTATGAACATTGGGATTCATGTCCCCCTTCTTTTCACTACTTCTATATCTTTGGGATATTTTGATCCAATCCCCCTCCTCTATCATATAAGTCATTTCGGCCCTTCATCAAAGTCTCCCACCACTCCAAGGAGAGACTCCTTTGTCTTCTTAGCATGTTATCAAGAACTTCTGGTAGTGGACACATTCTCTGATTCTACTGGGTTCTCTGGGATGAAAAAGGCTGCCTAAGCCCCCTTGACCCATCATAAAAGCTAATTACAGATGGATTGGTCACTTATGTCACTGCTAACTTTGTCCTCAAAGTCACCCTCTTGACCTAAGCATAAGACCAGAGAGAATATAAAAGAAGATTTCACAATGATGGTTGTGGTTACAAAGCCCCATTTCAGACACTCAAACAAGCTGAGATTGGAGCTCACCTGTGATCTTACAGAGAAATTTGAAAACATCAGTGGGAATAAAATTGCCCCCAAAAAATGTTCTCACAGCTCTTTTGATAATTGTGTTACCTAAAGGACAATAGTACTAATATTAGTTATTTAGAATCACTTTTTGATCTTCAAAATCAATAATTACATCTTTTCTGATTTTTGATGCACATTTGATGTTTTGTAGGCTCTCTGGTTTGATCTAATTTGCCTACTTGGGGATCAGCTACCAGAAACCATTTCAGTCCCATTGACTTCCCTCTTTAAGGAGCCCAAGAAGAGCCAGGCTCAGAAAGAGAATCTAAGGAAAGTCAATGGGAGTTAAACAATTATTTTTTCTCACATGCACTAAAAATTATCAGCCTCAGATGTACAGACAAGTGGATTTGTAAGATTTAAGCATCCTCTCTAATTTGCTTTTATTGGAATCATCTTTCCTAGCTTTAAATTTTTAAACTTGACTGTGTAAACTGTTTCAGAAACAATATGGCCATAGAGGGTGCTGAGTTCAAGAATGAGGATGTCAGCTTATTCAAAAACAGTCATGACAAGAAAAAGAACTTCAAACCTCTGGAGTGGTGAGCCTGAAATACACCTAAAACACAAGGAAAAGAAGATGTCACATTCCAACAGATATGACCAAGGCTTTGCTGCCACCTACCCTCCATCCCTAGATCTGGCCTTGCCTCCAAATGTCACACAGCGACCACATACCCTCTTCCATCTACAGAGCTCTCAAACAATGCAAAACTGATTCTCACAAATTGTCCCTGCATGTCCACTTAATTGATAGAAACATGACAATACTACAACATTCAAAGTGAAGGTGGTGGTCCAGAGCAAGGACGAGACTTGGGGAACATCCCACAGCAAGCCGTCAGTAACTTATCTATATCTGGACAAGTAGACCCAGAGAATCCCGTCACCAGAAAGACTAAGAATTAAAGCTCATGGTCCAATAAGCAGTGATCCCAATTTCCCTTCTGCTAAAGGAGAATGTCTAGATGCAGAATACCAGTTATCTGGTTTTGATTGATTTGTCTTAGCTTTGAATCCCTAAAAACAGACCTGAAATGAGAATTTGAGTGCACATAGTTTATTTGGGAAGTGGTCCCAAGAAGTACCACTACAGGAAAGGGGAAATGAGGCAAGGAAGAGAAGCCAGCCAGTAAAGAATGTGGGATAGATCAGGACACCACTGTAGGCAACTGAGGATCAATCAAGATGGTGTAGAACATGGCACAGAGCTCTCCTACCCTGGGGACAGTGGTGAGGAAGTGGGGGTATGAATGTATCAAATACCACCATGGTTTGCTGAGGGCTTTTTCCAGGTGTATGAACTTCTGCCTACCCATCTTTGGCCAAGCATATCAGAGAATACCCTCAGGTGCAGATCTGGAGGTATATGTAGTAAAAAGCTCTCAATATGCATTAACAGTGAACACAGAGGCAGATAGGGTACTAATACTGCGAGATTCACAAACTTTGACAGTTGGGTTTGCTGAGCCCTCTGAGCAATATAACTACGCTTGTCTCCTCTCTTGGGTGAATAGCTCAACACCATTTCTTGGACATTGTTATGGCCTTCCTCAGGCCAGATTCATTCGCTATTCCATAGCCTCTCCATTCATATACCCTCAGTCATTGGGATGTCTATAAGTAGTACCAGCATCTGTAGGGGAGGAAAACATTTTCCTCGACACTTTTTGGTCCCTGGATGGGTCCAAATATTTAAACTGACAAAGATTAACAAGAGAAAAGCATACAAATTTTATTGAATTCTTACGTGTGCATGGGAGCCTTCACTAGAGAATCAAGACCTGAAGAAGTGACTGGAAAAAGATGCTTTTATGCCTTTTAGACAAAGAAATAAATTTGTGAAAAACTGATGAGACAAAGGGGTTTGGGCTAGGGGTAGTAAATGGCAAAGAGGTAATTACGAAGATAAGGGTGAGTCTAACAAGGTTTGTTCGTAAGATTTCTTGACTCCCAAAATGCCAGTCTCTGGTATTAAGAATGTCTTGCTTCCTCCTGATACAGGGAGGGTATCTTTCACATGGAAGATTTATGACCTATTTCAGGGAAGAAGGGTGAGGGGTAGGTGGGGTTGGGGGTGACAGTGACCTTCATGCTTACACTGTTTCCTCAAACATAACACAATAAAAAAAAGTTTTTATTTTGATTCCAGTTAACATACAGTGTTATATCAGTTTTAAGTATACAATATAACAATTCAACACTTCCATACATCACCCTGTGCTCATAACAACAAATGCACTTCTTGATCTCCATCATCTATTTAACCCATCCCCTCACTCCCCTCCCCTCTAGTAAAGTGTTACTTGGTCCTCATGCACCAGTCTCAGAGCTTCAGTTACATTTTTGTCTTTTTATTTGGGCGTCTCCATCTACTCGAAAGTTCTCTATGTCTCCAAATCTACCTTACAAAAAAGAACTCAGTGACTTATTATTTTTTCCTCAATAAAAAAAAATAATAACCTTTGAAGGGATACAACAAGTTTGGGTGGCTTTTTCATTTTCTTCTTTGGAATTAAAAACAACAAAGTTTGGTACGGGTACGCTTGAGACCAGGCATCCATGGTTGCTATGGTACCTTGTCCTGTGAGGGATGGAGGATCTTCCCACAATGCAGTTCTCTGCAGACTCACAGGGGCAGATGGAACATGCAGCAGATGCTGTGCTCATCTCTATCTCCCCTGAACCTAGCCAAGAGCTCAGCAAACATCAGCAAGTGTGGTCCCAGATCATGTCTCATAGCCCATTTTGTATCTATAAATAAAAGAGAATGGCTCTAGGGAAGCAGTTCTATACACAACAATGTGGTGAAAAATAACAGAAATGGATTCGAGTAACACAGGAGGCTCAGCATCAGGAACCAGGGTCTCCTGAGCAAGAATGGCAGTCAGGCCAGGAAGGGCTGAAATGGAGTCCTGGAGAGCCCTGGCAGGATTCTCTCTTCATCCTCAGTCTGCTTCTCTATATACATGACTGCATTCTTCTCTTCGAATCCCCCCTTCCCTGCCACCCTCAGAGACACAAAACACAGTTTGGGCTCAATATCTCCCTGTATCCCCCAATCTAATCAACCTTGCCCCAAGAGGTGGGATCATGCTGGGTGAATACAGTTCACCCCTGTGAGTGAGGGAGCATAGTTTAAGGAAGTCACTGTGGACTGTAAATACACCCCCAAAATGCATGTACAACAGACTTCCTACATATGAATACCCAAAAGTCAGTTGTAGAGCAAGGAACAAGAGGATATGATAAAGCATGTTCCAAATCCCTGAATACTAGGAGGAAAAAACCCATTACAGAAGCCCACTTATAAGGGGGAAACAGTCTATGTGAAATTATTTGCTCCCAGTGAGGATACTGACAGATGGAATTTCCTCTAATGTCTTCTCCGTAGTGTTGCACATTATTGGGTGGTTATTTTGCCTTGTTTTTGTGACAAATACATTTTCCACTTGTCTTTGAATAAGGCAGCCCAAGTGCAGGTAGGAAATTACAAAAAATGCATGGTAATCAAAGTGTTTCCTTTGGGAAGAGACAATTGGGTCTATGAAGAAGTCTTCTCTGTGGAGAGGTAGAGATGGTCTAGAAGCCAGATGCATTGACCTCCAGCTGAATTGTAAACTAGAGATTACTGGAGATGTAATGGGTTACTATGGGATGTAATATAATTCTAGTGAGAAGGTCTGCCTCTTCTTGGCCTGAATAGAGTGACCAATCAGGGATGGAGGAGTTTCTGGGATATGGGACTTTACAGTTTAAAACCAAGAACGTCCAAATTCCTTAGGTAGGTGACCAACTCATCCTGTAAAGAATTCCCACTGAGGGGGCACCTGGGCGGTGCAGTTTGTTAAGCATCCAACTCTTGGTTTTGGCTCAGGTTGTGATCTCAGGGTCATGGGATAGAGCCCAGTATCCAGCTCCATGTTCAGCACAAAATCTGCTTAAGACTCTCTCCCTCTTTAAAAAAAAAAAAAAAAAAAGACTCTCTCCCTCTTTTTCTTGCTAGACATGTCTCCAGAGGCAGGGGAAACAAAAGCAAAAACGAACTATTGGGACTTCATCAAGATAAAAAGCTTCAGCCCAGCAAAGGAAACAATCAACAAAACTAAAAGGCAACCTAGGGAATAGGAGAAGAAACTCACAAATATCTTATCAGATAAAGGACTAGTATCCAAAATCTATAAAGAACTTACTAAACTCAACACCCAAAAAACCCAAAAGTCCAGTTAAGAAATGGGGAGAATACATGAACAAACATTTCTCCAAAGAAGACATACAAATAGCTAACAGACACATGAAAAAATGCTTCACTCACTCGGCATCAGGGAAATACAGATCAAAACCACAATGAGATATCACCTCACACCAGTAAGAATGGCTAAAATTAACAACTCAGGAAACAATGGATATTGGTGAGGATGCAAAGAAAGGAGAACCTTCTTATATTGTTGGTGGGAATGCAAGTTGGTACAGCCACCCTGGAAAACAGTACAGAGGTTCCTCAAAAAGTTAAAAATAGAGCTACTCTATGACCCAGCAATTACACTACTGGGTATTTACCCCAAAGATACAGATGTAGTGAAAAGAAGGGCCACATGCAGCCCAATGTTTACAGCAACCATGTCCATAGTAGCCAAAATATGGAAAGAGCTCAGATGTCCATCGACAGATGAATGAATAAAGAAGATCTGGTATATATTATACAACAGAATACTACTAAGCCATTAAAAAGAATGAAATCTTGCCATTTGCAATGATGTGGATGGAACTAGAGGGTGTTAGGCTAAACGAAATAAGTCAGTCAGAGACAAACAAGTACCATATGATTTTACTCATATGTGGAATTTAAGAAACAAAACAGAAGAACATAGGTGAAGGGAAGGAAAAATAAAATAAGACAAAAGCAGAGAGGGAGGCAAACCATAAGAGTCTCACAGGGAACAAACTGAGGGTTGCTGGATGGGAAGAGGATGGAGGGCTGGGGTAACTGGGGGATGGGCATTAAGGAGGGCACTTGAAGTAATGAGCACTGGGTGTTGCATGCAACTGATGAATCACTGAGTTCTACCTCTGGAACTAATAATAGAGTATATGTCAAGTATATGCCAATTAAATTGAATTTAAATTTAAAAAATTTTTAAGAAACTCTCTCTTCCTCTCCCTTTGTCCCTCCCTCCTGCATTCTCTCTCTCTCTCTAATGAATAAATATTAAAAGAAGAAAAGAAAAGAATCCCTGAGTATTTGCTGTGGCAAACAAGATTGAGGGAGAGATGTCTCTGCTGAGATGACATCCCTCCACCCCCACCAGACAGAAGCCCCCATAAACCCCAGCCCAGTATGAGCATGTTTCTTATCAAAGAAGTTGCTTCTTTCAAGAGGAGGGCTAGTGCTGAACCCCAGGCTGAGTGCAAACCAGCTGGTTAAGAGAAAGGAATTTCTCAGGAGATGTCCTTCTTGTTGCCTGTGAATGAACTGCTGACCCCCTCCCACCCTGTGCAGCCAGCTCACCCAATCACCAAGTCTCTTCCCATCTGCACCCCCAGAAATCTGACCTCCAGTTACCTTCCAGCTCAAAGACATTGTGTAAGAGAAGAAAACATATTTTCAGCTTGGCAACTCAGCAACTGAATTAAGATAAACCTGCTTATAAATATTCAACCTGTCAGAAAAATTCCATAAGCTCCTGTTTGCTTATGGAACAGCTTACTTGTCAGAGACTATCTAGAGTGCCAGTTGGTGTTGCATACTGGTGTAAATACCATTAACCCTGAGAAAAAGATTGCATCCCTGGTGGCCAGAAGCAAATTCCCAAATCTGATGGGGGGAGAAAAACCACACATTCTTCTACACAGAAAGAGAAGCAGCATCCAATGAAAGCTATGGCTTCATCCTCTGCTTAGTCTGGAGGCCTGGATGGTGAGCCCCCTCTACCACGAAGATGATGGACTTCCAGGGAGGCATTGGGCATGCCCAAGGCCTCTGTTCCCTGCACCTGCATGAGACCAGCATGAGACCATGCCGTCAACCCTTTCAGAGGCATTCCACTCCAATGAATTGACCCAACCCTATGGATGACTGAAGACTGAGAACATGGTAATGGCCAACTGTGCAGGCATGGGGTGAGACAGCGCTTGCGCAAGACTCAGAGATTCCAGTGACAGGGTGCTCACTACATACCCACAGTGCAAAGTGATCACTAAAGAGGTGTTTACTGGTGGATACTTTTGGGACTCTACCCAGATGGCCTCAAATCCTTCTCACCATGTGTTATGGACTGAATTGTGCCATCCAAAATCCACAGGTTAAAGCCTTAACTCCTAATGTGACTATAATTAGGAGACAGGATTGTTAAAGACGTGATCATGGTTAAATGAGGCCATTAGAGTGAATCCCTACTCCAGTAAGAATAGTGTCCTTATAAGAAGAGGACAAGACCCCAGGGGCACGCAGGCAAGGAGGTAAGGCCAACTGAGAATACCTCAGGGAGGCAGATGTCTGCAAGCCAAGGAGAGATCTCACCAGAAAACAACCTACTGGCACCTATGCCTTGGACTTCCAGCCTCCAGGACTGTGAGGAAATAGGTTTGTGTTGGTTAAGCCTTCCAGTCTGTGACTTTTTTGCTGTGGTAGCCTGAGCTAATAGATCATTTCTGTGTGCCCAGCTTCCACTTCGGTTCCCTTCACCTTTGTTGCTCACACCTGCAACCTACTTCAGGGCCCTTGTATGACTGGAACCACTGCCCACGCACACACAAAAACCTTCCATGCCTCTCCCTTGTTTCCCAGACAAAGTCCAGACACGTAAGACCCATCCCTTCGCTCCCTGTCCCCTCCCAGCCCACGATTCCATAGGCTCACCAACAGGGAACTCGTCAATTAATGAGGGAACCAGTAAGATGCTGTAACCACCTCAAGAGAGAATTTTAAAAACACCCACATCTATAGACGATTAAAAATGCTGAAATGAATCTATAAACAGATGCAAAACTGGCCAATACCCACAGGGCAATAATTAATTGCATTGACAATTGCATGAATTGCAATTAATTGACACTATTTATATTTCTATGGACAAGAATCATTTGAATTACTATAGTTTTGCTATACTGTATAGAGCTGTAAGATAGCTCTAAGGCAATGAAAGGCTAAGATACCCTGGAAGGGTGCCCTAGACAGGATACCCAGTGACCTTTTTCACCAATTCCAAAGTCTTCTGCAAATTTTCCTGGCACAAGTGAACCAGACAACGGTTGCTATTTTCCTATCATTAGTCTTAATTTCTATTTCAAGTCCCCATTCAGCCTAGATAGCATAAACTTTATCTCAGTTAACTTGCAGTTACTTTCCAGGGATGGCATCTAAGTTTTGGAGGAGCTAAGATTGGTGCCATTACTGGAGAAGGACCATCTGATCTTCAGTGTCATTCCTCCACACTGAAGAGTCCTAAGGTAGGCATCGGTCCATATTCATTGCCATGGAGACATCCCTTCTTCCCATCTGTGGCTCTTTCATGTCTAGAAGTCCTTCATGCTATTTCAGTGCCCATTTTGGGTACATAAAAGTTCAATGTCTGGGACTGTGCCATGCTGAAGTGCATGAAACTCCATCGGGGCATCCAAAGCCTTGCCTGCCCAGATACTAGCATTGCCATTTCTACTCTGGTACTTGCCATCTTCCTGAGCCCCAGTCTGGCAATAGGGTCTAAGGCCACCATGTTCACGTAGTCCACACAACCATCAGTAGGGGAGGGGGATTGTCTATTGCCTTCCTAGGACATGATTCAGTAAACAGGACCAAAAACCCTCACTTTCTGTGAGCCATCTCTCCCTTTCTATCCTGGAAATCATTTTCTAGTCTAAGACAGGAAAGACTTGCTCCCCTCATGAAGTATTCTCCTAAATATTTTACCCATTTTGGGAGTCCTTCCCATCTTCCAAAGTATTAAACTTCCAAAATTCAAGAGCCAAGAAGAGAGATTCCTTTCTTTTGTATTTTCTGCTGCCCAGTCCTTGCATGAGTGCAAAGAGCTGGCTCCAGAAGGGAGGATAAATACACAGGAAGAGAGATAGTGGTTATTATTTCAAACATATTGCCCCATCACCCATGTATGGCTCTCAGAGTACAGGGACTGCATCTGAGGTACTTCTGATTCCCATAGCACCTAGCACAGCACCTGCCCATAGTAGGGGCCTGATATGGGTCAATGAATGTGGTGTTTAGCACAGAGGCTTTTAACTAATGTTAAATGGAAAGCACTGGACATTATGGTTTAAAGCACTAGCTGTGGAGTTGGACAAATGGGCGTTCAAAAATTTCATTTCCTAGTTGTAAGAATGTAAGCCAGTTATATGCCCTTGCTAAAACTCAACTTCCTTACCTGAAAATGAGGAAAATAGTCCTGAATTCACAGGGATATTATGATGACTAATAAGCCCTGTGATGTTATATATTATGCACTTAGCATAACGCCTAGCGTATAAGTAGGTGCTCAATAAATAAATTCTGGTTATTGTTAGTTATCACCATTACTCAGACTCTAGTTATTTTGCTCTGGACCTACCCTGTTCAGATACTCTGTAATAGTGGGTTCCTACAGTGAAGCGGTATGTGCTGCTGTGAAAAGAAGCTCAGGGATGGCATCATTATATTAACTGTCACCTTATTGAGATGAAACAAGACTTTCATGGGCTCCCAGAGGTAAAAAAGTACAACAGCTACTGTGGTGTGGCAACAATGAAGACAAAGAAGTCTGTACATCGATCTTGCCATGGGTCACAGACACAGACAACCTTGCCACCTGTCTGGTCAGAGGTCCCATGCAATAGCAAACTGCAATGGGAGCAACCACCAAAACCCAGGAAAGGTGCTCCCTGAAGCATCCACCTGTACCTAGAGAGAAAGTCAATTCTTGAGACTGCAGTTGGGGCCCTGCCCAACATGAGTTACAAAGGGATTTAGATAATTAGTTATTTAGTTTCCATCTGAGGGGGAAAAAATTGAGCTTAGCTCTCAGATATTTCTTGCTAGTAAAATGTTGGCTAATTGAACATAATAATGAAAATTAGTTAATTTTTTAGAAATCCAAGCACTGAGACATGACTCCAGTAAAATTAATCCTTTCCTTGATCAACTAGGTAGGATAGAAACCTGAAACCAGGGGTGCCTGGGTGGCTCAGTGGGTTAAAGCCTCTGCCTTCAGCTCAGGTCATGGTCTCAAGGTCCTGAGATCAAGCCCTGCATCAGGCTCTCTGCTCAACAGGGAGCCTGCTTCCCCCTCTCTCTCTGCCTGCCTCTCTGCCTACTTGTGATCTCTCTCCCTCTGTCAAATAAATAAATAAAAATCTTTAAGAAAAAGAAAGCTGAAACCAGAGCAATAGTCCTTAAGCTTTAGCATACATACAAATCACTGGGGAGGTTCCTCGAAATACATTTTGCTGAGCCCTACCCCCAGAGTTTTGGATTCCATAGGTCTTGAATGTAGGGTCATCAGATTTGCTAATAAAAACACACAACTCCCAGTTATATTTGAATTTCAGTTAAACAGTCCCAAATATTATAAATACTCAGGCCCAAATAATTGCTTGGAACATACTTATACAAAGTATAAGTTTTATCTTGTTTTATCTTAACAAGTCATTGTTATTCATCTGAAGTTCTCATTTAACTGTGCATACTGGCAACCATGGTTCTGGCAACCATACTGGGATGGCGCCTGAACATTTGCATGTCTAACAAGTTCCAGGTGATACTGTTGTTGTGGTCTGGGAGCCACACTTTGAGAATTGCTAGACAACTCAGACAGGCCTTCAGCAATTTCCAATTCAACCCTAATGGTTGGGGCTTCCCACTCTGGAGGCAAATACATAGATACCTTCAGGTGGTGCCTGAAGGCCAGGTAAAGAAAGTGCCTTAAGCAGCTCTTGGTTGTCTTGGTAAACGAGAAGGGGATCTTACAATCTCACCATCTACCCCAAGCGGTTATAATTATTTCAACAACAGAGCTAATCCTCTTGGGATAGTGGAAGTTTGATTTTTTTCAGCTAAGTTTGTGAAGACTTCAGTGGAAATTGGCACTGCGGGCTTTGACAGGAGCTACTGATTTCCTAATAACACAGAGCTGTTCCTTCGCACTTGGAAATCAATCCTCACCTTGGCTTCCTATTGCAGCAGCTTTCTGATTGCTACATGACTTCCCTGTTCTCCTTTTGCTCAAGATTACAGGTGCTGAGAGATGCACGTGTGCCTGGTAGGTAATTACCTCCGTTGGCCAAGCAATTGTTTGCTCTTTACGATCAAGCCCAGGCCTGTGAGTTAGAGTTGCACCTTGCTATAAGGATAGTTCTTGTCGTTTATCTTCCAGGCAAGTGATTGTTTTTTTCCCACTGATTGTATGTTTTTAAATGCGCAAACCATACAGAGAGTGTGAAACACTTAATAAAAAGAACCCAAAAGAATACATGCAAGTTGGGATGCGTGGCTGGCTCAGTTGGTTAAGCGACTGCCTTCGGCTCAGGTCATGATCCTGGAGTCCCAGGATCGAGTCCCACATCGGGCTCCCTGCTCAGGGGGGAGTCTGCTTCTCCCTCTGACCCTCTCCCCTCTCACATTCTCTCTCAAATAAATAAATAAAATCATTTTTAAAAAAAGAATACATGCAAGTGAAAGCAACAACTATTCATCTAGTAACAGCTATATATATTAAAGTTGAACATAGAGTCAGTTCTCATTGTTTGCGGTAGGCATGTCCTATAAAGTCATGATGAATGCTGAGTTAGTAAATACTGAGCCACTGCTCTTGGGGAAAATATAGGCTTAGGCTTCCATGAGCCCCTGGTCATAACATTTTCATCAGCCAATCAATACATAACCTTGTTTTATGTGTGTTTCTATTTAAAGACACCTTATCTTATATATATTGTTGATTCATTTGCATTGAACTCATGGCCAATGCCACTATCACTCATGCTTGAACGAAACTTATCTAACACATGTACTTTCTCCATAAGGCACATCACAGCCTCTTGATCTTAGGAACATAGACAGTACTTCAACATTTGGCTTGGGGCCATTTTAAACATTGAAATTACCAACAAAAAGCAGAGAAATGAAAAAAAATGGTACTAAATATATAGTGAAAATGACAGTTGCTTTCAGAATGAGAGCTGAAACAAAAAGGCAGTTTCCTTGTTTGACCTCAGCTGGAAAGAGCAACTCAAATTTTCTGTCACTCTGCACATGGCCACAAATGACTGCCAAAGTGTATGGATATCGACTTTTGGGGCTACAAATATATTTTAGCAAATTCTCACGTGTGGAGCATAAGGAAAAACATGGAGGACATTGTGAGAGGGAAGGGAGGGGTGAACTGGAGGAAATTGGAGGGGTGATGAGAGATGGTGAACTCTGAGCAACAGACTGAGGGTTTTGGAGGGGTGGGGGTGGGGGGTTGGGCGAGCCTGGTGGTGGGTATTGAGGAGGGCACGTATTGCATGGAGCACTGGGTGTGGTACATGAACAATGAATCTTGTAACACTGAAAAAATAAAATAAAAGTATTTGGGGGGAAAATTCTCAATACAGAATCTACAAATAATGAAGATTAGCTATACCTGTGCCCTCAGACCCAGCAAGCCATTTCACTCCTAGAAAAATGAGAGCATATGTCCACCAGAAGGTAAGTATGGAATGTTTAGAGCAGCTCTCCTAACAACAGTGCAAACTTGGAAATAGTCCAAACACCCATCAACAGGAAAATGGATAATGCATGATATATTCATGCAATGAAATACTAAGTGGCAATATAGCTAAGCTAGCTACCAATGCACTCAACATGGGTGAATCTTACAAGCTAGACACCAAAGACTACACACTTTATACAAAATTCAAGATCAGAAATTAATCTGTGTAGGAGAAAACAGAATAGTGGTTACCACTGGGGTATTAATGAAAAGGGATAAAAGGTTTCCTTTGGGGTTGCAAGAAATGTTCTGTCTTGATTAGGATAGTGGTTACACAAATACATATGCATGTAAAATCCATCAAGCTGCAAACCTAAAATGTATGCACTTTACCATATATATGATACACTTCTACCTCGGTGTTTTTTTTTTTAAAGCTGCCAAGATGCTTCTAATGTTCAGCCAAACCTGGGAAACACTGCTTTAAAGAAATTGCTGAGCATTGTCAATGCCCTGGCCATCCCAGGTTATGCTGCCAGTTCCACCCTTAGGATCATAACAGCTTGTAGGATGCTCTCCTCGCAGTCCCGACCTTTTAAAACTGGAGAACAAAGGATAGCTGGAAGAGAACTCAGAAACCATTCACTGCCAGAATGGCTAATTGGTTTCATCCTCAATGCTAACTCAGTTAATGGCTGCCTGGCAGTCTGGATTCAGAGGATTCTGAGCCTGCATCCAAACTCAGTGGGCAAGAAGTTGTACAATCAATTAGCAGTGTCTGGCTTGTGCGTAGGTGAGGAGAGATGCGTATACTTGCCTTGTATTTGCCACCAGTCTAGTCCAGCTCTCCCCTTTTTCACGTGCAGATACTGAAGCCCAGAGAAATGATTTGTCCAACCTCATGCTGGTAGTCAGGGACACAGGCATAATTAAACCTAAGATGTAGGTTTACCACTCCATGAGATGCTACAGGATGAATGCTGGGAAGAATGAGCATTAAGAATGAAGAATCAAGGCGTGAACTTAACTGGACTAGAGATGCAGGTCATCCATGGGCAAGGATCATGAAATTACCCTCCTGAATATTCAAGGAGTTTGAAAAGATGCTGGTATAAACATCTAACTTCTGTTTCAAACTTTGTGCCCATTCATTTATTCATAACTCCTCAGCAAGCATCTTAATAGAAAGTGGATGGATATGAATGTTCTTTGCAATCCATAAGATGCTTTATAAATGTTGGCCATTTTTGATAAAAATGCATTTTAACAGTCATAATAAATACCCACCATATGCTCAGTCTTGTGCTAGAAGTTATGGAATATGTAACAAAAGTTGGAGACACAAGTAGTTGAGTAACAAACTGTAATAGCAGGATCCAGATTAGGACATGACATTGCTCAGCAATTAATGCTGTTGAGTGGTTCACAATCACCCAAGTCTGTTTTTCCAGTTGCTAAGCGGGTTTTACATGAGTCCCCCACCTCACAGGATCATGGGAGGGATTGAATGAATCCCAATTCAATCCATCAGGCCAAAATCCTGTCAGGTCAAAACTGGCTAAAGGCTGATAAATGTTAGTTACCGTTTTGCAATGTCCTTGCAAAATGTTTTGCAATGCCATTAAGGGGGTGTCTCACTCATCTACCATGCAGGTCCCTTGGCTAACCAGATAGTCCAACTGCAGCTGGACCAGAGGGAGGTCCAAGTCCATGTGGAGCAGATTGCCTCTGAGTCTCCACAGCCTTAAAATTCTGGCTTGGAGAAAAATTTAGTCTAGAGCAGTAATCCTCCATCTTTAATCACTGAGATGGCTTTAAAAAGACTTATGTCTGAGTTCTACCTAGTGTTTTTTTTAGTTCCCCAGGTGACAGCCAATGTGCAGTCGAGGCTGAGAACAACTGATAAAATGATTTGTAAGAAACTGTGAGGAATAGGGCGCCTGGGTGGCTCAGTGGGTTAAGCCTCTGCCTTCAGCTCAGGTCATGATCTCAGGGTCCTGGGATTGAGCCCCGCATCGGGCTCTCTGCTCAGCGGGGAGCCTGCTTCCCCCTCTCTCTCTGCCTGCCTCTCTGCCAACTTGTGATCTCTCTCTCTCTCTGTCAAATAAATAAATAAAATCTTAAAAAAAAAGAAAAAGAAACTGTGAGGAAGCCTAAGAGTATCAATTACACAGATGAAACGAGGGATCTGTTCCACCCCAGGGACAGCAGAAGGGCCAGAGCAGTTTCAGAGGTAGGGATCTGCAGGGCCCAAGGCACCCCTGTGATCTAGCAGCCACCCACATAGGGAATGAGCCTACAGAAGCACGATGCCACAGTAAGCCTCTGGCCAGCGACCAAGGGGTCAGGGACCACCAAAGGTGTCCCAAGGGCCAAACAGGGAGAGTCAGGGCTCAGGGGAGGGACAAGGCAGTATTTTCAGTGGTTTCACTGAGAGGCCTTAGAACCGACAATCATTTTCAGCCCCATTGCTATCACACAGCCCAGCCCCTCCTCATGGCTGTAGAGCCTAGGCTGGTGTAGAAGAGGGAATGCTAGGGTCTACCCGTGTTTACCTAATTTTTCACTGGATAAATAGCTTTCACCCACAGTGGCCCACTTCATCTTTCCAATAGCCTAGTGAGGCAGCCAGGAAAGATATGATTATGCTCAGTTTACAGACAAGGAAATCAAAGCTCAGAGGTTAGGAGATGCACACAGTCACAAAGTTGGGAAGAGGTTGAGCTGGGACTCAAACTCAGATCCCCTAACACCCAGTGTGACCTTTTTTTAGTTATCATCATTAGCAATAATAGACAGTATTTATTTGGCATTTATGTGTTCCAGATGCATGCTTCATTTTACATCAATTATATCATCTTTAACTTCATTACTCTAGAAAGTATGTATTAGGATTACCATACAGATAATCCTAAAATAATACAGATGAAGAAACTGAAGTTTAAGCGTTCAAGTGACCTGTCAAAATTC
>CM052885.1:83716775-83770330 GCA_028534135.1 Potos flavus
AAGAGACTCCTAAACTCATGAAACAAACTGAGGGTGGCTGGGGCGTAGGGGCGGGTTAGAGATAGGGTGGCCGGGTTATGGACATTGAGGAGGGTATGTGCTATGGTAAGTGCTGTGAAATGTGTAAGCCTGAGGATCCACAGACATGTACCCTGGGGCAAATAATACATTATGCGTTAATTAAAAAAAAAAAATGCTCGGCCTTCTAGGAGCTGCCAAGAGGCACTGTTTTGGGGCCTTGCTGCCTCCAATTTCTCCCTCATATATCAGGAAATGCATTGTCAAATTCAAAGACATTACCACCATCCTGAGAGAAATGGTCTATTTGGGACCATTGGCCTTAACTGAATGTAGAATTCGTTTTCCAAAAGGCTGAGCAAGTGACCCTATGGTCAGCTGAATAATTATCCCTAATGTGTCCACATCCCAATTCCTGGAACCCATGAGTGTCACCTTCCATGACAAAGAGTATTTAGCAAATGTGTGAAATGGGGAGATCATCCTAGACTGTCTGCATGTATCCAGATGTAATCACAATGGTCCTTATAAGAGGGAGGCAGGAGGGCCAGAGTCTAAGAAGGTGATATGACGATGAAAGCAGAGATTGGAGTGATTTGTTTTGAAGACAGAAGAAGGGGCTGTAAGCCAAAGAAGATTGGCAGCCCCTCAAAGCTGAAAAGGCAAGGAGACAAGATTCTCCTCTCAGAGCCTCCAGAAGGAACCTGTTGACACCTTCACGTTAGCCTAGAGAGACTGATTTCAGACTTCTGACCTCCAGAAATATGAGAATCACTTTGTGTTGTTTTCAGCCACTCTGGTTGTGATGTGCAGCCAGAGAAAACCAACAAGACTCTTTGTTCGTGGAGCCATTACCTCTTTATATGGTGCTTACTTTCCAATTATACTCTTTGAAGCAACAAGTAAGCCCTGAGTAGTGTATTGTAGGGCAGCAAAGCTAACTTCTATATCCACTTCCACTGCCTGGTCAATTGACTAAAAAACATTGTCCTACTTATTCTGATTCAATCAGAAGGGTATTTTTTTTTTTTTTTTTTTAGCTGCCCACAATGAAGTGATTGATTCTCAAAGCAGGGAGTCCTGAACTCGATGACTTTTCAGGGTTATAATGAGATTCCTTATGAGGCAGTTTCTCATGCGCTGATAGAAGTTTTGAGGTGAGGCCTAGCTTCTTGGGGATCTTTCTGACCAGAGGTGATCACTGAGCTCAGGACTCCCGAAATACAGAAACTTGCCAAAAAGAGAACTCCTCACTGCCTGCCCCAATCCCACTTCTTTCTGTGCAACCATGGCTGCAGACTGCCTCATTCTCCCCCTCCCTCCCTCTCGGGGTTGAGTCAGCTAGTTTGCTACTTCGCAAATCTCACAGACAACAGGAGCACACCAACCTTGCATCCATACTAAGGACACCTGTGGGCACAGATGTTGGATTTCAAGAGCAGTCAAGTCCTCTGGGGGAGGAAGTGGGGGCCACTGGGCAGTGAGACCAGGTTTGCATCATCCTTTCATTGAGGATCGTGGGCCTGGGCCGCCCGGAGCCCAGGGGGACTGATGCCCCTGCAAGCTTACCTAGTCCTGTGGCTGCGAGTCTTGTGCAAAGCCAGCAGCAAGTGTTTGATAAATAAAATCAGCTTGGAAGCCTGGAGAAGAGATATCGGTGGGGGAAGAACCAGTGAGACTGGGCTCTGGGCACCAGCAGGGGCTTCTCATTTCCCTCCATTCATTGCCTGTCATTGTTCCTGATTACGGTTTTTGCTCCCGTCCATCTCATATCCTTAGCGTTAATCCTCCCAATTTAAGCCAATTTTATCATATTGTGTTTGCTAATTTCCCATTTAGAGCACCACGGAGGCAGGTTCCCACTACTTCCTGGATGGCTCAGAAGCCAGCTGAACAGTCAAGACATGGAAAATCTTTGCTTCTGGAGTCTGCCTTTTGTGCACTAGCTCAGCACTACCTTTGAAAGGCAGACATAGCACAAGCATGGGAGCAGCTGCTTCCATAGAAAAAGCAACAGAGCAGTCGGGACCAAGGAAGGAGGTGGAACAGTCTGCAGACCCAGAGAAGAAGTGGTGCTAATGCTAGATGGCCAAGTCCCTTGGGCAGCTAGCTGCACGTCTGCTGTGTGCAGTAGGCCAGTCCCACCTACTCCCTCCACCTCAACCTTGAGATCTCAAGGGATAGTGGAGCCTGAGATGGTGACTCTTTGGTCAAGCCCATCTGCAGACACCCACGTCCTTACCATCTGTAAGTCACTCGGGTGCACTGGTGAGACTGGGGCTGCAGGCACACCAGGAGGGAGCAGCTGCCCTTCAAAGGAAACACAAATGGTCTCTTGATAGGAAAGCTAAGGAAATGAAAGTAATTATGCAACCCTCTGCTAGGGTGACACAGCCCTTGGGAAACCAGAACACATTCATCTTTTGCCTGATGTGGAAATTCAGGAAGCTGCTGCTTCTGTCGACCAAATCCTGGCATGACGACTTGCCCCCTGCTGCCTGCCAACTGGGTTCAGTGCTCATTACAACTTCCCCAATATGAGCCATGTGTGCCCTGTCTCATCCTGACACAGAGCGTCAGCAATGAGGGCTGACTTTGAGGGAGGGGAAGTACTAATTTAGAATCCGCATTTCATCCCCTTTAGTCTGACCTGCAATAAATGGTTTTCAGCATTCACCTAACCAGGATGCCCTATGAATCTGACCCTGACCTACCCTTCCACTGAAATATAATAGCTGGTAAGTACTGACTGCTAACTATGTGCCCAAGACTTGCTTAAGTTTTCAACTGTCTAACCATATTTAGCTTTCACACCAACTCTGTGTAATGAATACTAACATTATTTGCCTTTTATAGGTAAGAAATGGAGGCTCTGTAAGACTAATGAATCACAGACCTGTACCCCTGAAATGAATAATACAGTATATGTTAATTTAAAGATTAATTAATTAATTTTTTAAAAAGAAAGAAAGACATGGAGGCTCAGAGGGGTTAAGGACTTATCCAAGGTCATACAGCTGGGATCCAAACCCAGGCAGAGCATAAGCTTCTGACGAATAGACTCTACTGCCCATGAAAATGGTAGTCCCGACAGTGTCCTGGGGTGTTGCAGGATTCCAAAGTGGCTTATATGTCACTGTGTTTGCTTCAATTATTTTTACCTGGTGCTAGTCTATTTTGAAAAGTAATCATTTATATGTGGTGGTATAGAAAAATTAGCCAGAATTTTTTTCCAGAGGAAAATACTTACTGTTTATCAGAGGAATATTTGTTATTTATTACCTAGGTCACCATCTGTGTAGAATTTTAACATTCACTACATTAATTAAGCATTTATCTCCGTAGCCCTCCACCCCACACCTGGGGTGCTGAGGTAAGAACTATATAGTTGTCATCTCAATGAATCCTCATGAAAACACAAGGATGAGGATGATGTTGATGACAATGATGATGATGATGATGTTGATGGTGATGATGATAATGATGATGATGTTGATGGTGGTGATGATGATGATGGTGGTGGTGATGATGATGATGATGACGGTGATGATGGTGATGATGATGTAATGATGATAATGATAGGATGATCACCATCATCCCATTTTATAGGCTCACAAGGATCTTTCGAGTTCATTATTTTGTGCTGTGTGGCCTCTGAGGGTTCGACCAATTTTTATCACATGCAGCTTTCTCTCCTCTTTCTTTCAATCCTGGCCTACTGCTTTCTCATGGCTTCCCTCTTCTCAATCTTTCTCTCCCTCTCACTTCCTGGTCCTGCTCTCTCATCCATACCTCAGACCTCTCAGCAGCTTCCCTGGGCATTACTAGACCTGGGGGTGAAGTCCGGGCCCAAGTAGCCTAAATCTAAATCCCAGGGGTATGCTCCCTGCTAGGAGCACCCCAAAGTCTCTTTGGCAGTGACAAGGAAAAAGGAACCCTTCTTCCTGTTAACTTTCAGGAAAATGCCCATCCAACAATTTGATGAATTCAGACACAGAGACACTATGAAAGTTTGATACTTTTTCTAAGCTATTAATAGAATCAGAAATCAGGTTCAAGTTAATCTTTAATCACCTAAGCTGATCAAGGTAAAAATCAACATGTACAACAGATTAAGTTGCCCTCCTAGCAAGGAGCTGTGGCTAGGAGTAATATTCAAAAGGCTATGTTGGACCACTTCAAACATGAACATTTGTTTCACATTTTATCACCCCTGAAATCAAGGCCACCATCTGGGGCATCTTCACAATTGCTACTGGCCAGATGGCAATGGTGATGTAGTTGTCATCACCTGGGCCTGTGTGATCTTGGTCATGGCTCCCATTGCCATCACTTCAATTGTGCACTGCAGGTTTGATGCCAGCTGGGTATAATTTTCACTTATTTTTTTATTATTTGAATTTTATTTTTAGGTAATATCTACACCTAACATGGGGCTTGAACTTACAACCCCAAGATCAAGAGTCCCATGCTCTACTGACCAAGCCAGCCAGGTGCCCCTGATATAATTTTCATTTAAAATGTATATGAAGGGGTACATAGAAGAGTAACTTAGCCTTTTCCTACTTTCATAGGGATCTTTCTCAACTAATCTGCTTTAGAGAGCAGAGCCTGTGGTGTGTGGTTCAAGAATCTTCTTAATCATTAAACACCTACAGGTAACTTCCTTGGACTGGGGCAATGACAGTTTCCAAAGATGAGGCCATATTTTGACTTTGTGTGTCTTCACAGATATGTCAAAAGGAAGGCAAAGGAGGAATATCAAAAAGGGTTACTCCAAGGTCGTGCTACAGTGGGAAGCTCCCATTCTGCAAATTGATGCTATTAAAGTTTATGTTCCTTGCAAGTCTACTGGGCCCTGAGGTTTCAGAGTGAATAAATCAGTCTTGACCTAGAGCCCTTTCTAATGATGACAAGGACACCTCTGATATGACCTCCCTCCTTATATGGATCAAACTTCATTCAGATCAGTCCTTAAACAAGCCTGGAAAATTGCTTTTAATATTTTTTTCAGAAAAAATACTAGTAAACTTTTTGGAAGTAACCAGTAAAGCAGAAGATACCCATACTCTAGGACACAACAATTCCAACTCCAGGTACATACCCAACAGAAATACATACTTATGTTTACCAAAAGACATGTACTAGAATGTTTGGCTTTTAGTAGTAGCCCAAAACTAGAAACAACTCATTTCTGGCAACAGCACAATGCATACATACATTATGTTGTATTCATATATTATATACTATAAAGCAATAAGAATGAACAATCTACAACTACATGCAACGATATGGAAGAATCTCATAGACATTATGTTGAATGTAAGTAAAGTATTCACCCTGTATGATACCATTTGCATAAATCATGTTGTAGTTATGTCTTGCTGTGTAACAAGTGATACCATAGTTAGTGGCTTTAAACATTTGTTTACTCATGAATCTGAATTTGGGCTGGACTCCATAAGGCAGCTCATCTCTGCTCCACTCTGAGGTAGAAGGGGACACTAGAAAGCAGAAACTTGTATCACCTGAAGCCTCCTTGCTCACGTGTGTGGTAGTTGATATTGTCTATCAGCAGGAACCTCAACTGGGGCTGTGGTTGTAACATATACACATAGCTTTGTGAGTGGCTGTGTTCCAAGGGTGAGTGTACCAGAAGAATCAGGGAGTAGTCATATTGCCTTTTATAATTGAGCCCCAGAAGCCACCTGGTGTCACTTTCACCATAGTTACCTCTAATCATAGTTACAGGTCCACACATATTCAAAGGGAGGGAATAGAGACTCCACTTCTCAGTGCAGGAAAGTCAGCATCACATTTTCAGAAGAGGTAAGATGAGATATACTAGTACAAACATCTTTGAAAAATACACCTGCCATAAAGTATAGAATAGGAAAAACTAATCTGTGGGTATAGAAGGAAAGGTAGTTGTTACCCTTAGGAAGAGGGCAGTGACTAGAAAGAAACATGAGAGGGGGTGCTGGGGTGCTCATAATGTTCTATTTTTTTGATCCAGTGCTGGTTCACTTTGTGAAAATTCACTAAGCTACACTGATTCATACATTTTGTGGATGTACCCTATAGTTCAGTAAGAGATATTTTTAAGAATGTTAGGAACTATATTTTGACAAAGCTCGGTGAATTCAGTGGGTTCAATCCAGAATTTTCTCAACAATAGCCCTAATCACTTCCACTGGGTTATATGATTACCAGGTGAATAAAAGCACTGTGGTTGGATGCTGGCCCTCTTATTGCTAACTTACAACTTGTCAGCATGGAACCAATAGGTTTCTTTTCCTCAAGACCAGAGAAAGATGAAAGCCCACTGTAATGGTAAATTTTCTGTATCAACTTGGCTGGGCCACAGTGCCCAGACATGTGGTCAAACATTATTCTGGATGCTTCTGTGAGAGTGTTTATTGGGTAAGATTAGCATTTAATCCAATTAACATTTAAATTGGTGCACTTTGAGTAAAGCAGAGTGGTCTTTGTGTGGGTGGACCTCAACCAATCAGTTGAAGGCCTGAAGAGAACAAAAGACTGACATCCCCCTGAAGCAAGAGGGAACATCACCAGCAGAAGGCCTTTGGACGTGAACTACAATATTAGCTCTTCCCTGAGTCTCCAGCCCATTGGCTTATCCTGCAGATATGGGACTCACCAGCCTCCATAATCATGTGAGCCAATTCCTTAATACTCTCTCTCTCTGGGTCACCATATACATCTCTGGTTCATTTCATTTTTCAGGAGAACCCTAACTAATACACCCATATTTTTGGTCCCTAGCTTGTGTCCTTTCTTATTTAAACTGGATGTCAGCTGGGGTGTCTATGCCTCTTAGGGAGCTAGTAAAACTTTGCTCAGCCCCAATTTCCATGCCCATGTGAGGTTCCAAAGCTCTCCCTAGAGCCTCTCTTCATCTAGAACTTTCTTCCAAATGCTTCTTTCTCCCTCAATACTGTCTTGCAATTCGTACCTAAGCCCAACCCCTCACTGGTTTCCACTTTAAAAAAATAATTTGTCTCAAGCATTTCATGAGTTTATTGACTTTACTAAAATTTTGAGAGGATAAAAAACAGATTTCTGTATTGATCAGCTCTTGCCAAACGTGCTATGGAACACACAGTCCCAAAGCACGGTGGCATACAACAATAAGAATTGATTCCCTGATCACGTATCAGTGGATTGGCTGGGGTTTGGCTGATTTAGTGTAGACTTTGGGTGGGCATGGCACACACTGTGGATTGGGTCCAGGTCTGTTCCACATGTTCTCATTGCCCTTGGTCTTGCAACTATCTGAGGCATGTTCTTACCATGGTGAACAGAAAGAATGCAACAGAGCAAAATCCTTGCCCGAGAGCATTTTAAGCCCCCATATCTGCTAACATCTCATCAACCAAATCAAGTTAAGTGGGCAAACCTAAAGTCAGGCGGTAGGACAAATACTCAGTCCCCCCAATCCATGAGGCCATGCAAGGCTGTGGGTACATAATACTAGAGGGGAGAGGAGAACTGGGATCAGTTACTCACATTCCCACTGAGGGGTCTCCTGCCATCCCCCAGCCTCACACCACCTCCCTCTTCTTTCCTCTCTTCCCTTCACATCTCTGCAGGGATCCATCTCTGCAGGATGGTTTCCCTTTCATTCAGACCAGAAGCATTGTTTTCCTCTCCAAAGCTCAGTAGATCTCCTCAATGAGAGTGGACCTCTCCCACACTTTTCCAGGAAGCTTGCTAAGAAACTAAATTTGCCTAAAATGTACATGTAGTATAGGCAGAGCCCCTCAATCTGTGGCTATGATCCTGCCGCGCCGTCACCTAGGAAACTCTACGAAGAAAAGTAAGCCATCACCTTTCCGCCCTCCAAACCCTTTCTCTGGCAAGCTCCGAAGTCAGGGAGATAAATATGAAATTTCCAGGCTCCCAAGCCATTCAAAATAAAGAGTCAAGTTCCCCTGGGGAATTGCCTCAGTCTGTTACTGAATGAACCCCTGTCCAGAAAAACGACACAAACTGTTTTCATAGGAGTCTCAGGGACAACGCTTTAATGGAGCAGCACTGAAGAACACAATATCCATCTGCCAGTCCTAAAGCATATCCCCGGGGAAACCAGGAACATCGAGCAGAAAATTCAGCCTGTGCTCCGGCTCCTGTCCCAGGCTCAGTCCCCCGTCAGTGCACACTGAGGCTCACCCTACAAGGAGGGTCAGTGTGTGGAAGGTCAGGATGCAAGCAGGAGGCAGCGCCACCCCTGACCCTCCAGGGGCTGCTCTGATGCTGACTAGTTTCACGACTAGATAATGAATACACCCACAGCCCCCCTGGGTCTGAAGCCTGGCAGTGCCTTTCCATTTTGCTCCAGAAAAATCAGTCTTGTTACTAGGCTTACTTTTGGAACAGTGTGGGGAGTGGAGCGACGTAATCTTTCTACGGACAGTATTTTCAGATGACGTAGAAATGCCAAGTGTGGAGACACAGGCTGCGATGGCAACGAGGCAGCAGACCTATAGGAGGTCTCAGATGTGGGGGTCTGGGAGTCAGTCTTCAGGCGGCCATGGGGCTATGGTGAAGCACTGATTCTAGCACGGACTTGTTTTCCCATCCTAACAGCTCCGAGTTTGGGATTCTTATTATCCTCAAAGGCTCCTGGAAACCACTTCCTCTGAGAAGTTCATATAGTAACTGTGGCCTGCACATGCTTGGAAATTGAGAGCACCAGCATCAAAACTGACAGAGCTGTGGCAGCTGAGAGCACAGCACCTGATCAGGGTGGGGATGGGAAGAAGGTGAGGTATGGTTTAGCAGCCCCTGCAAAGCAGGAATTGAAGCAGGCTAGCCTTGCATAAGGCAAAACCAGCTTCAGTTCTTGTTTGGATTCTGCACCTGGTACTACTACACCAACCCAGTTCTTGAGGACACTGAGGACCATACTGCTGGGGAGGGAGAGGGAACCACAGGACTCAAGTTGTCAAAAGTGAGTCAGAATAATCGGACTGTGAGTGTTGAGAAATCTAGAATATGTTAACCAATTTGTTTTGCTTGTCTTTCTTTATGTTCACCCAAGAGGAATAGATGATAAAATCTTCATGTAATTAAGTCTGAAAGAGCTCTTTCAATGAGTTAAAGATAAATTGCAAATGATAAGAAAGCAGGATGCCACAGTTTTCATTGCAATGCTTTTTCCCCCTCGGTGAGACAGCAATAAAAGTCCACTTTCAGACCAGGTGGGGCTAAAGACAGTATTTTGTACTGGGCTTTACCAGATCCCAGATCTAATCTCTCACTTCAATCACAGTGCCCAAAAGTGGGCCAGACACATGAGCCACACTGAGTTCATAGTCCACATCCTCACCCTCACTTTATGGTACTTTTCCTTTCCCTTCCTTCTTAAATGAAAACCTCTTCCCTCAGATATCAAGTGCCACTGGATCCCTCATCTGGGTCAACTCTTAGGAAAAACTTTGTTCCTTTCTTCTCCCTGGGGGACAGATGACACAGAAGGCTCAAAAGAACATGCCTTCCCCATAGAGTACTTGCATTTCCTCAGTAGGAAAGGAAAGAGCCTCTAAGAATGGGATTCAGGCACTGGCAGTGGGAAGGGAAGGCTGGGAGGACTGAGGGAATGAATTCTTACACACCACTCCTTGAAATCTGGCCAAGTGAGTGAGCCAATGAAGACACGTGGGCAGCGTGGGCAATGGTATGGGAATGGATTTGAATTTACAAAAAGAACCTTCCTTCTTACCCTGAGGTTCCAAGTAAATGTTGTAGGTGTTTGGGAAAACGTTAAATAATCTGCATGCTGGGGAGATAGGTAGATGGGAAGCAATCTGGAAACTACCCACGTATAGTAGACTGGATAAACAGATTGCGGTATACTCATAAAATGAGCTATGCTGCCGCAAACAGGACAGGCAAGCCAGAGAACTTACAAGAGACTCATGAACTGCGCAGGGAGCACATTGAGCCAAAGGATTCACATACAAAAGCATAAAGAGTGCACAAGTCTGTTTATATAAAAAGCAAAAACTGGAGAGACTAAACAATGTTATTTTAAGTTGAAATTCGGTTTCCCTAGGTGGGGAAATCAGGTAGGGCCTGGGAGGGGGCATAAGAAGGACATGCAGGGTGCTGCGAATAGTCTGTTTCTTGACATGGATGGATGTGTTCAGTTTACGAAAATTCATTGAGCTGTACGGATGTATGTATCTTCCGTATGTATACGTGTTTAAAAGTTTAAGTTTTAAAACTTATTAAAGTTTTTTTTTAAGATTCATTGATTATGCACCACACCCAGTGCTCCATGCATTATATGTTAATAAAAAAAAACAGCTCTTGACAGCCCTGGGGAAACACATTTCACACGTGTCAGTCGAGGCTTTGAAAGGTGTCAGCTTCCTTCCGCCTCCCCACCCCAGTTGTATTGAGCTGTAATTGACATATAACATCCTATTGGTTTCAGGTGTTCAACATGATAATCTGATGTCTGTATATATTGCAAAATGATTGCCACAATAAGTTCAGTTAATATCCATCACCAAAAAACATGGTTACAAAGTTTTTTCTTGTGATGAGAACTTTTAAGAGCTGCTCTTTTTATTAGCTTCCTTTTTAAAAGAAGACTTGGAAGCATATGCCTGCACACATGTGCACACACATAATACACTCAAAACCTCTGATAGCCATAATTTGCAGCCTAGGCTAAATCATGGCTCTGTTACATTTGTCCATTTCCTGGCCCCCAATCCGTTTCCAGCCAGTTTTTAAACCCCCCCTTCCTCCACACTCTATGAGCCAAATTTAACAGCAGGTGATGATTTATTCAATCAACATTAACTGACACCTGCTATGACACAGGCCTGTACTAGGTGTTTGATGTAAGCTGACAGCAAGCATAGGAGGCTGGAAACGTGACTGGAGAAACTGAGGGTTCATAGGGCTCATCCAAGCATAGACTGGGTGGCAAGTGGTGGAGCTGTGATTCCCCCGGAGTTCCAGTCCTTGTTGGAAATGATAACCATGATTTCTGGTTATCTAATCCTGCATAATGAGGCACCACAAAACAGCAGCTAAAACAGGAACAATCACTTGTTTTGCTCAGAGTCTGGAGGTTAACCAGCTCGGTCAGACAGTCCTCTCTCTGGGTCTCCCTTGAGTTTGCAGACAGATGCAGTGCGACTGTGTTCATCTCCAAGGACCCCTGGCTGGGGCTCTGGGTCCTCAGGCAGGTCTCCCTGGTCTCCCCACATGGTATCTCCATGCAGCAACCTGCATGGAGTGGCAGGACCTCTCACACGGGCTGAATGTGTGTCCACAAGCCACTGGCAAAAGCCTGGGAACCCATACAGCATCCCTCTACTACTTTCTATCCATCAAGGCTGTCACAAGGGCCCGCCACCACCCAGGTTCAAAGGCAGGGGACCTAGATTCCACCCCTTAGATGGGAGGAATGGAGAAGAATTTGTAAGCATGTTTTTAGACCACAACCTGTACGTTTTACAGTAGATATTGACAACAATTATTGTCCCAATATTTCACTCTCTTCCCCCACTTCTAATAGGGGAATGCAATTCCCTACCTTCTGATTCTGGGTATGGGCCATGTGACTTGCTCTGGCCAGTGGGATGTTAGCACAGTGATGTGCACGTGAGATTGAAACAGGCTTGGACAAGCAGGCTTGCTCTCCTTGCCATCACCATGGAGAGACATACCTGGTGGGACCAGTCCCCTTGTCGGAGGAGGGAGAGGGGATAGGGACCAAAGGAGCAGAGTCAAGTCACCCCAGCCACGCCCAGCCTAGATTAGAGGACCCACAGCCTACCTGCAGATCCAGCAGAATAGCTCAGCATCTGTCAAGCCACAGAATGTTGAGATAGCTTGTAACAGTGTTTTTGTGGCTATAAGTAAATGGTGCACTGCCATGCAAAAACAACATTGGACCCATTTCAGAAAGAATATTTAGGAGATGTGAGAAAGCCTTATGACTAATTGTATATGACAGCACATGCTCAAGATGAAGAAAACATGAATAGAAGATACATTAATATGTCGGCCAAGCTGGTCAGTGACATTTTAGAATGTTTTCCAAGGTCTTGTGCCCATGAACCCACAGGATGGATTTGTCCACCGATTCCCATCAAAGCCACTGGCTGAGTCCTGCGCAGAACTGGCTGCCTTGAACCAGGTCACTGATACCCGCTAATTGTGATGCCTGAGCCTCACAGGGTTTGGGATGCATCTGTACATGTAAGTGCATTTTGGGTTCTGTGTGCTGAGTATGAAAATGAGACAGCATCTTTGGATGATTCTTTGTAACGAGGAACAATTAAAATTCATCAGTTATTAGTCCATTGTCTTGAGCTTGGACACTGGCTATTTCTTTAAATAAGAGAAAAAAGAAATTTTATTTTTTCTTAGCAACCTTCCCTTAGAAAAATGATCACCTCTGCATTTCTGATTCACCTACACCACCCCATCACTTATGGGGACTGCCCCTTTCCACCCCCCTGATCTCCTTCCCAAGAGACATGGGAAGTAGCTCAATGAGAAGCAGCTGGAATTGCTGAAGCTGGCAGGAATGTGGGAGACCACCTAATCCAGCTCATCTGATTGCCTGAGAAAGGCAAGACTGGAGCCCAGAGAGGGCACGTTTCCTCCTGGTGGTCACACAGCAGGGCTGGGAACCAGCCTGAAATAGAGCTCAGGTCCCCCTTCAGAAGATTCCCTGGAAGACTGGGAAAGCCCCTGGAATTACAACAACCATGGCCTCGCATCCTTCAGCTCTCTGGATTTCAGTTTATTCCATTCTAAAAGGTAAGCCCTGGATTAGGTGAACTTCAAAGTGCTATCTAGCTCTTTGATTTTTGTTTTTTGAACAATTTTTTAAAGATTTTATTTATTTATTTGAGAGAGAGCAAGCATCTGTGAGCATGGGGAGGAGCAGAAGAGGAGGAATAGAGGAGGAGGGAGAGGGAGGAGGGGGAAAGAATTTCAAGCACACTCCTTAAGGATGCAGGGTTTGATCTCACAACCCTGAGGTCATGACCTGAGTGGAAACCAAGAGCCGGAGGCTTAACCAACTGAGCCTCCCAGGTGCCCCTGTTTTTTTAAACAATTCTATGGGAGGAGGTCAAGAACACTAAACCTCTCTCAACAAGGCCTTTGGAATCAAACCGCCCTGTTTTCACATCCTGACCTCATCCTGATCTTGCACCCTCATATGTGTCTCAGTTTCTCTTCCCCTAGATTACCCCCGTAGGCGGCGTGAGTTCTTAGCATTGCCACATGCAATTCAAAGGCACTTGGAGGTTTTCTCCTCCAAAAAATAATTTGCTACATAGCAGTTGTTTTTATTAGAAAGATGCTTTCCTGAAGACCTCGTGTAAATCCCAGCTGACACAAGGCGAGACCCTCACAAAGGATGGTGGGTTTCCCCTGTACCAGCTCAAGCAGCCCCCTGTTATGGGCAGTATCTTAAACACAGCTCACAAACCATTCTATCTTGATAGCTTTCAAATTTTGCAATTCCCAACCAACTTTAATTTTTTATGCATTTATTTATTTTTTATTTAAATTCAATTAGCCAAGTTATACTACATCATTAGTTTTTGATATAATGTTCAATGATTCATTAGTTGCATATAACACCCAGTGCTCATCATATCACGTACCCCCTTTAATGCCCAGCACCTAGCTACCCCATCCCCCCACCCACCTTGTCTTCTGCAGTCCTCCCAGGGTCAAGAGTCTCATATGGTTTGTCTCCCTCTCTGATTTCTTCCCATTCAGTTTTCCCTCCCTTCCCCTATGATCCTCTGCACTATTCTTTATGTTCCACATATGAGCGAAACCATATAATTGTCTTTCTCTGATTGAGTTATTTCACTTAGCATAATACCCTCTAGTTCCCTCCATGTAGGTGTAAATGATAGATATTGATCCTTTCTGATGGCTGAGTATGTACCATTGTATACATGAACCACATCTTCTTTATCCATTCATCCACTGAAGGACATCTCAGCTCCTTCCACAGTTTAAGTTCTTGATACTGTTTTATATTTGTATCATAAAGTGAGACTTTGGGGTGCCTGGGTGGCTCAGTGGGTTAAAGCCTCTGCCTTCGGCTCAGGTCATGATCTCAGGGTCCTGGGATTGAGCTCTGCATTGGGCTCTCTGCTCGGTGGGGAGCCTGCTTCCCCTCTCTCTCTGCCTGCCTCTCTGCTTACTTGTGATCTCTCTCTGTGAAATTAAAAAAAAATCTTAAAAAAAATAAAATAAAGTGAGACTTTGTTATTATTTTATATTAAACAATTTCAGAATCACATCACTCAAGCTCACCTAAAAAAATAAATTAGTGGTGCCTGGGTGGCTCAGTCAGTTAAGTGGCCAACTCTTGATTTCGGCTCAGGTCATGATCTCAAGGTTGTGGAATCAAGCCCCACATCAGGCTCCCCACTCAGTAGGGAGTCTGCTTGAGGATGCTCTCTTTCCCTCTCTCTCTGCCCCTCACCCTGATCATGCGTGCACTCTCTCTCTTTCCCTCTAAAACAAATAAATAAATATTTTTTAAAAAATAACTAAAATTAAAATAATATATAATAACATTTTAAAGACATTAAACTAGTCATCATGGAGGAAAACCCAGAACTTGGTCGGTCTATCTTGCACTTGATTTATGGTTTAGCACATTTTTTATTTTTAGTCACATGTGTTGGAAGTGGAAGGGAAGCACCATCATGACTCTGAGGCCTAGACCTTGTCAGGTCTTCACCCTCTGAGTAGAAATGGGAATAATTTCAGGACCTCTCCAAGTGGAGGTGACAAGGAACTAAGGTGATAACACTTTGAGCACTTCATGCAATGCTTGGCACTGAGACAAATGTGCCCAAGATGCCACCTCACCCTTATCACTGAGCTGACCTCCCTTTTCCCAGTTAACTTTCAATGTCAACTCTTTTTTTTTTTAAGAATTATAAATATCCAAGGCAAATGGGGATCCGCTGGGGTTGTCTCTCCCATGGTGGGCTTGAAGAGAAAGAGGCCCACTGGAGAAGAAAGGATGGCATCACACATCTGGCTGGCCATAGAACCAGAATCCTCAGCATTCTCTGAGCCTCCAACAGCTTCCCACTGCCCCATGTCCCCGGCCTGCCCACTGCACGCCACTGCCTGGCCACATACTCATATTCTTTTAGACTTAGGAGAAAAGATGGTGCCACTGGGAATACAAGTGGGTAGCCTTCTTTCTTCCCTCGGCTGTTTCTCCTCTTGAATCTATTTCCTGACCCATTAGGCTGTAGCCTCGACAGACTGATAGAAAATACTCCATTTCCTGAGCAGAGTCTTATATATATGTCTTTGGTCACTGTCCCTACAGTGGTGTCACAGAACCACATCCAGCATGAGGGTCACCAGCAGAGCCTGGAGGAGTCTGGGATCACAGATCTTAAGACAGGGGAAGAAACTAAATCCTCTGGAAATCCCAGCTTTATGAGTCTTTTGACCCAATTTTTAGAGTGTCATCCCCCACCTGAACCTACTTTTCCACTAGACAGGGCCAGCCAGCATGGGTAGGCACTTCTCAGACTCAGATCATGTGAGGAGGACAAGCAAAGTTCTGTCCCCAGACTAGAAGTCCATTCTCTGGCTAGCTCCCATGCCTGACCAGCCTTCTCACAATATCTATCACCGACCACCATGCTCTGGCCCCATGGGCCTGGTCTTCTGTTCCTGGAACTCATCCTGCTCTGCCAGCCACAGGGCATTTGCACATGTTGTTTCCTCTGCCTGGAATGGCATCATCTCTGCCCCATCTCAAGTTATCTCCTCCTCACTCCTCTGATCTGATTCCTCAGGAAACCTGCCCTGACCCCCATTCAGTCCACGAGAACCCCCTCTGCTTTTCCTTATGAGCCCTCACCACAATGTGTAGCCAGAGGCCACACTGGAAGTTCCCTGACGACAGGAGGTGTCCATGCAGTGCTCACCACAACATCCTTTACACTCAGTACAAGGCCGAGTAGACACATTACACAGCAGATGCTCAGGAATGATCACTGAATGAATGGATGCATGCTTAGAGGCTGGCAACATCAACAGGTTGTCCCTTTTCCTCCTGCAAAGAGCAGGATTCCAAAGGAAGGAGGTGGTCAAAGGGAGAGGTGCAATCCCTAGACTGTCTTCCTAACTCCAGACTTGTTGTCAAACTCCCCTACAGGCCCTTCTGAATCCCATACCCCAAACCAGCTTGTGCTTTGAAGGCACTTCTGAAGACACCCATGTTTGAATGGAGTCCTCAAGGCTTTTGAGATTGCTTTCCCATAACAGGTTCCAATACCACTTGGCAAGCCACCAGGGACTCAAACTAGAAAAGGTGGGAGATTCCTTTGTCTAAAGGACTCAAACTAGAAAAGCTGGGAGATTCTTTCTTTCTGAAGAAAGAAAAACTTTCTTCAGCCATGTTCTTTTCTTTATCAGTGAGGGGAAAGAGAGAGCACACACAGCTCCACCTCCTTATTGGCTAAAATCCTGATTAATATATGTAGCTTCCTGGAAAAAAGCGTGAACATTTCCAGAAAAATCTACCAGTACCCCCACTTAATCTACTCAAGCTACAAAACAACAACAACAACAACAACAAAGGTACTTTGGGATGAAGCACTTGCTGATTTGTTCTTTAAGGGAAAACCTTCCTCAGCAGGAAATGTTCCAGAGGCTGCCAGACAGAGACATGGAAATAACCATTATTCAACTGCCCCAGGGGGCCGAGGAGCAGCCCTCTCTCGCTCCTCACCCTGCCCCCATCTCCAGGGCCACCCCAAGTTCCTGCCCCACCAAAGCCGTGGGAGCGTCCCCAGCAGACTCCTTCCCAGCCAGTTTCACGGGTCGCCTGCAAATCTCATCCTGGGCTTCAGGAGCCCCCAGCTGTTTTCAAGAGTTGACTAAACATCAACTTAATTATACTGTTGGGCTCCACAAAATGGTACAAAGCAGATATTTTTAGGAGGTCACAGATGTTTCCTGTGATTAGCCAAGTCACAGGTCTGAAAGAATTTTTTTTTTTTGCCCCAAAGAAAAGTAAAAAAGAGGATCTTCAACAGCTGTTTGTGGGTACTTCATGAGATGAGCCAGCATGGACACTGCGCAGAATTCCTTCCAGCTGTAAGAGTTTCCCTCTGAAACGCAGCAAGCGGGGTCCAAAGTCCATGACCATGGAGCAGGTCAGACACCAGGTAAATCGCACTGGAGTGGTCTCATCTCTGCCCCATCTCAAGCTACCTCACACACCAACCCCAGCACGTCCTGTTTCTGTACCTCTGGACTTGTCCTGAACCTGGATTCATGCCTCAAACCTTCAGAAAGCACCTACTGTGTGCAAGACCCTATGCCATGCCTGTCACCAAAGTGACAGAAAGGGACTTCCAGTTACACAGACCTACAAGAAGGCTCACAGCAGCAGAGTGCCTGGGTGGCTCAGTGGGTTAAGCCTCTGCCTCTCAGGGTCCTGGGATCAAGCCCTGCATTGGGCTTTCTGCTCAGCAGGAAGCCTGCATCCCCCCCTCCCTCTGCCTGCCTCTCTGCCTACTTGCGATCTCTTTCTGTCAAATAAACAAATAAAATCTTTAAAAAAAAAAAAAAAGAAAGAAGAAGAAGAAAGAAGACAACGACGATGAAGAAGAAGAAGAAGAAAAGGAGGAGGGGGGGAGGAGGAGAAGGAAAAAGAAGGCGGCGGCGGCTCAGAGCAGCACTGTTAGAAATAGCCCCCAACTGGAAACCATCCGAATACAAGGAAACACCACTCAATGGTAAAATGAAACTATAACTACACAGGAAAATACGCATGAGTCCCAGACACAGAATGGTGAGTAGAAGAAGCCATTTGTATAAGCACAAAAATAGGCAACACTAAAATTTATGATGTTACAAGTCAGAACGGTGGCTATGTTCGAGGAGGGAAGAGGCGGCATGAGAGGGGGTTCCTGGGTGCTGGTCATGTCCTATTTCCCAAGCCAAGTGCTCGTTACAGGGGTTTATTCCCTTTGGGAACATTTGTTGGAGCTGCACACCTAGAGTTTATAGGCTTTCCTCCATTAAAAAGTGTATTTTAAAAAATAAATAAGTAAAAGCAACATGCATGAGTTCCCATAGTTAGGAAGTAGCCGGGACAAGACCCAACCCCAGGCAGTCTGGTCCCAGAGTCCAACCTCTTATCCCCAACAAATCAGAGCCCTCTGGGGTGGCCAGACTCAGCACCTGCTACAGTCTGTGTCTCGGTCTCACTATCACTATTTACTCCAGCTGACTTCCAACTGCCTGAGAGCTTTCTTAGGTACCTGGACCTCACTCTGCCCCTGGTCCAGGAGCAGCTCTCCACCAAAGGCTGATGGGAGTTGGTTTAAAAATTCCATAGCCTTTCTTTGGTGGAATGACTACTGCATCTCCCTGAACACCCTCATGGGTCCATTTACAAACAGGAATCTCCTACCCTCCTGTCCAGTCTCACATCCCCACTCCCTGATAGGTGTTTCCCGGGACTACCTCCCAGGTAAGCTGCTGCCACTTGAACCTTTGCCCCGTGGTCTTCTTCCAAACCATCAAATTCAGGCAGTCCCTTCTCAGAACTTCTCTGGCCACCCAGCTCCCCTTGGCCACATTACCCACTTTTTTCCCTTTTGGTTGTATAGTTGACCCTTCAACAACATGGGGGTTGGGGGCACTGACTCCCCCCTCATGCAGTGAAAAATCTACATATAACTTTTCACTCCCACCAAAACTTAACTATTACTAACCTACTGCTGACCAGAAGCCTTCCCGATAACATAAATAGTTGATGAACATATATTTTGTTGATTATATGTATTATATCCTTATTCTTACAATAAAATAAGCTAGAGAATAGAAAATGTTACTAAGAAAATCTTAAGAAAATACATTCTCAAGTACTATACTGCATTTATTAAAAAAAAAAAAAAATCCACGTGTAAGTGGACCCGTGCAGTTCAAACCTGTGTTGATCAAGTGTTGACAGTACTCACTTTCTGAAATCATTTTGCTTGGTTATTTGTTTATTGTTTGTCTCCCCACCACCCACACATGTCCCCCAACTGAAAAATGAATGCCTGGGAGAAGAGGAACCTCAGCTTTCCACTGTCCCCCTTCAGCACCTAGAACCAGCAGTGATTTCCGGAATGTTTAGTAACAAGTATGGTAAAGGAGAAACCCATCAGGGCGCCTACGTGGCACAGGTGGTTAGGCACCGGACTCTTGGTCATGAGATAGAGCCCTGAGTCGAGCCCCACACAGACCCCCATGTTGGGATCTGTATTCTGCGCAGAATCTGCTTGAGATTTCCTCTCCCTCTCCCCCTGCTCCTCACATTCATGCTCTCTCTCTCTCTCAAATAAATAAATCAAGAAGAAGGAGGAGGACGATGACGACAACAACCCAGAGGACAGGGTCTGACCAATGGGAATGAATCCTGGTCTCATAAACAACTGGTGTATTACCAGCTTAACATCATTAGTGTCTAACACATGATAAATGCTCAACAAATATTTATGAGATTAATGAATTAATCAGTCAGTCTATGAACAAATGAAATCTGGCAGCTCATTGCTAAAAATCCAAAATCTCCCCTAACTCCAACTCCCCGGAACAGAAACCTTGCCCTCGTTGCTGGCGCTCTCCTGGATCTCGTGCCTAAGCACAGGTGTGCAGAACTACCTTTGGGAGCTGAGACTGCCATTCGCCCTCTGGGGAGTGAGGAAATCAGCTGCAAAACAATGGGGGCCCTAACGGTTGCTCCAGGTTCCAGAATCAGTCTGGTCTGCACCCCAGCCTGGGTAATCAGAGAAACCTCCATGGGGATCACGAGCCATTTGCCCCATCCCTTCTAGACCTGGTACATGATCAAGCTTTTTCTGAGCTGAAGAGGTACCATCCCCCAGGAAGCTCTTTTAACCCAAGCCCTGACATACCTCCTTCCGCCAGCCTAGCCTCGGCGTTCTTTTAGCCTCTCGGAGCCTCAGGTTCCAGCCCTGAGGATTGTTTTCCAATGTGGTGTTGTCTGCTTGGGTGGAGAGGAAGTGCTTCATCCTCCACTGCTTCTCAGTGCTGAGCATGGAGCCTCCTCATAGCAGACGCACCATAAATGTGTGCTGAATGGATGAGCTATTCAATCAATGAAATGATAGCATTTCAATACAAGATTATCTTAAGTCACGGCTCACAGGCCTTGCGCTCAACACTTCTCCTGTACTACCTGCCAAATCAGAGAGATGCAAATCCCCTGAAGAGTATAAAGCAGGCTACGCACAGAAGATGAAGAGCCATTTTCTGAGGATGCCCAGTATCTGAGCTGACACCCACACCTCTGAGCTGTCCCCTCGAAGGAGTTCCTCATTTCAGCACTAGGTGTCCCATAGTCGTCACTTGGGGCTGGTTTCCCTCCTCCTACCCCTAGGCAGGAAAACAGAAAAACTGGCCAGAAAAACAACCACATAAAACTGGGGTGGATCTGGGGAGCAGGAGAGAAGCAGTCTCCCAGAAGAGACATTCCTGTGTCTCTAACAGAAAAGTGATAAAAGTCCCTCATCAGAATAGATTTTGTCTCCTTTTGGGCTTCAAGCAAATGAATGGAATAGTCCCAGCTACAGGGAAACTCAGGATTCCCGTTCGTGGACCTAGGACTGCCCTAGGTCCTACTTTTTTCCATCCCAATCTCTACCTATTGCAGAAGTACCTGATTTTGTAGCTCTATCTGTTGATTTCTACTTTAAAGCTAGGGCTCCCTCTCTCAGATCAGATAACCCTTTCAGTCCTAGAGGGAAAAGGTCCAGCAGGGTCTTCAGCATCCCCTATCAGGAGCCTATCACACCTGGCACTCTCTGGGTGCCCTTGAGCAGACAGGAGGCCAGAATGATGGGTCAGGAAAAGCCCCGGGCAGGGGCAGCCTCCAGCCCCACCCATGGCTCCTGGGACACTGAGGATTGGCAGGAATTCTTCAATGAGGGTAAGTAAATCCCACTTCCAGTGGAGAGGGGTCCATTTTTTTCCTTCACCAGTAAAGCTACCCATTGTGAGCTTTTTCCTAAAGAACATAGGGAAATGTGAAAAGAGTTTCAGTGGGGTAAGTAGAGTCAAAACTTTTACCCCACAGGAGGGCACTCTCTGAAGAAGAGATCTATCTGTGACCTTTTAAAATGAAAGGTGGAGAATAGCATCTGTAGTCAGCTACCGTTCCCGTAAAAACAAAAAAAGTGGAAGGTAGGACATGTACATTAGGGGAATGTGTACATATCTGGGAGATTATCCTGGATTATCAGGGTGGGCCCGACACAATCCCTCAAATCCTCTAAAAGGAGGCGGAAGATGAAGGCAGAAGAGCTCAGAGAGGCTTGAAGCCTAAGAAGGACCCCACACATCACTGCTGGCTTTGCAGACGGAGGAGCCACACGACCAGGAATTTGGGTGACCTTTGGGAGCTGAGTGCCCCTGACTGACAACCAGCAAGGAAACATGGGCCTCAGTCCTACAACCACACAGAACTGAATAAGGCCACCGACAAATGAGCTTGGAGCCAATTCTTCCCCCAAGTCCCCAGGTGAGAGCCCAGCCTAGCCAACACCTTGATTTCAGCCCTCGTGAGATAAGACCGGAGCAGAGGACCCAGCTGAGTGCACCCAGACTTCTGACCTGCAGGAACTGTGAGATCATCAATGGGTGTTGTTTTAAGCTGCTCATCTGTGGTACTCTGTCGCACGGCAATAGAAAATGAACACAGGGTATTTCCATTAGGGGGAAGAGTAAGACCATGTATGGGGGGTGGGGGCTGCAGTCATGAAGGCAAACACCTGCAGGGGCTCCGTCCAACAGGCACAGCTGGAGGAAACGACAGTGCAGGCTCCACGAGAGAGGGCCATCAAATTTAGCTTGGGAGTCAAGGAAGCAGCATAGAGGGTGGGGCCCACACCCATCCAGAGAGCCCCTCCCCCATTTCCTGTTGCCTGGCAGGAGTACAGGCTTAGTGGGACCAAAGCATCCAATTTTTCAAAAGACTCCATAAATCCAATTTTTATATAAAATAACTTCATTCAAACTCTATAAACACTGTACTGGCCATTATGCTTTAATTAAAAAAAAAAAAAAAACACTGTACTGGCCAAACTTGTGAAGACCAAGCAACATGCACATGTGTGCTTTGAGCCAGATGTGACCTTCTACGGCATCAGCTGAGTGTAAATGAAAAGGCAGAAAGAAGGTCCCCAGAGCAGAGCACAAAGCCCCATGTGTGGACCTTCTTGGAAAGCAGTAGGGAGCCAGGGAAAGTTGCCCCTTCCCTCTCATCCAGGAGAGAAAAGGAACTCACTCATATGCATGGAAAACCCACCTGGGCCAGTGACTACACTGGGCACGACCTTTTAAGAGCTACCCAACAATCTGATGTCATAAGGGCCACTGGCCTCATTTCTGGGTAAGGCAGCTGAGGTGCAGAATGGTTCAGTAATTCCCTGTGCTTATAACCCAGGGCTCAAAACTACATTTCTGATTCCAAAATCTGAGTCCTCCCAGCTGTTCCACGTGGCATCCCAGCACTGAGCAATTTTGTTCCTTTTGAAAAGGGGGTTGGTAGTGTGTTTCCCAAGGTCTAGAGTCTTCTCTCAGATGTGAATCAGATCCCTCTCCTTATTCAAGGCTTTGGCTCTTCCAACTCCTACTAAGGTGGCTGCCCATCCCCCACAGCACCTCCCTCACCCACCCCCCACACACCATCCCAGCCTTTCAGGCGGATTCCATTCCCACTGCTCACTTGTAGCTCAGTCTCTCTGCTTTCCAGTTCCAAATTCTTGAGAAAGGGTTTTCATTGGCATGGGTCATGTTTCTGTTCCAAATCATAACTGGTCATAAGTCACTGGCCGCCTATGGGATGGGCCTCCCTTTGGTCAGATGGCAGCCTGGACATGACCCTCTGCAACTTCCCTGCCTCACACCCCTCTCCACCTCCAACCCATCTCTGAGCAACCCCCATCTCAAAGCCAGTCGCCAGAAGCTGGGGCCAACTCAGGGACCGACCAAGCCATTTCCCTAAACACAGCATCCCAAAACACCTGCCAGGCTATGCCTGACATTTATAAATATGGCTTTAATGGAGGTGCCTGGACCAGGCAAGGTAAGTGCTCACAACAGTACTCAGAATCAGTCTGAAGCCTCTGAGATGCCCACCACTTGGCAGGGCAGGGCCATTGGCAGGAGCACCACACACATCACCTAGGATGGAAAGAAGCCAGGGAGTGCTCCGTGTCCCCACTCATAAACCCTCAGTAAGGGGCCCTCGGTCCCTTCCCTCAGAGTTGAACATGAACTAAACAAAGGGCCTCTTGTTTCCCAGTAAGAGAAGGAGATTTTGTTGGCAACAAGCCCTCATTCTGCCTTTTTCTGACAGGGGGAACTTAGGAAGGCCTCTGCAGAGCCATCTAAATCAGTAATGGCTGGGAGAGGTAAGCACGTGATGAGGTCAGAGGACTGGTGCTGAGAGACAGATAGAGCTTTAAATCCTCTTTATAGGGACGCCTGGGTGGCTCAGTTGGTTGGGCGGCTGCCTTCAGCTCAGGTCGTGATCCCAGGGTCCTGGGATCAAGTCCCACGTTGGGCTCCCTGCTCGGCGGGGAGCCTGCTTCTCCCTCTGCCTCTGCCTGCCACTCTGCCTGCTTGTGCTCTCTCTTTCTCTGACAAATAAATGAATAAAATCTTTAATAAATAAATAAATAAATAAATAAATAAATAAATAAATCCTCTTTATAAAGCCTGCACTTCGGATGAGGGCAGCAGGATTTCCAGTGTTAGTAAGCTTATACTGACACAGAATAAGCTGCCCATGGGTGTATAAAGTATACAAAGTGATGTCTTTCCTATATATACACCTGTGAAGCCATCAGCACAGTCAAGATAACGAATCCATCCATCGCCCCCAAGCTTCCTTGTAGCCATTAATAATCCCCTCTCCCGACCCTCCCCACTACCCATCCCTGTCTCTTGGCAACCACTGATCTTTCTGTCCCCACAGTGTGCATTTCCTAGTATGTTACATAAATAGAACCACATACTCTGTACTTGGTTTTCTCTGGTTTCTGCCACTCAGCATAATCTGACATTTGTCCATCCCGTTGTACATACATCAATAATTCATCCCTTTTTATTGTCGAGTAGTATTCCAGGGTACAACAGAGCACCATTGGTTCATCCATTCACTTATCGATGGACATTTGGCTTATTTACAGTCTGGAACCATCACAAATACAAACTGTTGTGAACACTCACATACATGTTTTTGTACTTGTGCACATGCTTTCTTTCCCCCTAGGAAAACACCCAGAACAGAATAGCTGGATCATTTGGTAGGCACGTGTTTTGAGCATGGCTGTTTTAAGGAACCTTCCATGTGGGCTCAGAGTATAAAGGTATACAAGGTAAAGGTCCACACAGATCACATGGGAACAAGTGTCACACACACTCACCCAGAGAGGTCACATCGGGCTGCAGCTGGCTTCATTTCCAGTCCTCCCAATGTATGGACAGGGCTCCCAGAAGGAAAGTCTCCCAGGATGACCTTTGGTTTTGTAAAATGCTCAGTGCACGAGCTCCTGACACTTCAGAAATGGCCCACAGGATGGGGGAGATTCCAGCAGATCCTTTAAGTCATGGAAACGTCTCATTTAAATAATGGCAACAACTCATTGGTCTAGAACAGAATAGTTTTGACCAATACTGAAAGCTGCAGCATGAACTAGGGCAGGGGTTCTCCAGGAGTGGTCCCATTAGCATCACCTGGGAACTTGTTAGAGATGCACATTCTCCCCAGCTCAGACCTATGGCACTGAAACCCTGATGTGGGGCCCAGTAACCTGGGCTTTTACCAGTCTTGCAGGTGGTATGATGCATGCTCTAGTTTAAGATCCAGTAGCCTAGAACATCTTCCAAACCCCTGGATTCTCTTGAAATTAAATCCATCCGAAGTCATGGTACACCAGGAGCTCATCCCCTCTAAGCTCTGCAAATTTAAAATCTCGAAGAACCAAGTTACCAACTGGAATGCAAACCGACACAATGATGGTTGGTACTTCTTTCCCCAAAGCACAAACAAACAAACAAAATTCTCAGGAACTCAATCATGAAAACATTTAAATCCAAATGTCAAAACCACCCATTTCTCTATGTGTGGCTTTCAACCTAGCGTACTATAGCATACATGAATCTAAAAAAAGAAAAAGACAAAGATTTTAGGTGAGACACTCCAACACTCTTTACTGCTCTAGAACCCTCACTGAAAATTAACACATCAGCAGGAAAATTAATCAAACTTGAACAGGAAGAATTTGAGTAAAAATATTGGATATTTTTTGTTTTAATCTTCAGTTTAAGCATGATTTCCACTCAACATTATAACCGGAGAGAAGTTCTGATCATTTCCTTGGTATTTTACATGCTTAAAATTTAGCCCAGTCTTTGAAAACTCTCTCCAGCTTCTGGCCAAGCAGAACTTTGCCGCTCACTTTGAACTTGCCGGCAAGGAAAGCCTTCTGAGGGTTCATTTTGCCCAAAACCAACTCCATAAAGACAGGTTCCGGGATTGTGAAGATAGTGTCAGCTGGGAGCCTGGCGGATCCTGGATACATGTCCCCAGAACCATTCTTCAGATCAATGGTCCACTGCAGAATGGTCTTCCCATCTTTGGTGATGTCCAGCTGAAAGATGGCATTGACTTTCTTTACCAGTTGGGCCCCCACCTCTTTGATGTGATGGCTAATGTCCTCAAACACAGGAAAGCTCTGGAATTCTGACAGCTCTAGAGGGTGTGGCATGGCAGGTTCCCGAGCTGCACCCAGTTCCTTGAACTGGCCTGCCTGAGGCCCATCCACTGCTTTGCTCTTGGGTTGATGGTCGATTCTCCTCCACATCTTACTGTGCTGGTCCTCTTGACCTTGCCGTCTGGTTTGTGAGCAGCTGTGGCCAGATTAATATCCACAAGTCAGATTGTGACATCAAAGGCAAGGCCCAAGCAGGGAATGAGGCTGGTGTGTGTGCTGCAGTCTTATTGGCCAAACAGACACTAAAATGTGACATGCGGTGAGGCCTCAGATAGGTAATTGTGAGGCACATCCACACCACCACCCCCCAAACCAATCAGGGCTGTTGGTCTCACAGGCCCAGAAAGATCTGGACCCTATGTTGAGAATAAGAGAAAGTGGCCCTAGAAGGCTTTTTGGTGATATGAGCTCTGTCTTTCCAATGCAGGCCTCTCCCAGTAACAATCCTAATTCAGAGCAATTATTCTGATTCCTTTGAAGGTGTTTAAATCCTTAAGGCACAGATCCTGATGCTAGATTTGGCATTACCTAGCTGCTGGTGGAAAGGGAAATGCTTTTAGAGAAAGATGGCTGGTTGGAGAAAGAATCAGTACCAGGACATCAGAAAGCTTCAGAGGCACAGTGAGAGAGCAGGGGACAGGGGGAGGAATATCCCTAAGATCAACAGAGGATGCTGCTGGCCTCAAATAATCATTGCATATAATAACATAGCCCTCACTCTGAGCCAAGGCACTGTTGCAGGCATTGCACATGTATTAATACTTTTAAGCTTCATTACAACCCTCTGAGGTAGGAACTCTTTTTATTCCCATTTTACAGATGGGGAAACTGAGGCAAGGAGAAATGAAGTGACTTACCCAAAGTCACGCAGCTATTAAGTAGGGTAGCCAGGTTTAAACAGAGGTAGAATGACTCCAGAATATATATATTTTTTCCTTTAATTTTTAAATAATGTCAGATTTACAAAAAGGTTATAAAAACAGCCAAGTTCCTATATCACCCGCACCCCACTTCCCCAAATGTTAATATTTTACATGGCACAGTACAATGATCTACACCAGGAAAGAAATATGTGTACAATACTATTAACTAATCTACAGACCATACTCAAATTTTGCCAATTGTCCCACTTATGTCCCTTTTCTGGTCCAGAATCCACCTTCTGGTCCAGAATCCACCTTCTGGTCCAGAAACCTGTACTGAATTTAGTTTTTATGTCTCCCTAGTATCCTCCACTCTGGGAGTTCTTCAGTCTTTGTCTATCATGACCTTGACACTTTTGAATACTGGCTAGTTCCTCTGTAAAATGTCCCTCATTGGGGACAGTCTGATGTTTTTTCATGATTAGGTTGAGGTTATGCATTTTGGGTTATGCATTTTTTCATGACTAGGTTGAGGTTATGAATTTTGGGCCAAAATACTACAAAGATGACCTTATGCCCTTCTCAATGCATCATATCAGGGGCTACGTGGTATCAATGTGTCCCATTACTGGTGATGTTGACCTTGATCACTTGGTCAAAGTGGTGTCTACCAGTTTTCTCCACTGCTGTTACTATTTTTCCCTCTGTAATTAGTAACTCATAAAGAGATACTGAGACTTTGCCAATATTGTTTTCTATCATACTTCAGCCCTCTCTTTGCATCCATCAGAGGTCCATCAGTGTGATATGTACCAAATGGCCATTTTCCAGCCCCATCACTCCCTTTAGATATAATGATTAGAATTTTGCTGTAAGAAGAGCTGCCCCTCATATACACCTGAATGTTTATAGCAACCATGTCCACACTATCCAAACTATGGAAAGAGTCTAGATGTCCATCGACAGATGAATGGATAAAGAAGATGTGGTATATATATATAATGGAATACTATGCAGCCATCAAAAAAATGAAATCTTGCCATTTGCAACAAAGTGGATGGAACTAGAGGGTATTATGCTAAGTGAAATAAGTCAGCCAGAGAAAGACAATTATCATATGATCTCACTGATAAGAGGAATTTGAGAAACAAGACAGAGGATCATAGGGGAAGGGAGGGAAAAAAGAAACAAGACAAAACCAGAGAGGGAGAGAAACCATAAGAGACTCTTAATCTCAGGAAACAAACTGAGGGTTGCTGTGGGGTGGGGGAGGAGGGATAAGGTGGCTGAGTTATGGACATTCGGGAGGGTATGTGCTATGGTGAGTGCTGTGAATTGTGTAAGCCTGATGATTCACAGACCTGTACCCCTGAAACAAATAATACATTATATGTTAATTTAAAAAAAAAGAGCTGCCCCTTCTCCCCCATTTCTTTATTTGTTCAAATATGTCTTTATCTCAGTAGGAACTTGTGAATATTTATTTTATTCTGTGGGTGATAATCTATTATTGTCATTAGGTGTTTTCTTGCTCAAACTGTCCCAAGTTTGGCCATTGGGAGCTCCATCAAGTGAGTGCCTATGTCCTTTCGTAACCATGCTGCTCTTATATGCAAGTGAAGCTACATTAAATGGAGTTGCTGGTAGCTTTGTTCTCTCAGGGAGGAATGCAGAAAATTTAAAAAAACAAAAGATTTGGTATATTTTCTTTGGTACATGATAGATGAGCAACATGTTAACTGCTCAACACGGAGCAGTTAAACAAAACCCAGTGGCTTCCAAAACCAAGACTTTACCCTGAGGCCACCTGGTATGGACATCTGCATAGAGAATTTTAAATGAAGAGGTGAGCAAATCCTTAGGAAGATTGCTGTGAGCCACCAACAGTGACCCGAACCCCCATCACTACCCATCACCCATATCTGCTTTTCTTCAGGGCAGGGTTGTTCCTTCTGAATTATTCAGAAAGGTCCCCAACTAGGCGGCCACTCCTGCCTCCGCATGTCACAGGGAACATGATTCCAAGCCCATATTTGTCCCCTTCATGAGTTCCTATCTTTTATAAGTATTTCTACCATTAAAGGAATTCCAGTATGAATGCCCAATAGGCACCTGGAAAGGTGCTCGACATCATGAGTCCCCAAGAACATGCAAATTAAAACTACAGTGAGATACATCTTCCCACCCACTAAAATCACAAATATTGGAAAGACTGACAATGGCAAGTGTTGGCAAGGCTGTGGAACAACCGGAGCTCCCATGCAGGGTTGGTGGGAGTGCAAAATGCTGCTGCTGCTGCTGCAGAAAACTGCTTGGGAGTAATTCCCAAGTAAATTCCCAAGTAAAAAGTCAAACATACACTCAGCACATAACCCACAGGTTCTCCTCTTGAGTATTTATGCAAGAGAAATGAAAACATGTCTACAGAAGGATATATACTGAGTGTTCCCAGAAGCATCGTCCATTAAAAAAAAAAAAAAAAAAGCTAGGAAAAAAACACACTAGGAGACAATCCAAATCTTTTCTTATGTCCTTCATCTTCTGTTCATCAACAGAAGATCGGATAAGCAAAATGGCATAATTATAGAATGGAATACTACTTGGCAACAAAAAGGAACAATCTCTTGATTCACTGCACAACAGAAATGAACCTCAGATGCATTATGCTGAGAGAAAGAAGCCAGATTCGAAGGATGACATATCATATGATTCTATTCGTACGGCATTTTAAAAATGGCAAAACTGCAAAAAGAAAAAAAAATGACCAGTGGATTAGGGGAAGAAATTGAGTTTGTCTAGAAAAGGACACAAAGATTTTCTTTTTGGTAGGGGTGGGGGACAGTGATGGAACTTTTCTTGGTTGTGCTGGTGGTTACACAATTGTGTGTATTTGTCAGAATCCACAACTGTATACTAAAAGGGATGCAAGATGATCTGCTTCACCTCAACTTGGCTGACATTAGGAGCTATCGTTCATATGTATGTATATATTTTTTAAGTCAATAAATTTTTGTTTAAGGAAAAAAATAAAAATAAATAAAAGGGATGCATTTAAGTATGTAAATTATACCCCAATAAACCTGATTTTAAAAACAAAAAGAGGCATGGACAGATCCACACTGCCACTGGTATGAGTTCTGTCTAAAGCAGAGGGCACAAGCCAAACCTGGAATACTGGTTCCTTTTTTTTTTTTTTAATTAGTTCCTATATCTGTCAGTTGCTATTATTGCACTATGATACATAATTTTAACTTTTTAATTAATTGTTATATCAGTTAACTCTTGCTACATTATGTGGCAAAACAATCTCAAAACTTTAGCAGCATATAACATTAAATGGTTATTTCTCACTATCTTTTGGGTGGCTGGGGTCTGCTGCTCTGGGCTGAGATAGGCTACGCTGCTCTTCTAGACACACGTGTCTCTCACCTTCTGTCTGTAACCAGTGGGCTGCCAGGCATGCCCCTCTTGTGGTAACAGCAGAAGTAAAAGGGCAGTGAGCGGAAAGGCCCAGGCTCAGCCCTGGCTCAGTGCCACTCCTGCACATGGACCAGCAGCAAAAAGCAACTCTCAGAGCCAGGCACAAAGTCAAAGTTTGGGGAGGCACACTCTACCCATGAAGGGGCCACGACAGGGCAAGAGGCAGGGAGAAGAGAAAAACTGGGACCGACAATGCAATCTGCCGCAGCTACCAACACAAAAGGAGAGATTTCACATTTTAAGATCCAGGTTTGTGGCTCTTCTTATTGATGGAAGGATCCATAACCTTGGACCCACATCTTTACCTGGCAACAATCGGCCAGCATTGAAGAAGGAGAGGCAGCTCACTTCAGGCAGGAAAGGCTCCCCATAACTCACTGTCATCATTGTCGTCAGGATGACCTCTTTCTAAAGGTCAGGTGTTCTGAGGAAATGTTCCAGAATTCCTGAGATCTTTTCTGCACTAAATTTCATCAAAAGTTCTACAAGAATTTGGATAATGTGAGTATTCAAGTATCCTCAAGTTTGTCACCATATCCATCCCCTCAACATATTTGCTGAGCATTGACTGTGGAAAGTCCTGGGCCAGCACTGGTAAGAACACACATAGATGGAAAGCGGGTGCTGGCGGGGATGTGGAGAGATCCGAACCCTTGTGCACTGCTGGCAGGAATGGAGAATGGCGCAGCACTTTGGGAAACGGTATGGCATCTCCTCTGAAAATTAACCATAGAATTACTACATGGTCCAGCAGTTCCACTTCTGGATACATACCTAAAATAAGTGAGAGCAGGCACTTGTACAGATATTAGTACACTCGTGTTCATAGCCACATTCTTCACAACAGCCAAGAGATGGAAACAACTCAAGTGTCCATTGACGTATGAGTAGATAAACAAAATACGGTATAAAATGAGCAAAGGAAAAAGACAGAGAGAAATCAAGAAACAGACTCTTAACTATAGAGAACAAACTGATGTTTACCAGAGGGGAGGGGGGTGGGGGAAATGGGTGATGGGGACTAAAGAGTTTACTTGTCATTGTGAGTACTGGGTGATACATAGACTTGTTGAATTACTGTATCGTACACCTGAAACTAATATAACACTGTATGTTAACTATCCTGGAATTACATTCTTTAAAATAAGAAAAAATAATAAAAACACATAACTTTTCAAAAATGTGATAGACATACAGTGGAGTATTATTCAGTCTTAGAAAGGAACGAAATGCCTAACACATGCTACAACTTGGAAGAAACTTGAAGATTTTGCTAAGTGAAATGAGCTAGACACAAAAGACAAATAGTGTATGATTCCACTTATATTAAGTACCTAGAATAGTCAAATCCACAGAAACAGAAAAAAGAACAGTGGTTGCCAGGGGCTGAAAGGAGGAAAGAAATGGAGAATTTCTGTTTAGTGGGCGCATAGTTTCAGTATAGGAAGATAAAGAAGTTGTCTTTTTTAAAAAGATTTAATTTATTTTAGAGAGAGAGTGTATGTGCAAGAGGAGGAGGGTCAGAGGGAGAGAATCTTCAAGCAGACTCCCCACTGAGAGTAGAGCCCAACACAATGAGATTGCAACCCATGAGATCACAACCTGAGCTGAAACCAAGAGTCAGATGCTTAATCGACTGAACCACCCAGGCGCCCCAGAAGATAAAATGTTCTAAAGATGAATGGTGGTGATGGTTGCAGAACAATGTGAACGTACTTAATGCCACCTAACCGCACACTTAAAAATGACTAAAATGGTAAATTTTATGTCATGTATTTTTTACCATAATAAAAAAAGAATACACAAAGAAAAATGTGTCAAAAAAGCAGTTTAGCTTAGAAGAAAAAAACATACATATAAATAACTAATATATAATGCAAACTGTTATAAGTGCCACAAGAAAGTTACATGTGGTGGTCTTCTAATATGTTCACACAGTCTAAAGGAGTTGTGGTTTCCTATCTGCTCTCCCTGGGACTGCTCACTCCAGGTGAAATCACCTGCCATGTTGTGAGGACACCCCAGCAACCCCAGCGGCCCTATGGACAGGTCCACACGCTGAGGGACTAAAGCCTCCTGCCCACAACCACACGAGTGAGCCATCTTGTAAGCAGATCCTCCAGACCCACTCAAACCTTCAGATGACTAGACGTTGGCCAACATCTCAACTGCAATCTCAAGATAGACTCTAAGATGGAATGGAAGGAAGAGGAATGGCTGGAACAGTCTGAAGCTTAAGAACAACTGAGGAAGTGGGAATCAAGACAAAAGCCACTAATGAGTGTTATACCTTTGGGAGCAAAGTGGAAGTGATGGTGGTGAAGCATTGGCCTTAAGCAGACCCCTCAAGGTTTGGCTGGAAAGGGAGGGAGAGAGGCAGGAGGAAAGGCTGAGGAGACAGGACAACGGAGAGAAATGTTTCTTAGGAGAAGGGAGATGTGAACACATTTAAATGCAGAAGGGAAGGAAAAAACGAGCAGAAAATGCAAGGGAAATGGGAGGAAGCTATAATGCAGTTAGGAGCTTCACTCCAGCCTGGCTTTCGATCCCAGCAGTAGGACCCTGGAAAAGCTGCCCATCCACGTGGTGTTTCCGTTTCACCACCACAAAGTGAGGATAACAGTGCCAGACCTTTTGCTATAGGATGAAATGAGATAATCATCAGAAAGTATCTGGTACAGATAAACGCTCTGTAAGGTTAGCTCTTCTCAAAAGATGGGATACAAAAGGAAACAAAATTTTGCAGGAGGTAGCGGGGAAGAGGAGGGTGGGCCTCAAAGGGGCATGGAGGATCCCTGTTCCTGTCCAACATGGAGCAAGCAAAGGAAGATGATCAAGGATGCTGATGACTTTGAGGTGAAGAGAAAAACCATCAGTCGAAGATCCCTGTCTATCTCTCCAGACTATCTCCTATCATGTACCTGCAGGAGCCCTGTAGACCAAATGGTTTTACACTTCTCTCCTGAACAGTTCTTGAACTTCCTGCCTCTAGGTTTGTGCATCCTGCCCTCTATTTCCATCCAAACTCTGTCCTTCCTTTACACCTCAGTTTAAACGGTAATAGCCTCTATCAAGCCCCACCCCCCATGCAGTAAAATTTGCACAAACAACTAACTGGATACACTTCAGGCTTTGGGGGTCAGACACATGCTAAACTGGAGACAGGTGCACAAGTGTAGCCCAAATCAACCATGGGCAAAAAAACACTTTAGCAAGTCTATGGGGTCAGTGGGAACATCCAATAAACAGCATTTCTCTTCCCCATCTGAATTCTAAAGAAATTGAGAACTAAGACAAGGAATGCCAGAATGGAAACCAAAATTTTACCATTAAGTGATAACTGAGGGAGCGGGGCACCTGGCTGGCTCAGTTGAAAGAGCATCTGACTCTTGATTTTGGGATTGTGAGTTCGAGCCCCATGTTGGATGTAGAGATTACTTAAATAAATAAAACTTAAGTGATAACTCAGGGAAATACGGTTGAATGAAGTACTTTATATGAGGCTCTAGTGGACTTGCCAACCACATCCCACGATGCAAGGCAGAGCTATCCAACTACCTATCAGCCCCCATCCTGGGAGGCCTCTGCCTGTGAGGCTAGTAGTAAGGGGCCCACCAAGGGAAAGTTTTGGACAGGGAGGAGCTCAGTTTATACTTCCCACATCAACCACCCAAAAAAGTCATCACAAACACCATGATAAAAACCCTCAACAAAGTAGGTTAAGAGGAAACATACTTCGACATAATAAAAAGCCTTACATGAAAAACCCACAGTGAACATCTACTCAATGGGAAAAAACTGAAAGTCTTCCCCCTTTGTTTAAGGTCAGGAACAAGACAAGGATATCGACTCTCACCATTTCTACTCAACATAGTACTGGAAGTCCTAGCAACAGCAGTCAGACAGCAAAAAGAAATAAAAGGCATCCAAATTGGTAAGGAAAGAGAAAAAGTTTCATTATTTGCAGATGACATGATATTATATAGAAAAAAACCTTAAAGACTCCACCAAAAAACTACTAGAACTGATAAATGAATTCAGTAGTTGCAGGATAAAAAAATAAATGTACAGAAATCTGTTGCATTTCTATACATTAATACTGAAGCAACAGAAAGAGAAATTAAGAAAACAATCCCATTTACAGTGCATCAAAAATAATAAAATACCTAGGAATAAAATTAATCAAAGAGATGAAAGACCTGTACCCTGAAAACTATAAAACACCAATGAAAGAAATTGAAGACAACACAAAGAGATAGAAAGACATTTCATGCCCATGAATTGGAAGAACAAGTATTGTTAAAATATCTCTACTATCCAAAGCAACTACACATTTAATGCAATCCCTATCAAAATACCAACAGCATTTTTCACAGAACTAGAACAAACAATCCTAAAATTTGCATGGAACCACAAAGATCTCAAATAGCCAAAGCAATCTTTAAGAAGAAAAGCACTGTGGAGGCATCATAATTCCAGACTTCAAGTTATATTACAAAGCTGCAGCAATCAAAACAGGATGGTACCAGTAAAAAAAAAAAAAACAAAAAAAGACACACGAATCAATAGAAAAGAATAGAAAACCCAGAAATAAACCCACAATTATATGGTCAATTAATCTTCAATAAAGCAAGAAAGAATATTGAATGAGAAAAAGATAGTCTCTTCAACAAATAGTGTTGGGAAAACTAGACAACTACATGCAAAAGAATGAAAACTAGACCACTTTCTTACATCAAACACAAAATTAAACTCGAAATGGATTAAAGACCTAAATGTGAGGCCTGAAAGCACAAAAATCCTAGAAGAGAGCACAGGCAGTAATTTCTCTAACATCAGCTGTAACATCATCTTTCTAGATATGTCTCCTAAGGCAAGGGAAACAAACGCAAAAATAAACTATTGGGATTTCATCAAAATAAAAAGCTTCTGCACAGTGAAGGAAACAATCAACAAAACTAAAAGGCAACCTACTCAGTGGGAGAAGATATTTGCAAATGACATCTCTGATAAATGGTTAGCCTCTAAAATATATAAAGAATTGATACAACTCAACACCCAAAAAATGAATAATCCAATTAAAAAATGGGCAGAAGACATGAACAGACATTTTTCCAAAGAAGATATCCAGATGGCCAACAGACACATGAAAAGATGCTCCACATCACTTATCATCAAGGAAATGCAAATCAAAACCACAATGAGATAGCATCTCACACCAGTCAAAATGGCTAAAATCAAAAACGCGAGAAACAATGGGATTGGTGAGGATGTGGAGAAAAAGGAACCCTCATGTACTGTTGGTGGGAATGCAAACTGGTACAGCCACTGTGGAAAACAATATGGAGGTTCCTCAAAAAGTTAGAAATAAAACTACCCTACGATCCAGTAACCACTCTACTCAGCATTTACTCAAAAAATATGATATCGAAGGCGATACATGCATCCCAATGTTTACAGCAGCGTTATTTACAATAACCAAATTATGAAAGCAGCTCCAGTGTTCATCAATAGATGAATGGATAAAGAAGTTGTGGTATACATATACAATGGAATATTATTCACCCATAAGAAATGAAATCCTGCCATTTGCAAAAACATGGATGGAGCTAGAGAATATAATGCTAAGTGAAATAAATCAGTCAGAGAAAGACAATACCATATGGTTTCATCCATTCATGGAATTTAAGAAACAAAACAGATGAGCAAAGGAAAGAGAGACAGACAGAAAGAGAGAGAGAATGAGAGACCAACCAAGAAACAGACTCTTAACTATAGAGAAAAACATGGTTACCATTGGGGACATGGTGGGGACATGGGTGAAATAAGTGAAGGAGATGAAGAGTACACTTATCATAAAGAGCACCAGGTGATATATGGAAGTGTTGAATCACTCTATTGTATACCTGAAACTAATATAACACTATATGATAACTATACTGGAATTAAAATAAAAACATCTTTCGAAATTATTTAGGAAATTAGGGTACTTGCAAATTTTCTGTAACTGGGATTGTTTAAAATAAAAATAAAATCAAAACAAGTAAAACCAAAAAAAGTCAACCCATCCATGTGAGTAAAGAGGCGAAGCGAGACCAGGAGTGATCTGGGGAGAAGTTGCTTTGGGGGAAAATCTCCTTGAGGAAAGCAGAGAAGGGAGACAAGCTGTGAGCTCTGTCCTCCAGTAAATGCTAGCTCAAATGGGGTGAGTGTGGAGGGGGCAAGTTCAGAGGCGCCTGACCAATGGAGCACGATTTTGCCCAACAGTCTCTCTTCATCCTTCATTTACTTCTCTGTCTCCCTCAAGTTTTGTTAGACAACTCAAGTTTACAACTCAAACTGGGGGATTCTCTTAGCTGCTCTCACCCCTCCCCAAGCCTCCCTGCTCTGGCAGCATGGATACTCCTCTGTCAGTTAGCTTTGTGACCTGTAAACGAAGAGAACACTGAACATTGTAAATGTCAAAACAGGATAGCTTGAGTTTTATTAAATAATCTAGAAAACAATAATTCATTTTTCCCAAAGGGTGCAGACTGAGGGGCTGTCAGAATCAACCAGTCAGCAGAAACTTGAGGTTTAGACAGAAAAGAGGTTGTAAATAAGAAATGTGAACATAAGCACTGAGTCTGGCACTGCCCAATAAAATTTTCTGAGATAATGAAAATGTTCTGTGCCTGTGCCGTCCAAAGCGGTAGCCGCTAGCCGTCCGTGGCTGTGGAGCTATTGATTTATGGCCGGTATGACTGAAGAACTGGATTAGTTTTGTTTACTTACAATGAATTTAAGTATTTTTTTTAAGATTTTACTTATTCATTCATTTACTTATTATTCAGAGAGAGAGAAGGGGCAGAGGGAGAGGGAGAGAAAATCTCAAGCAGAGTCCACGCCGATCATGCAGAGCCCCACTAGAGGCTCGATCTCACCACCCTGAGCCAAAACCAAGAGTCCGACGCTTAACTGCCTGAGCCACCCAGGTGCCCCTACAATGAATTTAAATTTAAATGATCACATATGATTTCACACAGCATCCTGGAAAACCACCTCAATGTTGTCCTAACCGCCATAAGGAAGTTACATGGGCATCTAGTGGTTGCTGCCCCTGAATTTAATTGATGAATTACACCAAATTCATATAAAAATCCCCAATAACTCACTCGAGGCTATCATACATGTGGAACAGAGATCAGCTCGCATTGGTGGGATCTGGTCTACGTGAAGCTACCCCATTTTTGGACAAAACTAAAGGCCTGAAGACACATATATATACTTAAAATTGTACTGTTATATTTATGTTTGAATAGGACATAAGCATGCCCAAGTGGGTGATTACTGGGCAACTTCTGAGTTAAATTCTATCAGGTACAACTGTCTATAAAGCCAACACATTTAGCTTCTTACAGCCCATCCAAATTGTCCCTGATGGATAAAAAGATGTCTTAGTTACCCACTGCTGCAATAATGCTGTGTAACAAACCACCCCCAATCTCCCTGGCTTAAAGCAATAAGCATTTCTTTAGCTCGTGAGTTAACAGACCAGTAATTTGGGCTGGGTTCAGTTGAGTGATACGCAGTCTCCTCTGGGCTCACTCACATCTGGCAGTTTGTCTATCAACTGCTGTGCTTGTGCCATGTGACACTTATTCTCCAATGGGCTAATCTCGGCACATAGTCATAGGGGAGGCAGAACATGAACAATCCCAACTATGTGACTACTTTTCCAGCCTCTGCTTGCACCTGCTGGCCAAAGAACAACACATGGGCAAACCCATAGTCATAGTGGGAGGGCACATACTACACAGCAAAGGGTGTTGTTACGGACGCAATGTTTGTGTACCCCCAGAATTCATATAGTGAAACTTTCCCCCACCATAATGTGATACTATTAAGTGGTGCCTTTGGGCACTAATGAGAATTAGATGAGGTCATGAGGGTGGAGCCCTCATAAATGGGATTAGTGCCCTTATAGAGTCACAAGAGTTTGTTTCCCCCCTCTGCTCTCCACCATATGATGTTAAAATGAGAAGCTGGCAGTCCGCAACCCAGAAAAGGGCTCTTGCCAGAGCTAGCACCATGCTGCCTGGTCTTGGGACCTCTGGCCTCCAGAACAGTGAAAAATACTTTTATTTGTTATGTATAAGCCATCCAAGATGGCATTTTTGTTACAGCAGCTCAAGCTAGGACAGCTGTAGACCCAGGAAAGGATAACGATGAATAACACAATTCATCTACCACACCCACAGGAGGGCAGTGGCAAGCCCTGGAAGCCCTTCTTCCTGGAAAAAAAAAAATCAACTGAATGACACCAAACTCACCTACAAATATATTCTTAAAGTCCCAGTAACTTATTTAAGACTTTTAAACATAAAGAACAGAGATCACCCCGTCCCTCCATACCCACTCCCTCCATAGCCATCACTTTAAGGACACTCCTATTTTAAGGACACTCCTATTTAAATAAAGGTCCAAAGACATGCAAAGACCTAAAATAGAATACTTGTATTTAATTATACTTTTAATATATCATATGCATGCCCAAGTGGTAACTTTTTTTTAATTAGGTAAAATGTACTAAGTTATACCTGCCCATAGATTAGTGAAACTGATTTGAACAAACAAAATTGACACACACACATAGTTTGAGATAAGCAAAGCACTTTTCCAATGACATTGACATTACACAAAATATTTTTTAGAGTACCTCTTTTACAGCTGCTGTCAGAAACTGGAGGCACGTTCTTGGATTGCCCGGTACCATTCAGAATCCTTTCAGCTACACTCACCCAAAACGGCCACAACTTACAGGGCTTAAACAGGAAAGGGAATTATCATCTCACATTAAAGTCCTGAGGCAGGGCAAGAGGGACCAGCCATTGGGCACGCTGAGGACTGAGGGGCTTCCCAGGACACTGGACCTTCATTCAGTGCTGAAACTGGGACCAGGCAACCAGGGATAAGGGTTGGTTTCTTGAGCAGCTCAGTGAGCTTTCACTGGCCAAGGTCCTTCCTTCTATCTTCCTGCAACATGTTCTCCTAAGGCCAGTGTCCCTTGTGGAAGCCTTAGTTTAGGGCGACATCTAGTAGAACAACAACAAAAAGCCATTTCCTCCCATACTTACCTCTTTATTCAAAGGGCCTATTCTTAATAGAAGTTCTTCAGTGACTTCTCCCCCATCTCACGGGCTAGGACTGGGTCCATTACCCTCAGCAACACTGCCTTAGGTTCATCAAGTCACCTCTGAGGCTGGGCTGGGCCAGCTCTCCCTGAATCACCTAGCTGCGGGAAGGACTGTGAATCTGGGAAGCAAACCTGGGTGTTGGGGGGAGGGAGGGTCGGGGGTGGAGAAAAGAACAGCAGTGAATGCTGCACATGCTCTGTGGTGGGAAATCCACTCAGGATTCAATCAGTGGCAGAAACGTCAAGAATAACATGGAATACGGGACGTGTGATACAACTGTGGGAGGGAGCTGGTTGCACAGCTTATGCATAGCTGTTGCACAGCTGTTGCTTCTGTGTCCGTTGCCCAGCGGGCGGGCAGCGCGGCTGGCAGCCTGGCCCAGAAGTCAGGGAAGTCGACGGCGGTCGGTCCGAGGAAGCTGATGTTGCTGCAGGCCCACCGTCTGCCCAGTTGTCGGAGGGGCTGCAGGAGTGCTACGACCGCCTGCTGTCCCTCGCCCACCGGTGAGCCAAGTGTCGGCGCCAGCCCCAAGACCTGCAACAGCACGTGCACCTACAAACCCGCTTTCAAGGGTGGAAAGACTACAGTGTTGCATCACTTCCGTCTTCCCAAGAGCGGGAGTCCAGGGGTCCTTGCTAACCCCGGAAGTCTGCAGGGAAGGGAATTCTGGGAAGTGTAGTTCCACTTAGATAAACTGGCACGGAACAAAGCCAGGAGCCAGCCACCCTGAGTGTGGCTTTAATTTCTAGTTAAATTAGTCAAATCTTCAAGCTAAGTCTAAGTAAGGGATAAAGTGGTCAAATAGGCTGAGCACTGGCTTTTAGTACTGTGGAGGAAAACTGTCATTTTATTTGCATTTTCTTGCAATATTTTTCCCCCTCACTCTATGGACCCAGAGTAGAGCAAAGTAAGAAAGACAACTCTCCAAGTCTTTCAGTCACTCCCACTAAACAACAGTTTGGACATATTGTTGTGAGTCCTGGGAAGGACGAACTGCTGACGACCCCTTGGGGAAAAGTCAGATGCCAATTAATCCTAAGAACTCAGTCAGCCCCTACATTTTACTCGACTCAGTAAATCAAAAGCACTGTGCCCATGGGACAAATCTCAATAAATTCCCTCAGCAGTTTTGAAAGATTTACCAACTTTAAAGGGAGAGGGGGGAGCGAATACCAAAGGACCAGATCTCTGACAGACAACAGGAGAGATGCCTGTTTCAGAAGGATGTTTGGTTCAAATGTATTACTTAACAGTGGTTACTATAACTGTACACACGTTACAGAAGCCCCAAACCTTAAGGTAAAGAGAGTTTGCAAATATCTTGTCTAATTATTCATTTTAAAATGAGGACCATTACTGATAGATACAACAACATGTGTGAATATAAAAAATATTATGCCGAATAGAAGCTGAACACAAATTACATAGTGTATAATTCCATTTATATACTAACCCAGAAAAAACTAATCTATAGTATAAAAAATAACAAAAAACAAAAAAAACCCAAAATAGTCTTTATCCTGGGATGTGAGGGTGGGATTAACTGGGAAGGGACATGAAGAAACTTTCATGGGTAATGGGTACATGCCTTTGTCAAAATTCACCATCAGGATGATGTATACTGATGTCTGCAACTTATTTCAAAATGCATCCAAAAAATAAGATGAATGGAAAAAAGGATGGATAGACAGACATGCAACAAAACAAATACAGCAAAATGTTAACTGTAGAATCTAGGCAGTGGTTATATGGGTATTCATGATTCAGCCCAGGATTGAGTCATAAAGAGATGTCAACATACTGACTAGGGAAGAGATGGGAATGAAGTCAGTAGAAAAGGATTCATAAAAGTTACAATTAAGAGGAAAATATCAACAGGCAGGCCAGACACATATATGTTCAAAACACATAGTGTGGTTCACTCTTCTTTTTCAGATATATGAAATACAATCACAGCACTGCATTCAGCTCCTTTCACAGTTACGAGGTACTTGCTATATGACTACATCAAGCTGAGCACTTCTGCAAGTTTTGTCACTAAGAATCTCTCTCTACCTATCCTCCTTTCATTTGGGCTTGTATCAGTCAGCTATAACATAATGTGCTACATAACAAACCACCGCAAAACTCAGTGGCTCACAACAATAAGCAATTGTCTCTTGCTTACATGTTTGCCGAGAGGCTAGAGATTGGCTGGTCTAGGCTGGGCTCAGTTGGGTTAGGCTCCACATTCTCATCCATGTGTCTCACCATCCTTGACCAGCAGGCTCCCTGAGGCATGTTCTTTTCATGATGATGACTGAAATACAAGAAGGCGAGACCTCCTGCACGAGTACATTTTAAGACTTGCTCACATGCTCTCTGTTAAAATTCCCTTAGGCTAAGGCAAGTAACACAATTAATCTAAATAATCATAGGACCCCATACACCCAGATCTGGAAATGAAGGGTTCACCTCTAGCTCTTTCCTTATCACTGCAAGAGATTCCGGGGCTTCTTTGGTCCCAGGGTCTAGGGACATGAGCTACAACCCTCTTCCTGAAACCTCTCTCTACTTGGATGGGGTCTCCATGTCTTCTACCATGTAGCAAAAACAAATCTTGAGTCTGTAACGATACTAATTCCCATGAACTGTTCTATTTTGCCTCTTCAGCTTTCCTCAAGGTAGAATCCCAAGGGAACAATTACAAACATCTGGCCAAGAGAAGGAATACAGGGTGCTTGTTTTCCTGTTTTAAGAGAAGTCAATTAGAGTTTCAATTTCCACTGTTAAATGTCACCTTTTTACAACATCCTGGAGGGAGAGTTGGCAGCCCTGTCGTTAGGGGAATAAAAACTCTTTCAAGGAAAGGCTTATTGTCTAAAAAGACACGGAAGGGCCCAGAGATTAAAGGACCCTCTTAGGCTGTCTGAATTTCCCAGAGTTCTCAGTTTCTATTTTGAGCTGAACATTTGGCTTCCCTTGTAGCCTCAAGTGAGCCTTTTTAGCCTCTCTGCACCACTTTTCTATAGTTTGCAAAAAGGGATAATAAGACTTGCTGCTGGGTAATGCATATAAAGTGCGCTGAGGAGCTCAGAGGGAAGGTAGGCTTCTCGAGGGGAAAGCTGTCAGCCTGCTTTCTCCTGATCTCTGGATATTTTCAGTGTCTGGTACCCCTCATTAGAGCATCTGGTCCTTTCTCAGAGAAGTTAGACGAAAGCCAGAATAAGTGGAGCAGAGAGGATTCCTTCTCTTGCCTCTGCTGCAAAGGAGATATGTCAAGTTGAGTGATGAGCGATTACTATTCTTCACTTGCTAACACTTTGTACCCTATTTTCAAATTAAGGAGCACATTGTTGGCACGCCTGAAAGGTTAAACACTCCCACTTCGTTGCTGCAGTCACTAATTGGTGTTTTATCACAATTTCTGTGGAGAGAACATTTTGTCTGCAAACCCTTCCTCCACAGAGCTGGGTGAGACTTTGAGAGCATCTCAAGTTTCTAAAGTTAGATCGTAAACCACTCCTGCTTGTAGGGTAGTGCTTTGCACCTTAAAAGACCCCATCTGTTAATTGTCTACAACTTGGTTTGAAATGCATCAAAAAAATAAGATGGAGTGACACGTTTTTAAAAATTCTTTTAAAAAATCCTTTGTAAAATTCTTCCCTTTTTCTCCCTCTCCTGGTATTTCACCCTCATCTATAGAACAAGAACTTCTGCATCTTCCAAAGTATGAGGAGGCAAAAAGGTGGGCAACTGGAACTCTCATAATCCTGCCAGCAGGAATGCCAAGTAGTTCCTCTTTAGAAAACAATTTCAGTATCTAAAATTCCTAGGCATTTTTGTTGGGTATAACTCTAGAAGTGGAATCACTGGGCCCCAAGGGATATTTCTAGGGATATATCAACCAGAAATAACTGCATATTTTCACAAAAGGCACATATTACAATGTTTCAACTCAGCTAAATCTGGCAACTACACATATGCCCATCACGGGCATAAAATGGAAATAAATTACATGATATTCACAGAGTAGGATATTACAGCAATGAAAATTAACAGTATAAATCTATACACAACACGGTGAACGTTACAGTCATAATTGTGAGCAAAAGAAGCCAGACCAAAAAAGATTCCATAGAGCTTCTAGGGAGCTGGTAATTTTCTAATTCTTGATCCAGATGCTGACGACGTGAATGTTTTCAATTTGTGAAAATGTATTGAGCCATACACTTATGATGTGCTCTTCTCTATACATACATTATGCTTCAAAACGAAGTTTAAGAAACATATGCGTAAAGGAAAATTGCAAAAAAGTCAGAATTGAAAGTATTGGGGAAAGCTTCCACCTAATCTTCTGTCCACTCCCTTCTCACTCCTCACTGACTGCCGGTGAGGAGGGAAGAGCCGTAGCCACCCACAGCCCAGGTGGCCCTTCAGTCCCTGTTCCCGAGCTCTGCTCTGATCCTTCTGTCTTGACTGCCATGACCTGAAAGAAAGAGGCAACAATTCTCCTTTTGTCTGGCCAGGCCAGTCAACCACTCTGCAGACCCCTGGGCAACCCAGGTCTGTCCTGAAGGCAAGAGGCAGGAAGCCTGTCTGGCCATAGTCCAAACCACATTCTCTGGTCCAGTGCTGCCAGCGAGGAGGTGCTCTTCTGACCTCCAATTCCCATGCTTACATCTATTTCTCAACTGATTCCAAAGATGGAAGGGGAAGAGGCATGATTAATTATCCGCCCTTAAACCTCAACAACCTCTTTCCCAGCAGTTAAGAAATGAAGCCAAGAATAAATGTGTTGCTTTTCTTGTATGGGACACAAGACCAGAGGCTGTGAGTTCCTAATGCTGGGGTCTGAGGAAACGATGACTGCCCCCTTTGAAACAATACCACCTGAGGAATTAGAAAAGAAGCATGAGAGTACCTAATCTCTTTTACATAATGTTTCCTTGCAGAACTGAAGAAACTTCTTTTCTGGGTGCCACCTGGGGTGGGGATTTAGAGTGGTTTAAAGAAATGATTCCTTTGCTGAGTTAGACATCACAATCACCGACTGCTGTGGATGGGAAATGTGGTCACGATGAGCTTCCTCCTCCCAGCTCCTCCCAGCAAGAGGTGGGGGTCATTTCTCCATCCCTACAATCTGGGCATGGCCATGTGACCTACTTTAGACAATAGGATGTACCGAACCTAAGAAAGCAGAGACTTTAAAAGTGCTGCACAATTGGACATGCCCTCTCTTGCTATTGGAACCCTTTGACCACCATGTGAGGAAGGCTGGGCTAGCCTGTTGGAGGATGAGAGACCACATGGGCAAGGCCTCCCGCCATTCCAGCCAAGGCCCCAGAAATAGTGAGAAAAACCCTAGACTATCTAGTCCCAGCTGAGTTGCCCACATGAGAAGAGCCACCTAGACAACCCACAGAATCTCGAGAAATTAAAAATATGTGTCACCAACCCACACCTAATAAAATGACCAAAATCCCAAATACTGACAACACCAAATGCTGGCAATGATGTGGAGCAACAGGAACTCTCATTCATTAATGGTGCAAATGCAAAATAGTACAGCTACTTTGGATGACAGTTTGGCAGTTTCTTTTAAAAGTAAATATATTCTTACCATATGATCCAGCAATCATGCTCCTTGGTATTTACCCAAATGAGTTGAAAACTTATGTCTACCCAAAAACCTACATATGGATGTTTATAGCAGCTTTATTCATAATTGTCATAACTTGGAAGCAACCAAGTTGTCCTTCAGTGGGTGAGTAGACAAATAAACTGTGGTACTAGGCAGTAAAATACTACTCAGGGATAAAAAGAAATGAGCTACCAACCATGAAAAGATTATTTAGGAAACTTAAATACATATTACCAAGTAAAAGAAGCCAACCTGAAAAGGTGAAATACTATACAATCCCAACTATATGACATTCTGGGAAAAGTAAAATTTTGGACACAGTGAAAAGACCAGGGGTTGTCAGGGGTTGGGGGTGGGAGGGAGGGATGAATAAGTGGAGTATGGAATTTTAGGGCAGTGAAACTACTCTGTATGATACTGTAATGGCGGACACGTGTCATCATACATTTTTCCAACCTCTCAGAACGTACACCACCAAGAGTGAACCCTAAGGTAAACTGTGGACTTTGGATGGTAATGATGTCTTAATGTAGGTTTATCAGTTGAAACAAATGTACCCCTTTGGGGGAGGATATTGACAGTGGGGGAGGCTGTGCATGAGGAAATGGGTAGGAGTACATGGGAAATCTTTTTACCTTCCATATAATTTTTCTGTGAACCTAAAACTGCTCTAAAAAATAAAGTCTAGGGGCGCCTGGGTGGCTCAGTGGGTTAAAGCCTCTGCCTTTGGCTCAGGTCATGATCTCAGGGTCCTGGGATCGAGCCCCACATTGGGTTCTCTGCTCAGCAGGGAGCCTGCTTCCCCCTCTCTCTCTGCCTGCCTCTCTGCCTACTTGTGATCTCTCTCCTCTCTAAAAAAGATTTAAATAAAATCTTTTTAAAAAAAAATAAATAAAGTCTATTAAAAATATGTGTTATTTGATGCCACTAGGTTTGAGGGTGGCTCATTACATAGCAAAAGCTAACTGATACACTGGGTCAAATCTTGGGAAGGGAATCAAAAACAAATCAAATCTGTCACCTCAGAATCACCTACAAAAATGAAAAAACAATAATAGAGCAGTCATAGAATTCAGGAGTGAGTTACAGAGTTATGCCTATAGTCACACCTATAGTATGGCACATTAGTTAAAGCCAGACAACAGGCTGGGTCTGGTATTTTACAAGAACAATACCCTTTACAGGCCCCATTGTGTGCTGTTCTAGTTTCTTCCTTATTGTTAAGGGAAGGGATTCCCTGCACTGAGGCCTGACAGGAAAATTCCTATTTCTAGAAGCCTCGAAACTGGAGCACAAGATAATGAACGCAATTCCTGTGTCTACTTCCCAAGGGGCCAAGAGTATGAGATGCTTCAACCTGAGCAGTTCAGCACGTGCTGGTCCTTCTCCAGTTACTGGATCCCAGAGAGTCCAGTCATTAGCACCAAGGAGGAAAGAAAGGGTGACAGGAAGTTTTGAAATGATGGACTCTGCAGAAACAGTTTATTTGGTTCTCTGGAATGAGTGAACTCACCCCCCCCCCCCGCTGCCTCCCTCCCTACCTACCTTGCTGCCTATCTTCCCCACCAACACACACATAGCCATGAATACAATACATTGAACACCATAGTCTCTCTATAAAAGACCCTGATGCTGGGCACCTGGGTGGCTCAGTTGGTTAAGCAACTGCCTTCGGCTCAGGTCATGATCCTGGAGTCCTGGGATCAAGTCCCACATTGGGCTCCCTGCTCAGCAGGGAGTCTGCTTCTTCCTCTGACCTCTCCCCTCTCACGCTCTCTCTCTCTCTCACTCTCTCTCTCAAATAAATAAATAAAATCTAAAAAAAAAAAAAAAAAGACCCTGATGCTGATAACCAAGGATTTCCGTGGATATCAGGTATCATGTGTCATGAACATTGCCTTAGAAGGTGAAACGAGAAAATTCCCTGCAGGTGCAAAACTGAAGTTGGGGTCCTGAGGTCAGATTCTGACCTCAGTAAGACTTGGACTGTGGCTGGCATGCAAGTGGAAATCCTCACCCAGCTCCACGACAGACTTTAGGAATCAGGGAGGTTGCTTGGAGAAGGGGTGGGGGGAACAGAGCATAGCCCACGAATAGAGGAAGCCGGCAATGGTTTCAAATTAACACAGCCTCCTGAATTGATAAGAATTCCATCAAGGCCGTTAATTAGCTGCTAACCATAGGCCTCTTGTCTTTCGATGTGCCTCCTAATTCAACATGAAGATAACAACTAAATTACAGATTGGTCCTGAGACTGAACTTCAGTACCTGAGCCATTTTATTCATAATCTCCTCCCCCATTCAAAAGACAATTCAGGGAGTGAAGAAACCTGTCCTGGGCTGATGAGGAGACAGCTCTGTCCCCAGTCCATCCACCCACCCGGGGAGAAGACAGGAACAATTAGGGAAGCTATGTTTATAAATTTGGAGAGGTGTTTCTAGTTTAAAACAAACAATACCTTGAACACTTGCCTTAATTCTTGATCTGTGACAATGTAAGTCAGTAAAAGAAAGAAGCCGTACTCTAAAGACCTAGCCAGTGTTAGTAAGAAATGTGCTTTTTTAACTGCGATGTAAGGAGTGTGTGCATCTGTGTGTGGTGTGTGTGTGTGTGTGTATGTGTGTGTGTGTGTGTGTTATCTTACCAAGTCACATTATGATACTGGAATATTTTTAAAAATTATACTGTTTCTTTTACCAACATCAATCAAGTGCTGACAAAATCAGGTGCTGGCAAGAAGAAAGAGCAGTTGAGATTCTCACACACTGCTGGTAGAAGTACAAAATGGTTCAGGGCTCTTTTTTTTTTTTAAGGATTTTATTTATTTATTTACTTTAGAGAGAGAAAGAGAGTGCAAGCAGGGGGAGGGACAGAGGCAGAGGGAGAGGCAGAGAATTTCAAGCAGACTCTGCACTGAGCGTAGAGCCTGACACACTGAGGCTTGATCTTACAACTCTGAGATCATGACCTGAGCCGAAACCAAGAGTTGGACACTCAACCAACTGAGGCCCCGGGTGCCCCTGTTCAGGGCCTTTTCTCCCAAAAAGCCTGTTGTCAATACCTATACTATGGCACTGGGAGATAGGGAGTATTCATATCAGGCAGGGTTCTTAGCTGTGGACAACAGAGTCCACTTTAACAACTGGAAACAAGCAGGAAAAGGTTTATTCCATTCAGTATTGCACAAAATTTGCAATTCCAAGAACCAAGCTTGGGTGCTCGATGGCTAGGAGATATGTACAAACCTCCCCAGAGGAATGTTCCAACAGAAACCCCACTGCTGCCACCACGCACAGCCTGTGACCCTAGAGGACCGGACAGAAGAAGCTCCTGTGCTGCCCTTGAAGAACCAAATGCCCCAGACACAAGAGGTGGCACCCACGTGGCCATCCATGTTGCTTCCATAGGGCCCCACCACTCACATCACCCCTTCTGCCTCCCATGTCTCATGAGAAAGGGCCCGCTTGGTGGAAGTCAACCAAGCATGGCTCCCCAGCTGCACAGCAGTTTGAGAAATGACATTTATACCTTTCCAGACTCTACAGTTCGGGGGAGACATGCATAAGGGGATTGAGGTGGATGCTGAGCGAGCCACGATGTGGTATCTGCCATAGCATATTTGGGGAGGAAGAGCAGGCTGAGGCCAGTGGATTTGGGTGGAGGATTCCTACAGGAAATTGAAAACAGGCAATAGCGAAGGCTTAGATCAAGGAGTCACCTGCAGGGAGATGGGGATTAAAATGGTTCAGAGAGGACGCTGAGAACAAAGGAGAGTGAATGATAGAAACTTAGGGAACACTTGCATTTAAGAAGTTAGGTGTAGTGGGACAAAAGTTAACCAAAGATTACGTTTTACTAAGGAAGGAAAGGAAGGAAAAAAAGGTTTTTTAACTATTGTTTTCCTTCTTGGGGGCAGGATGGGGAGGGGGAAGCTGAGGTACTGACATAGAATAATGTCGTTCATACAGAAGTCACTGTTAGGCCCAAGAAATCCAAATAAGTACCCCCAGGGAATGGTCAGGAAGCAGCAGACGGCTGACACATCTGCCTGCTTAGGGCCTCTCCCACTTTTCACACAGTTCCTCCAAATGGCACAAAGACCAGAAAAATAAATCAGCTGGAACTCAGTTATTCCAGTGTGGTTCCCGACAAAGGCTGTCCATCAATCCCTGCTTCAGAGACCCTTCCCTTCCCCCCAGAGCTGCTCTCTTCCTATCACTTTTGAGGGCTCATTGTAAAACCCTTCCACTGAGTCAGTGAGCTTCCTGAAGCCCTCCTGCTAAATGTCGGTTCTGTTTAAGTTAACTAGAGTCTATTTCTGTTTGCCACCAAAGAACACTAATTCCTGATATGCAAATGCTATAGTAGAGAGAAGCTTGCTTTTTCCCTATTGGGGCATGTTTTGGTTTATCCTCATTCAGCAGATCACAGAGCATGGTAGGTCATTATAATAATGGCCCCCAATTAGTCCGTGCCCCCTTGCAATGGGACACTGGTACCCCTCCCATCAAGACTCCCTCCTTGGAGTCTATTTCTCTGTCCCTCTTGAATCGAGGCTGACTTTATGACTTATTTTGACCAAGAGAATATGGTGGATGTGAAGTTTTGTGGTTTCATGAGTCTAGGCCTTACAGGGCCTTGAAGCTTCCACCTTCACCTTCTTGGAACCCTGAGACCACCATGCTGTGAGGAAGCCTACTGAAGGACTACAGGCCACTTGGAGGAAAACCAAGGTGTCCTGCCAACATCCAGAGAGTGAGGGCATCTTGGGCTCTTCAGACGTGGTCTAGTCTTCAGTCATCTGCTCATCTCACATGAGCCCAAGTGAGACCAGCAGGAAAACTGCCAGGACTGATGACCCATAGAAATATGAGTAATAATAAATGGTACTGTTTTAAGCCACTAGGGTTCAGAGTGGCTTATAACACAGCAGTAGACAACTGATCAATGGGGAAAGAAAAGGAGCACGGGACTCTGAAGCCTTTGAAACACTCTGGCACCTGTAAAAGCAACATCATGTGTGGACCTCAAAGTGTGTGTATATGCATGGGGAGGAAGACTGAAGTTGAAATGGACTCCAGCTACAAGAAGCAATCAAACATTACTGCTCGCATCTGCCCCTGGAAGAGGCCAGCTGACAGCACAGCTGAACTCCTGGCCCAGCTTAGGAAGTGACAGGGCAGAGGCCAGAGGCCCTGGCAATACCAGGAGGCATGAGACTTGGATTCTAGTCCTGGCCCTGCCGCTGCCTCGCTTGGAGAAGCCACTCAACCTTCCAGTTGCTTCATCCCCCAAATGGGCATGACAATACTTCCCCTGCCTACTTCACAAGCTTAGAAGAGTAAATGAGATAATGAATGTAAAAGCCCTAAATAAACTTAAGGGCCAAACTGCTATGGCCAGCTACTCATGCAATATTCAGATATCACTAGATCCTAATTTATTCTCAGAATATTAGTGGACATGCAAATAACTGCCAACCACAACATTAGCAGGGCTTCTGCCAAGAGGCGGGAGGCCAATTCAATCTCTTGGGGATGCTCCATGGCCAAAGTATGACCTTGTTGATATATATTTATAACTAGCTTCCTCCCTTAGAGTACCCGGAAAATGTCTAACATCCATGCTGGTCACATGATCAGCCTTGAACTTTCTTCTATCTTGCTTCCCAAAAACCAAGAGCAACGCTTTAGCCCCACTGTTCATGGGACTGTACTGAGGGTCTCTAAATCTCTTCCTCATTTAACTGTTAGCCATGTCCTCCATTAAATTATTTCCTCTCCCTTCCTGCCCCTAAAACCATAGTTTCCCTTTATGACCTCTTGTTAGCTATTGACAGATCTAATTTTCTCTTTCAATCCATTCTAAGTTCTTTTCAGTCTCCTTTGAACATTGTTTTTTCCTGCTCCTAGCTTCATGGTTTGCTCAGCCTGATGGTAGCCCCATCTCCTTTAGGAATCAACAAATGGCCGTACCTTATTCATAACCTTATCCTTCTTCCTCAGCTCTTCTATCTACCCTACCCCTACAGGATACCATTATATGATCTCCTAAGTTTCTCCTGTCAGGGTTGCATAGAGATTTTAACAATATTTGCTCTTCTAATCCATGAGCATGGAATGTTTTTCCATTTCTTTGTGTCTTCCTCAATTTCTTTCATAAGCATTCTTCAGTTTGTAGAATATAGATCTTTTATCTCTTTCATTGGGTTTATTCCTACATATCTTATGGTTTGGGATGCAATTATAAATGGGATCAATTATTTGATTTCTCTTTCTACTGCCTCATTGTTGGTGTATAGAAATGCAACAGACTTCTGGACATCGATTTTATATCCTGAAACTTTGATGAATTCCTGTATCAGTTCTAACAATTTTTTTGGCGGAATCTTTTGGATTTTCTACACAGAGTATCATGTCATCTGCAAAGAGTGAAAGTTTAATTACTTCTTTGGTGATTTGGATGCTTTTTATTTGTTGTTGTTGTCTGATTGCTGAGGCTAGGACTTCCCTACTATGTTGAACAACAATGGTAAGAGTAGACATCCCTGTCATGTTCTTGACCTTAGGGGGAAACCTCTAATTTTTTTCCCACTGAGGATATTAGTTGTGGGTCTGTCATACATGGCCTTTATGATGTTGAGATACATTTCCTCTATCCCTACTTTGTTGAGGGTTTTTATTAAGAAAGGATGCTGTAGGGCACCTGGGTGGCTTAGTTAGTTGAGCGACTGCCTTCAGCTCAGGTCATGGTCCCAGCTTCCTGGGATCGAGTCCCATATCGGGCTCCCTGCTCAGCGGGGAGCCTGCTTCTCCCTCTCCCTCTGCCTGCTACTCTGCCTGCTTGTGCTCTCTCTCTATGTCAAATAAATAAATAAAATCTTTAAAAAAATAAAAGGATGCTGTATTTTGTCAAATGCTTTTTCTGTTTCTATTGAGAGGATCATATGGTTCTTATTCTTTCTTTTATTAATGCAATCCACAGTTCTTTTTTTTTTTTAATTAACACGTAATGTATTATTTGCCCCAGGGTACATGTCTGTGAATCCTCAGGCTTACACATTTCACAGTTCTTTAATAATACTCTACCACACTACCACCATCATGGCCATGCATCCATTATTGCGAGTTTAAAGTTCTGGCCTCTGCAGTCCAGTTAAAAATTTCACTCAGCCTGGATTGTGCATGTATCTGGGTGCAGTTTCTCCAACCTCCAGATGAGAAAATGCTTCCATTTAACTTGAGGTCACTTTCTACCAGGGAAATGAAACTGCTCCTCCATTTGTAAATGTGGTGGTTTTAAAACATGTCTCTAAAATTCTTTGATACTCCCTTCATGGAGAGTGGGTGCGAGAGTATTTCTCCTTTCTTTTAATTTAGGTGGTCTTGTGACTGTTTAGACCAATAAAGAAAAGCAGAAATGATGCTGTGTGACTTCCAAGACTGGATCCCAAAAAAGGCCATGCAGCTTCTACCTTGTTTACCGGAACACCAGCACTTGGAGCCTGAGCTGCCATGTAAGAAGCTCAACCATGTCAGGCTGCCATGTTGTGAGGAAGCCCAGCCACATGGAGAAGCTGTGAGTGAAGGTGCTAGTCCTGGACTTCAAGTCATGATTTCATCTCAGGTAGTAGACAGGAGAATGAAGGAGACTTTGGATGATCCCAACCCCCAAATGTTGAGTCACCACCAGCACTGAAATCTTCCCAGGTAAGACCTTAGAAATCCCAGAGCAGAGAGAAGTCATCCCTGGCACGTTCTGCCTGAATAATTGACCAACTGAATCCATTCAGTATGATCAAATGGCTGTTTTAAGCAGCTAAGTTTGTGGGTTATTTGTTAAACAGTAATCATAACTGGCATGGCAAGTTACAGTACAAACAATCACGTATACAGTAGAGTGGTATTTTGAAGTTCCTCTTCTAATGCAGGTAGAGTCCTTGGGGGCACCTTAGGGGAAAGAATCTATGTTCTCTCTTTTGAAACATCTAAACTGTGGTGGGGGTTGGGCTTGAGACTTAGCACCTAAAAAGGAAGATGGCTGTCCTACTCTAGCATGTACTGCCTGGTAAGACCACTGACACATGCAAAATAAGAATCAGCATGCCTTTGCTGTGCAGAAGCTTTTTATCTTGATAAAGTCCCAAAAGTTCATTTTCGCTTTTGTTTCCTTTGCCTTTGGAGACATGTCTTGAAAGAAGTTGCTGTAGCCGATGTTGAAGAGGTTACTGCCTATGTTCTCCTCTAGGACTTTGATAGATTCCTGCCTCACAATGAGGTCTTTTGCTTCTGCACAGCAAAGGAAACAGTCAACAAAACAAACAGGCAACCCACGGAATGAGAGAAGATATTCGCAAATGACACTACAGACAAAGGTCTGATATCTAAGATCTATAAAGAACTCCTCAAGCTGAACACTCAGAAAACAGATAATCACGTCAAAAAATGGGCAGAAGACATGAACAGACACTTCTCCAAAGAAGACATACAAATGGCTAACAGACACATAAAAAAATGTTCATCATTAGCCATC
>CM052885.1:83787692-83811917 GCA_028534135.1 Potos flavus
GACAGTCAGCCCGCACTATGCCTTTACCTGCCTGCCTTTCACAACAGCACTGGTGATGGGGAGGAGTTTTACTCTTTTAGTTACTGAAGAAAACCAAGGAAGCAAAAATGACACAACTTACTGTCACACAGAAATTGGCCAGAGGGAAATGAGAACTCGGTGAGTTTCTGAGCTGTTGCTGGACCCGCAGAGCAAGTGTACTCGTAAAAGGAACTTCAAGAGCCACCCCGTGCTCCATCCCCCAGACTCAGGCTTTCTGTTCAGCCCATAAGTCAGAAGTACCAGTAGGATTTGTGATGACAAAACTGACCACTGATATGAGCAAATCATCACAAAGTTCTGAAGGGATGGTAATGGAAGTTTTATGTGATGTAAAGGCCACAAATTACACATGTTAATGTTACTGTGTATTCATGAACATTTAACATTATTTAGACACCACATACCACCTTCCAGAAGACTCTCCCTAACTGACACCAACTGTTTCAGTTCATGAATAAAAACCCATGTCTTGAGGTCCAGACCAAGAAAGGGGGTGGGGGAAGGTTTATGACTGTGACGAATGAGGCTCCCTCTGATTCCTGCTTCACTTTCACGTGAGTGTGAGAAAAATCAGCCAAGACCAGTGACCACGGCTCCGTCACCCCTCATAGAAACAGGGAAGGAAACAGAGTGATTAGGGGAAAAGTCAAGCTGACATTACAGGACTGATGATGCAGTGCCTCCCTCCCCTTAAAACTACCAGTGAGTCCACGACGCAACCTTTCTGAGCTCTCTCTGGTCTGTGCCTTTGGTCTGTGTTTGTAAACCAGCTCCGCCGCACCCAAGTATCACCGCGGACTCTGCTACAGCTCAGTGTGTGGTCGTGTGCATCCGAAAGGTCATTGCACAGATGGACTTCCCTTTCGGAAGGGAAAGAGAAGGCGGAGGACCCTCTTGTGAATGTTCTCCTCTTTCTCCGCTCACACCTCCAGGACGCACCTGTATGCTGACTTGGTCTGAACCAGAGACCATATAGAAGCTGAAGGCTCTGAAAATGTATGGCCAGACCTCACTCCTCTTTCTGCTACTCCCTCCTAACTGGCCTATTGGTTCCAGCCTCACTCCCCTTGGCTGCTAGCGTGATCTCCTTAAACCCTGGACCTGATTATGTCACCTGTACATTCGAACCGTTTCAGAGGTTTCCCGCCATCCCAGAATGAAATCCAAATTGCCCAGTCGCACAGCAGGCCCTATGAGCCAGGACCCTCCTACTTCTCTAATTTTATAGAAGCCCCCCAGACAACCCCACCCCGAATCGTACCCAGTGCTTCAGCCACTGTTCCCCACCTCTGTCCCCAAACTCTCTGTCCTTCTCCCACACCCAAGAGTGCTTGCATCTGCTCTTCTCCTGGCTCAGGCAGCTCCCATCCTCGCCCCTCGTCTGCCCATTTCCATATGTCCTCTGAGGTCTGGTTCTGGGGTCCTCCCCTCCGTGGAGCCTCCCTGACTTCCCTCTCCGACCCCTCACATTCCCACCACCTCCACAACAAACCGCACTGCTAATTATTTCTATGCTTCTCCCTGAACTTGTGAACTCTGACAAGTAAAGGGCTCTCAATAATGTGCTCGCTGGGGGAATGAACTTGAGCAAAGGCCTTCAGATGGCTGGATCAAGTTTTAGACGCTTCTGACCTTCAGGCAGGGAGGTAGACTTAAGAGGCATTTCTGGGTGTGGAAGGGACGAGTATGAAGCCCGATTTTAGGAAAGGGAAAGTAGGAGTGCAGTCAGTGCTAAGCAGGATGAACTAAAGGATGGAAGAACAGGGGGTGGGCAGCTCTGAGAGGAGTAGGCTGCAGGTGACCGCGGTCCCTGCTGGAGCTGCTGAGAGCAGGAGTGGAGAGGAGGGAGCAGTGGCGAGGAAGGGCTCGGGCGAGGCTCCCAGTCTGGATCGCACATCTGCGAACACTCTGGAAATGCTCACAGTAGCAGCAGTTGTCGGCCAACACAGGCAAGTGAGGAAGGAGAACACCCCAGGCCCATGGGTTCTCCGCCGGCACCTTCACTTTTCCCTCCATCCGGGAAGGCAGCAGATTCCAGGGAGCTATGGGTGAATGCCCATAAAATGAATTCTGCCTCAAAAGCCATTCTGTCCTCCATTTGTTACCATTTGCCCAAGATGTGAGAAGACAGAGCTATGCAGGGAGGGGAGGTTCCTACCTGAGTTCCGTCCCTAAGTCTACGGCTCCCGCTCGGAAGACACGTCGCCCTCCGCCCCACTGCTGGCACTGCGGTCTTCTTTTCGGGGGGCATTTCTCTCTTTGCTGGATTCAGAAGGCCCCTTGGCTCTGGTCTTTTCTTTCCTCTGCTGCTGTTTTTCAAGCTTTGACAGCTGATTATAAAAAGTAAAAAGACTTGTTTTACAAACATAAACATGTGCCTGTCTATCCAAAACAACGATTACTTTACATGCAGCAACCACTGAATACGCTTCTCTGTCTGATAACCCGGTGTGCCACAGGGTTTCAGACGTGCCAAATGGTCTGCAAAATGTCTGGCAGTCAGGCACCTGAATTGTTAGCACAGATTAGTCACACGTGGGATCTCTCCGGACTTTTCCCCACCCATAACTACTCATCTTGCCATGTGCTCTTTGAAAATGGTCAACGGACAGGCTTCATTGACAGGCTGTGAAGAGCCCTATAAGTGAAAAAGCTTTTATTCTGGTTTTTTTCCCTCTGATGTCTCCATAGCTTTTTCTAACCAAGTCGCCTTCCTACTTACTCTTTTCTAAAGAGTGATCAACACACTCCTCTATTTGCTGAAGGTAGGAAAGAAGGCTCTGAATACAAGACGTTAAGCAATTTTAGACATCGTCTCAGTTCTGTTTGTTCTTTGAGACTGAACTTACTCACAGCCAAAACCCTAAGTGCTCGCAGTAAGGCCTCATGGTGGCTACACAGGGACGCTGGCCCCAGGAGCCCTCTCAGACCTCCTCTGGGCCAGCTGGGGGACATGCCTCTGGCATCTGACTCCAAAGGAACCTGGGTCCACTTCCCGCCTGGAGAGTCTCCCCAACGTGTTCAAGGAAACCATAGACTAGACAGTCGAAAGAAACAGATCATCTGACACTCGGAGCAACGGCAAGGCCACTCCAGAAAGGCCTGCTGAGAAACTTGTCAGAGCACAATGGCCAAGTGTGGGCCCACAGGATTTTCTTAGACCAAAAAAAGCATCTGTAACAAGAGACAGCAACACCCAGTTTCATCTGCCTCCCAGACCAGGACTACAAACATTTTATAATTCACATGGAAAGAGGGAAACCTAATGAAGAGCCAGCTTCTCCCTGCCAGACATTGTCCCACGTCCAAGCGTACAGAGAAAACACTGTAACTAACCTGCCATGTCATCTCTTGATTACAGACAGACTTCGAACTGAATCTTTAGATAGATCGACAATTAGCAACTCTCGATTTGGTCCAGAAAACCAAATTTATTAGTGCTTGACTTATAATGTTATCTTTCCCACTCCCCCATTTACCCGAAAAGCTGTAGTAAACAATGAGGTTGGTCAACACGCTAATTACACTTTGGGAATGAAGACATCACTTCACCTCTGACCCATTAACTCTCCTCCCAAATAACTTCCCTGGATAAATTCCCATCCATGTGCATAGGAAAGGCTCACAGGAATGAGCAGTGCACTATTGTTTGTATCAGCAAAAACCCAGAAACAACCTAAATGTCCACTGACAGAGGACAGATAAATAAAACGTGGTATATAGTCAAATAAAGCAATACTGTAAAGCAGATCTAGTTATATCAAAATGGATCATGTTAAGCGACCCAAATTAAGTTCAAAAGGCTATATGCAACAGGATTCCATTTACACAAAACAGTACTATACATTGCTAACGGGCTTTTGCCCATATGGTACGATCAGGAAAATACAAGCCAACTTCAGTACAGTGGTTAAGTTTGAGGAGACAGAGAAGAGAATGGGATCACAGTGGAATGAATATATATGGGCTTCCACCAATAAAAGTCAACTTTTACTTTTATAAAAACACAACCAGATACAGACATGTGAACTGCTTGCTACTGGCACTTGGACCACTGACAATAAAATGTTTGCACCAGGATGTAAACCAACACATAGCTTCCTTCACCAACAAAGTCTGGAGAAAGTATCAGCTACTGAACTGTGTACTTGGTGGCATTTTTCTCTGTACTATTCTGCCACAGATAAGAGGAATTTCTTGCATCTAAGGCAACAGCCTTCCATCCTCATTCCTCTTTTGTTGCTAAAATGCCCCTTTTCTTTATGAAATGAGGAGCATAATAGATGGGGGTCCTTCTGTCTTGCTCTTTTTTTAAAAAATGATTTTGGATTGCACAACGTGAATGTACTTAACATTACTGAACTGCGCACTTAAAAATGGCGAGGATGATAAATTTCATGTGCATTTTACTACAATTTAAAAAAACGTTTTATTGAGCTATATATAATCTTCATATATTATAGCAGTTTCAGGTGTACACATAATGATTTGATATTTGTATATACTGCAAACTGACCATGATAAGTCTAGCTAACGGCCATCACTAAAGAAATTTGTTAATGATCTTAGAAAACAGAGTTGGCACTCCATGCTGGACACCCCAATTTCTTTTTTATTTTTTTATATTCCTAGTTCATGAAATCCAAACATCTGGAAATCAATGTTCTGCAGTGAACTGTGAGAAGTTGCCTTCCGCTGCCAGCAGCTTACATTTACATCAGTGTCTGTGTATGTGTTTATACATGTATGTATAATAAATATATGTGTGTATCTATAGACAAATTACATACACACACACATAAAATCATGAACATGTTCCAAGTTAGGCACTAAGAAAGCATGATTTTTATTTTAAAAAGAGACCATCTCCATTTTGTGTCCCCTCTTTAGAGGGAAATATAGAAAATCTGAGTATCACCAGTGACTTAGCCAAACCAAGCTTCCCCCCACTGCTAAGACTCAATCTCATGCAAAGGGCTGTTTGTCAACCGACCTGTTCTTTACTTTCTACTCTTAAATGCTGGTGAAAAGCCAGACCCTGGGAGGGTGACGGGAAACAATTCCCAATTAAAGCAGGCTTCTCGGAGGTTCCTCTGGGGCCCACAGTGCCCGTCTGATTCTGCACTGACTCGGAGGTGCCATCAACAGAGTGTGAAACTGTGGAAACATCAATCTGACCTTTCACCCCAGCCCTGTCCCCTCCCACCACGGACCACACTTGTAAAGCATGTGTGATAATTATTGAAGCGACAGGCATAGCCCGAGTTTCTGTGAACGATGTAATGCTGATTCTCTTACATTATTTATCTTAATACAACCCCAACCACATATGGTTCCATGCCTCGAAGTTCTCTGTGAGAACATTGTGAACTAACCTAATAAATTTAAGCCTTCTCTCAGAAAACTTGGAATCCAAGGCAGCCAAAACTTGGAATTTACATCTCAAGGCAAGAAAGTAGTTGGACTTTTTTTTTTTTTAAGGAAACAAATGAGAAAGAAAGAAAAAGAAGAAAAGAAATCAGTAATGTATATGGAATCATGTAGGATGTCAACAGCTTTCAAATTAACAGGGAGATGCATGTCAAGGAGAATGTAAACCACTACAGGTCCCGAGAACACATGATCTACAAACAAACACTGAAATGGAGTACTTTTGGTTTTTTCTTTGTTTGCTTGTTTTTTAATTAACTGATGAGGGTGTCCATAATGAAAAGAAACACTGTCCAAGCCGTACAGGCTCTAGTGTCGTAGGGAGAAATCCAACCTTTCGCAGCCAGCTCTGGGCACATGGACGCTGCCAGGGGCCGGATAACCGTTCTATGGCCAGCCTGTACCTCTCGCGGTGGATCTTGTAAAGTTCCAAGAGGGCTAAGGCGGGGGGGGGGGGGAAGGATGGGAATATCTAGACCCCAAACTCCTCGACTCATGATTAAATCCAGAGCAAATAAAAGATTTTCTGTGTCCTGAAGAGGTCCGTGCTCGAACTGCATAATGTCAGGATAAGCTGGCTGCACACGCACACTACGGCACAGCTCGCAAACCAAAACGCCGTGGAGGACGTTTTGGCGGGTAGCACAATGAGGGAAGTAACAAAGTACCAGACAGCAGGGCACGGTAGAGACTGCAGCCACACGGAGAGGATGGGTCCCACCTAATGACATTCACGTTTCTTCTTAAACATCTGGACAGATGTCATGTCAATGGGACAGATATGGGCTACCTGTTGGAACTTTCACTTTACACTCCCCCCCCCCCCCCCCAGTGATTCTGATCACTTTGAACAAGCCAGTGACAGCTGTATTCTCATCAGCATCCCACGGAGAAACCACTGTCAGCTGCCGGCACTACAGGGACAGTCATCTTCCCAGCTTCCTTCTCCCTCCCTGCTGACCCGAGCCACGTGCTCCTTCAGAGGTGGCCGTGTCTGGCCCTGCTATCACATGGGCGCGTGATGGGAATCACAGCCGACAGGCCCTGACAGGGTGCGGGGGCCTATAGTGCAAGGCTTCCCTCCCTGATTAACACAGGTTTATCAGCCAGCCTTGCTCCCAGCTAATTAAGGCTGAGTTACTGTGTTGGAGCCTTCTGACTTCCTCAACCATCAAGGCCGAAATGTACAGGCAGCTTGCTGCTAAACCACCAAGGAGCTGGACCCGTGTCAGAACCAGTTTCTCTTTAATTTGGCAAACACAGATGGCCTCAAAGTCCCTGCGTATCTTCTAGCAACGAAGACAAGGGCAGAGATGGGTCACAACCTGGCCTGCTGTATGCTACAGGCAGAGTGCCAGGGGTTGCCAGTGCCCCCAGCTTCCTCTGCTTTAAAATGCGGATTACAGGGCCATCTGGGTGGCTCAGTTGGTTAAGCATCCGACTTAATCTCGGCTCAGGTCACAATCTCAGGGTTGTGGATTGAGCCCCACGTCGGGATCTGCTCTGAGCATGGAGCCTGATTAAGATTCTCTTTCCCCCTCTTCCTCTGCCCCTCCCCCCCCATTTACACTCCTCTCTCTCTCTTTCTAAAAAAAAAAAGGGGGGCATTATAATATTACCCTTCATACATGTCAAGTGCTTAGAACAGAGCCTGGCTCGTAGTAAGTGGAGATCACCAACTACATACCTGGTAGACAGTCAGTCCCAGGAAGCCAAGGGGTCTGCTTGGCTTGCTCTGTGTCCTGGGCACCTAGAACAGGGCATGACTTATAGCTGGTGCTCATTATACATAAGCGAAAGAGGGCACGTGGCTCCCTGAAAACAATGTGGAGTTTGGTGTCTACAGGCCTAGAGTTTGGTCCCATCTCAGCCACCTGCACGCTGTGAAACCGTATGCAAGTGACACGACCTACTGAACACCCATGTTCTCATTTAGTTCACTGGGTATTTTATGAGCTACTTTGCTTTCAGCTGCAAAAGCTACAAAGCTACCTGAGCATGGCTTAAGCAGGAAGGAGCTGGAGAACCCTACAGGACAGTGGATTCCTCCAGCTCAGCCCTGCCACAGCTCTCCAGAGGCCTCTGTGTACCTCCAGACATCCCCTCCTCCTTCTGAGAGCTGCCACCATTCCAAAACTCCCCAAAGCAACAAGGGCCTAGCGTTAGCTCTCCAATGTCCCTGGCACTTGTCCTCAGGAAAAGACCCTATGGGGCCCGTCAACAGCAGTAGGAGAGGCAGACCAGGGTGAGAGAGATGAGTCTGGCCCCAGGCCCATCCACTGACACAAGGCTGACACAGAGCAGGAAGCAGTCCAGCTGCCAGCATGAAGAGAATACGGACAGGATGGGGACTGACAAGGCCCCACCATGGAGCAGGGGGACCAAAGCAAGCAGTCAGTACCAGAGCATCACAGCAAGGAACACAGAGTGGCCAGGGTGTGATGGGTCTCAAGAGGGGAGGTCGGGAAGGAACTGGCAGAGGTAGGTGAGGCAGGGCCAATGGAAGCCAGGGCTGAGGGTGGGGTGAGTCCCGGCTTCGGGGGCGGGCATGGCTGTCTCCTGTGCAGACAGCAGCACCTCCATGCCTTGGTCTGCTCTTCCGTAAACGCCACACCATCCCCTGCCCAGTCTGCCAGCCCAGGGCCCGAGTGGGGATAGAGTGTGGCACGGGCACCGGCGCTGGTACGCGGAGAGCACCCAATGAACAGGGAATCGATCTTATGTGCCCTGTCCTTTCACCCACAAAACAGCACTTCGGAGGGATCCTCAAAGGCTGCTCACTGCTCACCGTGCAAGGCTCCAGTGCAACGATGACATAAAACACAGCCTTTGGTGGACACTAATGTGTCAGGAGCACCCTGACGAGAAAACCTGAGCGCTCGGCGCCGTGTGTACAGTCAGACTCCAGGTTCCCCTGGACCCCGCCCACTCCAGGCAGGATTTGCTGCCCCACAACTGGGGACACACTCACGGGACAGCTGGCAGAGCTGACCCGTGTCTGCTGCTGCTGTCCCTTCTGCCTGCCTCTCTGGGGGACACTGGAGCCCACCAGGCCGCTAGGTGCCAGATGCAGGTTTGAAGGGGTTCTAGAAAATTGACTTCTCTGCAAGTCATTTCAGAACAAAACAGGTGCCCAGGAATTCCTGATGGGATTCTTAGAGTGAGATGGTGTCTCAAACTTGCTTCCAATGTGGTCTGGGGAATGATGGCGAAAAACTACAGCTTCTTGTCGATGTCCTCATAAGTTCCCATATGTCCCATGTAAACCATGTCTAGGTCTTCCTCTTTCTCTTTTTTTTTAATAATTTTTTTAAAGATTACTTATTTATTTGAGAGAGAGAAAAAGAGAGTACGAGCAAGGGGAAGGAGCAGAAGGAGAAGCAGACTCCCCATTGAGCTAGGAGCCTGACACAGGGCTCGATCCCAGGAACCGGAGATCATGACCTAAGTCGAAGGCAGATGCTTAACCAACTGAGCCGCCCAGGCACCCCCCTCTTTCTCCTTTTTGAGTCTACAGTTGACAGAAGAGAGTACCTCCTTCCTCAGAGGAACCACAGACATAATCTGAAATTTTAATTTCAGTTCTTTAAAGCCTTTCTTCACACTCGGGAAATAAATGACCCCTCAGACTATGACAGTTTGCCACCTTTAGCATTCCAAGAAGTCAAGGACAGATACTATGATTCCCAGATTGCTTTTGAGAACTACAGAGGTGAAGTCAGTTGAGAGAGAGAAAGCACACCCAAGACCACATCCAGGCACCGGCCAGGCTGGGAAGAGCACCAGGTCTCCCAGACTCCCAGCCAAGACTCGTCGATCTGCCTCCTTTTGGAGGAAGTGCTCACTGGGACAGGAGCTTCTGGGGTGAGCCACAGGTCCAGGACAGCAAACCTGGTCTCTATTCTTGCTAGGGCAATGTCGGGCCCACCCCCATGGCCCCATCTTTGAGCTATTTTAATGCTGGTTATTTCCTGCCAGCCTGTTCTGTCCCGCATATGAACAAAATCTAATTAGAGAGTGAAGAAAATAACAAAAGAAAAATCAAGCCCCATGAAGTCAGTTACTATGATTTTTATAGACCGTAGTGGAGATGGAAAAGTTCTGTTCCAACCAACCCCTTGCAAAGATTCCAAGAAAGTCTTATGGTGCAAGTCATAAAGATCAAATGTCTCCTCTGAAATTACTTTTTAAAGTACCGCAAGGTATTATTACTCTGAGGGTGCTGGCCCACACCTGTGGCCCTGCTGGTGTCAGAAGGCACAAGTGGGCAATCACAGGAGGGTGCAAAGGAAGGACATGCCCAGCCGGCTCCCTTAGAAGGACATGAGTTAAAGGACGAAATGCCTCAAACTGATCATCCCTGTTAACTCATTTCAATAGCTTTAGAACTTTCCACGATGCTCACTGTCTTTCCTTAGTGTCCAGCAACTACCACCACCAGTAAAAAATGCCCTGATTCTGTCAAGTTGTTTAAATTACCCTGTGTGGTCCTTCGATCACCGTGCAGATAAACAAAACAAACTGACACTAGATACATGCTTTGTGGAATAGCTAGTAATTTCATGGTAATGCATGAGTGAAGTGCCGTAGAATACAGAAATACTCCATCAGCAGTGAACCTCCTGAGGGTAAGGCTGAATTACTGGACTTCCCCATGCCTCAGTGTGCTCTCCCGGACCACATAAACCAGGAGGCACCCTTGCATTACTACCACAGAGATGCAGCAGAGCCTAAGGGGACCAGTACAGTGACCGGAGCAGCCCGCTGCCCTTCCATAATGAACTCGACACCTTCACAAGTGGATTCTTCAAAGAATGGCAGAGACCTACACTCAAACTCTGGGTGAGGATACTTCCACCTGCTGGTCCAACGCATATCAACTTGGTACAGACTAGCTTTGCCTTCAGAACCAGGGAATCTCTTGAGCTTGGAAACCCCTGGGTTTATGACCTTTTGCTTCTCCTTGTTTCTTCTTGCTACTTCCGGGTCAGAGTGGCAAAGAGTGGGAAGGGGAAATAAGAGAAGGCAAATCCCAACCAGCAAATGACATGGGCAAAAATTTGAGAAGACAAAAGTGTGAATCCACCGTGGAATTTTAAACAATCTGTAGAAACTTACTTCTGTAGATTATCTCTAATTGACCAAGCCATTTTTTTAAAAAGCAATTGGCATTTGTATTTGGGCAATTTGTTTTATCAAACTGTAATTTGATATAATTTCATATTATGTGATAATTCTGAAAGCTCTCTTAAAAAAATTCCTCGTGTAATGGAAAACCTGACAGAACATTCGAAGAGGATGTTTCCATGTACACTGCAGTGTCTGCCATTATGTCAACTGTCGTGTTATTTTTAAATCAACGGGCTGCTTAATAAAAACATTACGAAGCAAAGTGCACACATGGTACCTAATTTTCATACATTATTAACTCTGCTTGAGGTTTTTGTGGAAATTAAAAAAAAAGCAAGCAGGCAGGCATCTGTTCCCATCTGAAATCGTGCAAGCTAATTTTATTTTCTAATTCCCCATTGTTTACAAAAACCCTCTTAGGCATGCAAAAATGACGGGGGGTTGAGGATGGGGGTGTTCAGTTGTCTTTCCTATTATTCTTACTTCGCTAAGTCCCATCAGTGTACTCCCTCACCGAACAGACACACACAGTGGGGCTTGTTTTAGGCCACTGTGGGATGGGCCAAGGGGTTCAAGGTCAGCCCAGGCATGTGTTTCTCTACCAGCGCAGCTGCCCTCAGATCTCCAAGTTGGCCCACCACGGCAGATGCTACCAGCACCCACCAAGTCCCCTCGCCCAGAGATCACTGCAGTGTCAGCAGACAACCGCCACAAGCCCTCGACTTTCAGCCTGTACCTCTCTGCCTGAGGACACCACCTGGCCAGGGGCCGGGGCTAGCCCCAAGTGCAGGGCGGGCCAGACGTATGAGGAAGTCAACACCTCTAGGAGTGAGCTCAGCCTCCGAGAAATGAGAGTTGAGGGGTTCAAAACCTAGCTTTTTCCCCCATCATTGTGCCAACTCTGAAAAAGTCCTCTACAGTCCCCCAGAGGGTCCCCAGGGATCACCAACACGGCCTTAGTAGGCTTTTCTCTGCCCTGTCTCACTGTGCTTCCTGGAAGACCTCTCTCTATCTAAATCCTCTTACTCTGGGAGGACCCAAACCAGAAACATTTTAAACTCGTCAAAATAAGCCATGTGTTAATGTGAGAATTCACTCTGTGTTGCCATCATCCTACACTGGTTTACACACCTGGACACTGAAGGACACAGCAACATGAAGGGACGACTGAGCAAGTCGGGGGTATAATCCCACAACATTTTATTACATATGCTGATGCTCTGAACACTGATCACCCATCCCCCTGGCACACTACATATTCTAATAGCCAGGATTTTTATGGTGTTGCCCTCCACTCCCTAACTCCATTGGAGACCAAGGTATCACTGCCCTTCTAATACTTCTCAACACTTCATTCTATCAGTGGCCTAGGCTTTTGCTTCAATGAGGGCTAATTTTAAAATTTCAAGAGTTATAGGAAAGGAAGTAACCATTTCCCCTCCACTGAAAGAAAAGCAACGGCCCACAGCCTTTGGGAGGCCAGAGGCTGGCCTTCGTCCACTCCACACACCAAGTGAATGGATTCTTCTTCTCTCCTCCTCCGTGCCCATGTGCATTTATTGCTTTTTAGGCCATAAGCTATTTGAAGGCAGAAATAACAGGCAACTTTTTGGTCAACATCTACTTTAGACTGAAGTCAACCTCTATCACGCTGTTGGCACATGTCTGATTCATAATCATGAACTGTAGCAAAGTTTAAGGAGACACTAAAGCAATTTCAGTTTTGCTATTCCAGTGCATAATTGGTACCAGAAAACTGTTCATGAGCATTTCAAACTAATAGTGTTCTTTAAATGATTCAAAATGTTTCTTCAATTTGCAAGACTTTAAAAAAGGGGGAGTGGGACATTTTTTCTGCCCCACTTGGTCTATATGCTGTACAAATGCCAATGGAGCGGATTTGCGGAACAATGAAGAGTTTGTGTACAAAATAACAATAATCCAGAAAAGAGGAAGACATGGGACCCAGAGAAACAGTGGACTCTCTGGGAGAGAAATCACGGCCAGGCTTAGGCAAGATGAGAGCCTGGCAGCCTGGGGAGCAACCCATCCACGCGGAGCAGGGTGAGGGCTCCAGAACTGGGTTCTCCCAGAAGAGGCCTCTAGAGGCGAGGTGTGGCAAACAGCAGTTTGGAGCAGCAGGCGTAAATACAGTACTTTCAGTAAAATTTCAAGAAGAGAAAGACAAGTACATAATCCTAGAGAAGCAAAAGGCCGAATAAGACCAAAAAAAAAAAAAAGTCCTAAGATTTTTGGTGGTAACTAACTCTGTGGTACCTAACAGTTCCAGAATCAAGACAATGTAAATACTATTAATTCAACTAAAAATAATGACATCAAAAAATAAATAATTAATGATATCATAATACTAGAAAGATGGAGGGTGTAGGAGGTGAACAGTGCTAAGTAGCATGAAATAATGCCAGAATTTAATATATCAAGAAACAATAGAAGTTTATTATTTAGGGATAGAGAAGAAAGTACCCAAAGAAATAGCTTCAAATATGTTAAAGGTGGGCCCCTGGGTGGCTCAGTTGGTTAAGCATCTGCCTTAAGCTCAGGTCATGATCCCAGGGTCCTGGGATCGAGCCCCATGTTGGGCTCCCTGCTCAGCAGGGGAGTCTGCTTCTCCCTTTCCCTCTGTCCCTACCCCCATTCATGCTCTCTCTCTTTCTCACTCCTTCTCGCAAATAAATAAATAAAATCTTTTAAAAATATATATTAAAGGTGCTCATTTGTGTGGAATAGGACTGGAACAAGGAAAAACAGGCAAAGGGGTTTATTTTTCATTATAAGCCTTTAGGAATTACCTGATTTTTAATCATTCACATAATTACTTTAACAAATAATTTAAAATCTGTTTAAGAAAGAAAACTCAAACAGCAGATGTAGTTAGCAACAGATCCAACACCATAAAAAAAAGTTAATGATTCAGAAAAATCAATTCATGTAATCCTTCCAATATTGAGAGGACAAGACTATAAGCAAAAGGAGCAGAAACTTAGAAGTCAGCTGCAAGACAGAGAAGAGATCACAGCAAATACAGAAAAAGCAGTAAGCAAAGATATCACTGGAGAACAACCCCGGGACTACAGAAAGGCTCGAGAATGTCCTAGAAGGACCAATCATCAGGGAAATTTAAAAGAAATCCACAGAGGCCACCTGTCTTCTCTTCCATGACACTAAATGCCACCAGAGAGTTGGGACACAGGAAACACTAACAAACCGTGTGTTGGAGGAATAAAAGAATACTGTGTGACGACAGATGGGTGGACAAAGGGAAGGAAGAAAGCCAACCAAGCATCAGGACGATGCCTGCAGAGTCTGAGAGTAAAAGATGGTGACCCAAAAATTCAGTATCAACCAGGACATTTGCAAACATGCAAGTATTCAGGATGTATTACAGCCATTCACATCCTTAAAATAAATAAATGCATAAATAATATATTCATAGAACTAGAGCCTCTTAAGAGAGTAATAAAAGAAATTGTGTTAAATAATATGACCAATAATAAAATGACTTATACAAGTTCCAAAACTAGCTGGTGGATAGAAAAAAAGAAAATGTAAGTGAGAAATTAATCAAACTTACTGGGATCCAAAAACCCAGATTGACAAGCAATATTTTAAAATGTGAAGAAATGCTGGGGTGCCTGGGTGGCTCAGTCAGTTAAGCATCTGACTCTTGATTTTGGCACAGGTCATGAGTCTGCTTGGGATTCTCCCTCTTCCTCTGCCCCTCCCCCAGCTTTCCCTCTCTCTCTCTCTCAAAAAAAAATTTTTTAAAGAAATGAAGAAATGCAAATACCTAATAAGCTTATGAAAAGAGTTCAACTTCACTAGCAATCAAATTGATGCAAATAAAAACAAGATACAATATAATTACTCATCAAGTCGCCAAGGATTAAACAATGATAATAATCAGCCTTTGCAAGGGTCTGAGGAAAAGGAACATTATATATTATTGGTGAGTGTAAATTCGGGCCTTAGGGGCGCAACTTGGCAATGCTCATTTCAAAGCACTAAGCACAGTATGACCCAGCAATTCCATCTCTTTGGATTTAACTTGTGGAAAACAAGTCGCTTCGTACACAAAGATACACGCGAAAGGATGTTCACTGCACTCATTTTTACAACAGTAAAAACTGTGGAGCAACCTAAAAGTCCACAAGAAAAGGGATTCTTTAAATAAATTAGGGGACATTCTGTACAAACTGATTCACCGGATTCAAAGTGTTGCTATGAAAAGCCTGTTGACTGCAGTAATCGAAAACTAGAACTCCCATCTCCAACATTAAACAAGAAAGCCAGCCGCGCCTGGGTGGCTCAGATGGTTAAGTGTCCAACTTTTGATCTCAGCTCAGACCTCGATCTCAGGGTTGTGAGTTCAAGACCCTTGCTGGGCTCCACACTGGGCGCTGGGGGTGGAGCCTACTTTTAAAAAGTAAAAAAAAAAAAAAAAAAGGAAGGAAGGAAGGAAGAGAGAGAGAGAGAAAGAAAGAAAGAAAGAAAGAAAGAAAGAAAGAAAGAAAGAAAGAAAGAAAGCCAGATACTGCTGCTTAGGGACACTCATGTGCTCAAAGCCATTTTGAGAGACAGGACCTAGGCTGACCGACACAGGACACAGGTGAGGTGGGGGCAGGGGGCGGGGACAGGAAGGCCGCTGGGTATGGCACATGCTCTACTCTTAGGTGTAGGAGGCAGATCCTTGCGTGTTCACCTCAATGTTCTGCTCTTTACATGCATGTGTTTTGCATACGTTCTCTCCTATCAAAGAGTGTCATACAGCTATCAAAGAGTGTCATACATATTTTAAGCACAGGAGTGACAACTCTTTATCTTTAGTCACTGCTTTGTCTCAACAGCTCCAACAATCTGACTTGCTTCCAAAGAGAGTATCTAAAGAGGTAAAAACTCTTGATTACAAACTTACAATTCTTGAGCGTGCAGCCTATCAGAGAGAAGGAAGTGCTCTGCAGGAGTATTACCCCGACACTCCTGAGGATACGACTGAAACCCAGCTCTGGGCGCCCCTGCGACATGGCTGAGCCTGCTTAGTCTCAGGGTCCACACGCAGATACCCGCTAGGGGCCAGAACTGTAGCACTCAGACTTCCTTTGAAATCTGACGTTTGCTATCATTACCATTTACTTCTAAAAAGAAATGTTAGCCAACCCCCACAAAACTCTCGTGAATGCAATTTGTGTGGGAGAAAACGTATTTGTGAAAGCATCCGCTATAGTTTCAGTACAAACAAAAGCTGCTCCACCACACTCCAAGATAAATTCGTAATTAGGCACGACTCAGTTCTCAGGATGCTATCAGGAGTACCACCTCCTGAGGGGAAGTTTGCTAACAATGAAATGAGAGCAGAGAAGCATCGCTCATACAGCCATCCTACTGTTTGGATTCTCCTGACTCAAAATACACATATCACGAGACAGACCCAGGAAACAGCACAGGTGCTTCTCCTAACCCATCAGCCCCACTCTGCACTATGAGGAAGACCAATCCTAAATGGGTGCTGTTGTCAACTGCCTTGTGCCAGTAACGTCCTAAAAAGACTTGACAACCTTTGGGTTACTCTACTTTGCTCTACTTTCCTGATTCCCACAACCAGACACCAAAAGAGAGAGGCTGAGCAGCAGCAATCTGTGTGGAACTGGGGCTGGCCCCCGCTGTTCCAAGATGCTCCTAGCATTTCCTGGGAACTAGCTGGAAAGAAGACTCTCTGGTCCCACCCAGATCAGCAGATCAGAGTCTTTGTTGGACCAGACCCCCACAGGGTTCACATGCACCTTAACTTTGAGACACACTGGGCTGAAGGACTTATCTTAAACTGAGGATGCAGAGGTAACACCATCTTCAATTAGATTGCAGCGAGCCACTTTGGAGAGGGGCTAACGGAGGCTGTGAGAAAAGGACGTATTGCCCAGCCCCCAGCCATGCCTTGCTGCTGCCTCTGACCAGAAGCCACCACACGGCGAGTGCCTTCCCTCTTCGCATGCCCCAGGCGAACCTTTCAGCCAGCTTATCCCTCCAACCTTGTGGCTAAGGGGCTGCTACCATCCAACAAGTGGTCTACGCCAGACAGGAAGGTCGGGGGGCCAGGAGGGGCTCATCAGACTCTGAGTCAGTGGAAGGGCCAAATCCAAACCCCTCCAGGCCTCTCTCCCTCCACCGCCTCTACACACACAAACACACACTCTCCCAGCTCCTGGCCTCAGGCTCCTAGCCTCCTCCTCCTCCTCCACCGGCCACATTGCCCATGGGAAACCCCTCTTTGACCAACTTTACACCCAACTTTTGTAACTTCTCAAAAAGAAACTCCCCACCCCCACCCCATCAGCTTCATGGAAGGGGGATACTGAGGGCAAGGGATTCTAGGCCTCCACACCACTGTCAAGGGTAGCTTCATTTAATCTGTTTTATACACTCCAGTTCTGCATGGGACTTTAGCTAAGACCCAAGATTCCAACCTAAAGAAGTATGAAAAGGATTTACAGAGACTTCTGCAACTACCTAACATGCTCCCTGCCTCATCTTGTCCGCTTCAAATCTATCCTGTACTCAGCCACAGATGCAGTCAAAATGCCAAGCCAATGGCCAAGTCGAGGGCACTCCCTAGCAGCATTATTCATAATACCCGACAAGTGAGGCAACACAAATGTCCACCACCTGATGAATGGATAAATAAAATGTGGTAGAGCCACGCAATGGATATTATTTGGAAATAAAAGGACTGAACTAGTGTTCTATCTTACAATGTGGATGAACACTGAAAACATTATGCTAAGTGAAAAAAAAGCCAAGCACCAAAGGCCATATAGAGCATGATTCCATTTATTTGAACTGTCCAGGGCAGGCGAATCTGTAGACGCAGAAAAGAAACACACTGCGGCCTGAGACTGGAGATGGGGAGAATGGGAAGCAAGAGCTAAAGAGCGCCGGGCTTTTCGGTGGTGATGGGAATGTTCTAAAATCCATTGTGGGGATGGCTGCACAACTCTGAACACAGTAAAAGTCACTGAACGGAACTGTACACTTTAAGTGGGTGAACTGCATGTGAATAATATCTCAGGAAAACTGTTGAAAAAATAAAGTCACTCCCCATTTTAGAACCCTTCCAGGGTGGCACTCCATTTCCGAAGGATCAAGTCAACACACCCTCAGTGCGTTAAAGTTCTCCTTGAACTGGCCTCAAAGCGCTTCATTTCCCACTTCTCCTCCCCTTGCCTTTCATGCTCTAGGATGTCTAAACTCTCCCAACCCCACCCCATCACTGTGTTTCCTGCCCAGGCCGACGTGCGTGCCTAGACTACTGTGTCACCTTACTCCTAATCAGCTTCAGCATCCTGGTCTGCTCTGGGAGCTGGACCGAGGGCCCCCCGCCAGCCCCCAGAGTAGTCCTGCCCCCCACACCACAGGAGCTTGGGAAGCATCCAGTCTGGCCTGCAGCTCCAGAGCTCACAGTTCGCTCTGACCAGGCTTACATGCATGCAGCCAAGCACTGGGCCCGATACCAGCACCTTGCCACAGCCTGCCTAGGAAGGTGCATGCCACCCCTCCACCAACTCCCCACTGCCACGGGCCCCAGCGACAGAAGCCCACACACCGTCCTCACCGGCTCTCAGCTCACACGGCCAGTGGGCTCCTAGAACACAAAGACAATAATTCCCCAAACTTAGACTCCAACACTTCCTTTCTCTGGGAAAGAATAAGTCACTCTCAGATCCCTTCCCCACCCTTCAATTGGCAATTAACATCTTAAGAAAATACTGTGTCCCCATCTCCTCATTCTGGACTGGGAGCAAAAGTACAACAAAATGGCAGCAAATCATACCAAAGCCCTGGGACTAAATCTGGATCTTCTTCAGCAAAGGAGCGACACTCTCTACTGACACCACCTTCCTGAAAAGAGGAGTAGAATTCCCAATCAGCCAACAGGGCGTCCCTCAGAAACATCTCCAAGATGTCACTCTCTTCCATACACAAGGTACCTAAATTTTGATGTCAGCAGCTGACATTTACACTGATGATTAACTGGGCTGAGTTATGTCAGTACTCTGTAAGAAAAAAACCTAGACTGACAAGCCCCCCATCATTGCTGTATTTGTGGTGCAAGATCACTTATATGCAATTTTGTGATGAGAATTAATATAAATATGGGCTCACAGGTAGACAAATAAATTGCACAATTTTCAATTATGACATCAAGATCAGGAACATTTCTGAAAATAGATGAAGAATGAGTTTGACGAAGCAGGAAAAGAAAATGCCTCTGCTGTCACTAGGAAGGTCAGGCTGGTAAGCTAAATGTCTAAATTTCAGGTTCAATCAGTTAATCACAGACCAGCTATGCCAGAGGCCTTCCCATGCCACACCCATTAATTCAGAAACATCCCTGAACCTGTGAGGACCCTGAACAAGTGAACTTGAGACAATCCAATGTTTTGGCACCAAGCAACCTCCTCCACTAAGATAAAACCATCCAGATGGAGGGAGCAGCACACAAAGATTCCGGTTCTCTAGAACCGAGCACAGCACCTATCTGCCTGGAAAGAGCCCAAGAGTAGAGCAGAGGGAGGGAGGCTTCCAGCATTCCTCGACATCTGCCTCTGACCACCCAGGAAGGCCTGTCTGAATTCCAAGGGATAAACACCGCACCAGACACGGACCAAGATGCGGGAATGAGAGAGAGTGCTGACCATGCCTTGGAGGTTTCTTGCTAGATATCCGCTGAAGCACAGTTGTAACTGGGAGGCTAAGTCTGAGAAAATGCTGATGGAGTGCAATGATGACACTGACCGATGTCTCGGAGAGAGAGAGAGACGTGAGTCAACTGAAAACAGACTGTGACTAGGAGTCGACGTCTAAGGGTGAGACAATCTGAAGCACTTCAGAGAGTTCAAAGTAAGACTGTCATGGCATCTTACTCAAGATGACCACAGCAAATGGGGCACCTGGGTAGCTCAGTGGGTTAAAGCCTCTGCCTTTGGCTTGGGTCATGATCTCAGGGTCCTGGGATTGAGCCCCGCATCGGGCTCTCTGCTCAGCGGGGAGCCTGCTTCCCCCCTCTCTGCTTGCCTCTCTGTCTACTTGTGATCTCTCTCTCTGTCAAATAAATAAATAAAAAATCTTTATAAAAAAAAAAAAAGACCACAGCACCTTACAGAAAATGTCATCAAAAACTAGCTCCCAGGGGTGCCTGGATGGCTCGGTCAGTTAACCATCCAACTCTTGGTTTAGGCTCAGGTCAGGATCTCATGGGTCATGAGAATGAGCCCCATGTTGGGCTCCACACTCAGTGGGGAGTCTGGGATTCTCTCTCTCCCCCTTTCCTTCTACCTTTCCCCCCACTTGTGCACTCCCTCACACACACTCTCTCTCTCTAAAATAAATAAACTCTCTTACACTCTTGGTGGGAATGCGAGTTGGTGCAGCCACTTTGGAAAACAGTGTTGAGGTTCCTCAACAAATTAAAAATAGAACTACCCTATGACCCAGCAATTTCACTACTGGGTATTTACTCCAAAGATACAGATATAGGGAAAAGAAGGGCCACATGCACCCCAGTGTTCAGAGCAGCAATGTCCACAATAGCCAAACTGTGGAAAGAACCAAGATGCCCTTCAACAGATGAATGGATAAAGAAGATGTGGTCCATATATGCAATGGAATATTACTCAGCCATCAGAAAGGATGAATATCCAACTTTTGCATCAACATGGATGGGACTGGAGGAGATTATACTAAATGAAATAAGTCAAACAGAGAAAGTCAATTATCATATGGTTTCACTTATTTGTGGAACATAAGGAATAGCATGGAGGACATTAGGAGAAGGAAGAGAAAAATGAAGGGGGAGAAATTGGAGTGGGAGATGAATCATGAGAGACATGGGAAACAAACTGAGGGTTTTAGAAGGAAAGGGGGTAGGGGGATGGGTGAGCTGGGTGGTGGGTATTAAGGAGGGCACGGATTGCATGGAGCACTGGGTGTTATATGCAAACAATGAATCATGGAAAACTACATCAAAAACTAATGATATACTGTATGGGGACTAACGTAACATAATAAAATAAATAATAAACACATCCAAATTTAAAAAAATAAAAAATAAATAAAATAAAATAAAATAAATAAATCTCAACAACGACAACAGTGGCTCCTGTCAAGGCACAACGCACTTGTCAGATGAGAGAACTAGATCCAACAGAACGGGGCCCAAAAGAAGCAGACCCGACAGAAACAAATGATGTCAAACTTCTGACTTCACCACAGAGGCTAAGGAATAGCTTCATAACTATTTTCTCGTAAAAATATAAATCCACTTAGGGATGCCTGGGTGGCTCAGTTAGTTAGGCATCCAACTCTTGGTTTCAGCTGAGGCCCTGATCTCATCAGGGTCATGAGATGCATCCCCCTGGCAGGGTCCACACTCAGTGGGGAGCCTGCTTCTCTTCCTCACCCTCTGCCCCTCCCCCTGCTTGCGCCTTCACAAAACACTCTCTCTAAAAATAAAATCTTGAAAAAAAAATTTTTTAAATAAATCCATTTAACATCCATTCCATTACTGAAAAAAAAAAAAGGAGGTAGCGTCCTAGTCCAATTTCTATTATGTAAGGACTAGCTTGCACTGGGACGGCCTACAACAGGTCGCTGACAGCTGACACATTTCCTTCCTTGGAAGTCTTACACAAAAATGAAATAGATCCCCATTTATCTGAAACTAAAATAATATTTGCAAATACTTTAAATCTTGCCAGAGGAGTGGAGGGCTCTTCTTTTTAGGATAATTTGGAGAAAAATGAAAAAACATATACAATTTAGTGCCCATTACAGACCCCAAATCACGTTCTAGGTTAGAAACATAATACATAAAGTATGACTGAGTTGTAGGGCAATATTCACGTTACTGTTTGTCTTGATAATAATAAAATATTTACCAATGGAATTTTGAAGTCTAATATCACTTAGTACGAGCCAATTTATTAAAAACAATCAGCAACTATGGTAGAAGAACTGAGGTTTCTGGCCATGGAATTCTCAAATAAGGCTGAGGACAAATCGCAGACAAAACACAAAAGCTCAGGGAATACAAGTCTTAGAGCACCACGCCAACCTCTGTCTCCTAGCTCTTTCTTTTCTGAGCACTTGCAAGCCTACATATCTACTCCTTTTACGTCCATGATTTTTACTACAGATTCCTGAACACCGTGAGGCTTCCTGAACTGAAACACGGCTTGCTACCTGGTGCCTGAATTTCATCTTCCTAAACGCAGACCAGTGTTTTCACATGTCCCCAGCAGGTGCGGACCTGAAGCTGGCAACAGGCAGTAAGAGTCAGGCAAATGAAGAGGAACATCTCATTCCAAACGCTGGTCATTTTTTTAAATTTGCATGGCATTTCCCCCACAAATTTCCCAGCACGAAAGCCTCTTGGGGAAAAGAAAGGAGGTTTTCCCACACACACTCCAGGTTCCACATCTCTAAATTGGCACCATCTGGATGAAGTCAACATGCTTGAAGCTGGACCGTCCTCTACATGCCCCTTGCTTGGGCCAAAAGTGTCCAGAAAGAAGCAAAAGCATATACCCATCTGCCTAGCTCTCTCTCCTCCTCTTTCCCTTGCTTCTCCCTAAAAGGAAGGACTCTGGGACCAAATTCCAGGCTATTACTGGGGTCCAGTTTGTTAGCAAGAAGGGTCACTTGGTGTTAAAAAATCATGCACACAGGGTCTCTTTCTCTCTTTTCCACTTCCTTTCTCTATACAGTTTGGATGGGTGCTCAAGGCTGGTTTTCCCCATGACAACGTAAGCCACTCATCAACCTAAATCAGTGTGTACAGACTCTGAACTTCAAAGCCTGATGCCAGCCTTCAGGTAGTAATTGTTCTAACCTGTGCTAACTAGGATATTCTTAACTTCCCATGAGCATCTACAAGTACTGTCTTAATCACTTCCCTGCTTTGCTACTCGCTGCTGTCATCTTGTCCTTGTTTATGGGATTCTCCACACTGTACCTAAAATTAGCATTTATATTCTGATGTAACTTTAATGTTTGTAATCAAGAGCTCATACGAAAACAGAAAAATAGGAAAACGCTGTTTATTAAGGCAAAAGAGAACATCACTCTTCTGTAGAACAGGAGCTCCGCACACCTAGCTATATTTCTTGAACTAGGACATTGCGCTCAGAGGCACCACTCTTGACACGCCTCAGTGGGAGGTATTCTCCTTTCCTGCCCACCTACTCTGCCCCCATTCTTCCCTGCTGACAGAATTCCTACTGAGTGCACCCTTGACCAGCCAGATCCCTCAGGGGCCACACTTTAAACCATCATGGCCTATGTACCCCATATGTCTTGCCAGGTATTGACTGAGACAAAAGTATGCAACAGAATTCTGGCCAACAAATGTGAGGGGAAGTTTGCTAGATAGAGGCTTTGGGGAAGGTCTTAAAAAGGGACATGAGATAGAGACAGTCCTTCTGCCTCTGGGCACTGCCGTCTGTCTGCATGCAACTCCTGGAAATACGCTTAAAAAGGTGAATAAAGGCAATGCATGTAGACAGGTAAGTGGCAAATGTAAGGAACCTGGACCTGGAGGACCTTACTTACGCCACAGTATTAATGAAGGCTGACCTCGAAACACTTTGTTATGTGATCCAATAAATGTCTCTACCATTTACGTCACTTTGAAAGATTTTTAGACCTATCGCCAAAATATACCAAAATATACAAACTCATAGAACCATTAAGTGTAGGAAGCAACAGGTTAAATGTTTTTACTCTACAAAAGAACTGGCACAAACATGCACGTGATGCATGCTAATTCCCCTATAACAATCTCTTGTGTTATTAAATAACTCACGGTCTTTATTATACATTGCACCTTCCTGTGCACATTACACATTTACGCCTGCAGATTATCATGTACAAGTATAGACACAAACCAAGTACACGCAGTGTGAAACCTAAACCACGTGAATATTAGAGCTCACTGCAGGAAACAGTATGTTTGGAATATGATGATCATTTCTTCTTGTGACCAGCCTGGCAATAGGCTCTACTCCACAAACAAAAATTTTGGAAACACTGAATCCTCTGGAACATGCCTGCTTTGGTGAATGCATCACCCAGGCAGTGTAGGTGAAGCTGGCTAAGTCTTCCAAGATAAAACTATTATTATCACTAGTTTTTGTCTCACTATATAATAAAGCAGCACTCCTCCTGCCCCCTCCAGGACTTCCCATGGCCAGGGACATCTGTCAGTGTCTGGAGACATTTTTGCTTATCACAGTTGGGTGAAGGAACTATTGGCATCTAGTAGGCAGAGGCCAGGGATGCTGTTAAACATCCTGCAATGCACAGGACAGCCTCCAACAATAAAGAATTATCTGGCCTAACAGACACATGAAAAAGTGCTCCACATCACTCAGCATCAGAGAAATACAATTCAAAACCACAGTGAGAGACCACCTCACACCAGTCAGAATGGCTAAACTAAGCAGGTCAGGAAACGACAGATGTTGGCGAGGATGCAGAGAAAGGGGAACCCTCCTACATTGTTGGTGGGAATGCAAGCTGGTGCAGCCACTCTGGAAAACAGTGTGGAGGTTC
>CM052885.1:83812417-83823638 GCA_028534135.1 Potos flavus
GGTGGTGGGTATTGAGGAGGGCACGTATTGCATGGAGCACTGGGTGTGGTACATAAACAATGAGTCTTGTAACACTGAAAAAATAAAATAAAAGCATTTGGGAAAAAAAAGTTAATAAATAAAATGAATAACCAATAAGCCAGGGATCAGTAAAATCACCTCCCTGTATATAAAAACATTTTTATTCATACAAACTTTATTTCAACAGTAAATGCACTTTCTTGCTCTCTTGAGATCAAGACATTTTACTACACAATTTATTCTCATATGGTTTTCCCATAATATACCCTAATGAGATGTGGAGAAAGGGTTGTGGAGAGAAGAAAGTTCATGGTTTACATTTAAGATTTCAGTTATTTTATTCTCCAAGTCCTAGGCAATTTACATGCATCCATATATGAATGTATCTACATGCAGGCACACATACACACACATACACTTTCCTTGCTTTTATTGTAAACTTTCTCATTAAGAGTCCCAAAGAAAACCCCCTTTCGTTGAAGACCAGAGGACAGCAATATATACCACTATTGTGTGAAGATGTTCACGAGACGGTCCTTGATAGCAGTCAAAGCCTCCAGGCTTTAAAGCAGTGCTGTCCAACAGAAACAGAACACAAGCCACAAATAAGAGGAACCAATATAATTTTAAATTTTCCAGTAGGCACATTAAGAAAGTAAAAGAAAAAGGTGAAATTAATTAATACATTATATTATGTAATCAACATAAAAATTATTAATGAGATATTATACCTTCTCTTTTTACTAACTCCTTGAAATCCAGTGTGTAGTTTAGATCTACAGCACATTTCTGTTGGGACTAGCACATTTCAAGAGACAGAGAGAATGCCCCATCTTCTCCAAGCTCCTGACCACCTTCTATGTGCATGGCCCACAATCCCCCAAGCCCTCCCCACTCATGGTAAGTGTTGGCTACACAGCTAGGTCTGTAAAGGTGTCCCTTGCACCGCAATCCTCACACAGACACACTCATAAGACCTGGCCAGTAGCCAGGTGTTACAGGCTGGTGCCTAGGTCCTACAGGAAAGTTCTGTCCTGCCTCTGCTGGGCTGGATGCCAGGATCCTGAGGACCAGCAGGTCACCGGGAAGGCCAAGGAAAGGAGCTCTAAGAAGCTGTAGACCTTTGGTACTCTTCTCCTAGCTAGAAAGGAGGGGCATTAAGATATGCGCACACGCATGCGCACACACGTGTGTCTTCATGCATTTTAAGATTTCCTGTGGCGGGGCACCTTGGTGGTATAGTTGGTTAAGTGTCCAACTCTTGGTTTCAGCTGGGGTCATGATCTCAGGGTTGTGAGACCAAGCCCCATGTTGGGCTCCGCACTCAGCTCGGAATCTGCTTAGGACTCTCTCTCCCTCTCCCTCTGCCCCTACCCCCAACATGTGTGCACACACTCTCTCTCTCTCTCAAATAAATAAATCTTAAAAAAAAAAAAAGATTTTCTGTGGCAAAGTCTACTTGTCCAGAGAGAAAAGAATCAGCTCTAAGATCCACCCCCGGCGGTGGATCAGTCTCCAACGGGACTAGCATGTGATGTCTTGAAGAGGCCTTCTTATGAACAGCCAGCCACCAGTTCACCTTGAAGGGAGCCACTAACCCTTTCAGGCAACCAGGGCTCCATTGTGAGTCCTGGGGCCATTATAGTACACTGTACTCTTTAGTCTAAAGAACTTGCATGTTCCTCAGACATTGACCACTACAGCTTGTATTTGGTAAGACCAGATGCATACATGAGAGAGCAAGCAAGATTAGTCCCAGACTAATAATCTATTCTAATGCATTTCAAGGTATTTCACTTAGACAACTATGTATGATTTGGAACACTAAAGAGGTTGTTCGAACTGAAGAACCTGAGCTTCCTTGGTCCCAACCAAGTAGGTCTCTGGTTTCCCATAATCAATCACCATGTGCTTTACCCAAGAAAGCTCTTTCTGAACATAACTGAAATCCTGATAATATCCAAGGGAGCCAAAAAGATTGGAGTTATCAGGATTCTGCGTCTCTCTCATGAAGATACTAACTCCTTAAAGGAGATGGGAGAGTAGGTGAAAAATGGCCAACCACACAAGAAAAACAAAATGTGAGGGAGGCCATCAAAGAGCAGGCACTTTCTCGGGCCTGGGCTCCCACTGCTGTTCAGCCTCCTTATGGGGCACACCTGATGGGTAGGATGGCAATGCTCAAAAATGCTTCACCTGAGGAATGCTGAAACATTCAATTAAAATATGTAAATGTACCACTAAAGAGATTAAAAAGAACTCAATTACAAAGGCAGTGCTTCCTTTCAGAAGCTTAAACACCAGGACAGGGCTAATTACAGAGCACTGAGTCACACTGCTTCCTTGGGTATAATTCACACAAAATGTTTTTCTGCCTACAAATGCACTCCACTTGATCTGCCTCAGAGAACAGAACTGAAAGGTCATTTTCTGTGTTATTTTTTCAAAAGATTAGCTATTAATCTAGCTCCTTGGAGGCAACTTCCCACATGATTGTCAAAGCATCAAGTCTCATTTTTTAAAGGTAGTGGATCCTCCACCAGTAAAGAAGTCCCAATATTCCTTTTCCTTTTCCAAAGTCAACCATGACACCGTGAACTGCCCAAACCCAAGAGCAATCCCGCCCACTTGACAAGTTACCTGTTTGGAAATCAAAGGAAGAAGATTTTATTCCAGAAAACATCACCACAAGGAGAAAATCTAAAGCAGTAGCAAAGAGATTTTATTTTTTAATTTTTTTTTTCATTGCAGTTGCACTGGTGCTCTTCAGGAAGAGACCTTTCCAGGTACTAAAGAAAAGCAATGCCCCCAAATAAACCTCTCTGCAGGGAGACGAATCTCCTCCCATGAACACAGGGTATGGCCGGCATAGCTGATGCTGCAAGCACTATTGCCGTGGCCTTGCCCCTGACATAGGGAAAGAGTTTGGAACCCTCTGGCTGGTCAACTGTTAAATCTCTAAGCATCAAACCACAACTGCTGATAACAGCTCACTTAACCTTTATCCTCTTTATTCATATCTAAGAAAAGAGAGAAAACTGAAGAAAATCATGTGCATTAAGCCAGGCCTTTTCCAATACAGTCTTAGCTCCAGGTTTGATCAGTCATGGCTCCACAAGCACAGTCAAGAAGACATGGTGCACAAGCAGGATTCAAATGGCTGTGCCTTCAGAAGGACACCGGCTCAAATGCCAGCCAACATGCTGAGAATACACTGGGCTACAAGAGCAAACTCTTCCATTCTAGAACATACTTAAGATTCCAATATTGCTTCTGTCCTTTGGCATTTTGTCTCTAACATCTCCACACTCAATTCTTTTCAGTTCTTCTAAAGTCTGTAAAGGAGCACAGTGTCACTGCCTTCTCCCAGAAGAGAAAGTACACCTCTTGCAGATATATGTCTCTACATGGGTGAAGGGAAGTGGGGGCTCATCGAGTCCCCTGGTCTTTTGATTTGGTCATTCTCACACAAAGCACATCTCCTAACTCATGGCGACTGCCATGACTGAGCTAAACCACTTCCATCCACCTCCTCCTTTCCACTGAGACATCTGTGTTTGAGCTCATTATCATGTTATGAAAGTGCTCAGATTCTTCAGCATCCTTTTGGAAAGATACTGGAACTCTCACCCTCCACTATAACCTATCATGGTCCTGACTCACTCCTTCTCATGTGTATCCGCCTGTGAAGTAGCACTTGCAAAATAAATGTATTCTTTTCAGTGAATGTTAATTTCCTCCACCAGCACTGATTAGTTACTGGTGGTTTGAGGAGGCCTTCCATCACTTGCTTTGTCTGGGGTGCTCACTCTAACTTCAAATCTGACGTTCTCCTGGCACCTGAATGCATCTTGTGACCTGTGCCAGAGGTGCGGCACTATCTCACAGAACTCACTTAGTAAGATGCCTGAATGTGACATCAGACCCTCCAGAAGAACATCCAATCCAACAAGACATCACAGGCTCATCAAATGAGGCTGGGATTATAATCTCAACAGCACCCTTGGCCTCAGCATGGAACATCTTTGTCCTGAACCTTCCTGGAGAACTTCATGAACAACATCTAAAGCTGTTCTCACTTTCCATCTACTGGAGTTCCATCCCTCTTCCCACAGGAGCTATGAACCAACTGTGCGGAAAGGCTATGTGCTGGGGGCAGCGGCTACTGTGGGTATGTGAGCAGGTGTCTGTGTTGGTACAGGACATGCACTATGGATGTATATCTACATGTGAGGACACTGATAAACTCTGATTAATCAATCTGTTAAAATTTGAATTTGTGCCAGTCGGTGACCTCTTCCAAACTCCCTTAGCCCCTGACACCTTGAAATACGAAACTAGATTTTTTAAGGAACATTACCCCTTCTAGTCTTCAAATTTCTTAAAACATCACCAATACTGTCTAGACCACCTCTGTCAAAGAGAATTCTCTGTGATGAGGGGAATGTTCTATCTCCATACTGTCTAATGCAATAACCATAATTGGCTGCTGAGCACTAGAAATGTGGTTAATGCAACTCAATTATATTTTTTATTTTAGTTCATTCTAAATAGCCACTTGTGGCAAGTAACACTGCACTGGACAGCGTCCAGACAATCTTTCTTACAAATTCTCTGGGATGGAAACATCAACTTGAGCAAGTCTCTCCCCTCGGCAGAGTGGACAAGCAAAACAGAAACTGACATCCTATGAGACATGCTTCCTGACATCCTTCAACCTGCACTGACTGCGCTACACTCTCCCTGATCCTCCTGCTCAGCGGCAGCATTTCTCAACCTCAGCACTACTGACATTTGCAGCCAGACAATTCTTTGTTGGGAGGGCTGTCCTGTGGATTCTGGGTTTGTTTGGTAGCATCCCTGGCCTCCACTCACTGAAAGCCAGTAGCCCATCCCCCTCCCCCAGCTGTGACAGCCAAAAATGTCTCCAGACAATGCCCAATGTCTTTGGGGTACAAAATGACTATGAACCACTGCAGCAGAAATAATTCTAGAAAACAAAGATAAACAAACATAAACAACACTGTTCTTAGAATTCCTGTAAGTCTCCATTTATTTTCTAAGACTAGGCTACTATCTCACACTTGCCCTTGATTAGGTGCCCTTTTTTACTCTTTCCACACCCTCCTTAGAAACCTGAGGCAATGAGAGTGCCTGCACTGTTTTTCTGAGGTTTCTGCCCACATCTGCACACAGGCTGAGCACCCAGCTATCCTCCTGTTCAGGGAAGAGGCCCACTAAAGCCCAAACTGACCTACCTGTGAAACTAACTACTTACCAACTACCTCTATTAATATACTCCAGTCAGCGTTCTTAAGCATGGACACACAACCAAAACATCCAGATATCTGAAGAAGCATCCTTCCTCAAGAGAAAAAAGTAAAATAAACACAACAACTGGTTCCAAGCAAACAGATATAATTCAGCAAACAGAAATGAATATTTTAAATTTCCAATTTAAACCCTTCTGATTGAAGGGTTCAACCACCAAGGAAATCATCTTCAGAGAGTATCAGGAAGATATAATATCCCTAGAAACAAAACAAGCAAACAAAACAAAAACTGGTTGCTATGAAAAAGCAGCCATTAGAATAATAACAAAAAAAAGTTCCTGGGTAAGTGCCAAATTAAAAATTCAAGGGTGCCTGGCTGGTTCAGTCAGAAGAGAGCTCGAGTCTTGATCTCAGGGTCATGAGTTCAAGCTCCACATCGGAGATTACTAAAAAAATAAATAAACTTCGGATAAACATCGAGATAAATAAACATCGGAGATTACTAAAAAAATAAATAAACTTAAAAAACAAATAAATAAAAATAAAAATTCAGCAGAAGGACTGGAAGATAAAGCTCAATAATTGTCCCAGGGAGAAAAAAGAAATAGAAGAAGACACAGAAAATATTGAGAAAAATTTAAGACAGTGGGCTGATCTAGGAAGACAATCAACTGATCTCCAGGCTTTCTAGAGAAAGAGAATAGAAAAGTAAATGGAGGGGCTAAAACAGTAACGGTGATGATAGTAGGAAGAAGAACAAGGAGGAGGAGGATGAAGAAACAACTTCGCAGACCTACGAAAGGCAAGAATATCCAGATTTATTTTTTTTTAAGATTTTTATTTATTTATTTGTTTGTTTATGTATTTATTTATTTATTTGACAGAGAGATAGAGAGAGAGAGCACAAGTGGGCAGAGCGGCAAGAAGAAAAAGAGGGAGAAGCAGGCTCCTTGCTGAGCAGGGAGCTTGACGCAGGGCTCGATCCCAGGACCCTAAGATCATGACCTGAGTCGAAGGCAGACGCTTAACCAACTGAGACACCTAGGCGCCCCAAGAATATTTGGATTTAAATAGGATGAAAACTAAACAATCTTCATAAAATTTCAGGACACCAAAGAACAAAAACAGGATTCCAGAAAGAAAAGGAAAAAAAATTAAAAAAGGCTACCAACCAATCCAAAGAGGAGAATGTGGTCGTCCGCAAACGTCACCGCAGAAACACCAGAGGCAGAACCAAACGCTTGGGAATTCTGAAGAAAAGGATTTTGAACCTAGAATCCTATATCCATACAAACTAACAATCAAGTATAGGGAACTACATAGACCTTTCAGATTTCTAAGTCAGAAAGTTCACTTTCCAAACATTATTCCTAGAGAAAAGTACTTGAAGATGGACTTTAGCACAAACAAAAACGCAACTCAAGAATAGTAAAGAAGGGAGGGGACCCAGGGTGCAAGGACGGAGGCCTGGGACTGACTCTGGGCAGCAGGGGGCCCAGAGGCCACTCGGGCCAGGGCCCAGTCATGGTGCTCAGGGAGGAAAACTGGTCCCATGGGATAGGAACTGAGGCTGACAAGGAGAAATGTGGCAAAGGTGTGTGGTAAAAAGGACATTAGTTTGCCAATTCTTTATTAAAAAAAAAAATGTATAAACAATTCCCTTTCTTGCCTACTCCAGATGTGATTTGTCCTGCAACAGAAGCAGTGATAGTTTTGTGCTCCGATCTCCACCCTTCACGACAGCCCTGCTCCCTGGGGTACCCCGCCTCAAGTACTGACACAGAGACATCTGAAGCTGTCCACTCCTGGACACCAGTGCCAGCAGACGACTGCAGCTGATCACCCTCTGGGACCTCCAGAGCTTACCCCAATGGGGCTCTTCTGGTCTGCCTTGGACTCGGATCTTTATTCTCCACCACTTGCTAAATTCACCAGCCTCCCCGGTCATGCTGGATGCAACATCAGTCCAGGCTGGGAAGTGGGAAAGGGGGAATTTAAAACAGGGAGGTAGCTAATGGCACCCAAATGGAGGGTTCAGTTGTCAAAGGAAGTTAAAACTAAGGAAGGAGAGCCTGTTACAGAGAGCGAGGGAAGGAGGAGGGAGGGGGTGTCATACATAAGGTGGGGAGACTTAAAGGCTTTGGGATAGAAACCAAAACCTTTCTTCAAAAAGATTATCAGCCCTTCCCCCTGTCTTGGCTCAAGGGACCAACGAACAGTCTCTCCTTTTACCACTTCTGCTTCACCTTTGGTCTGGTCCTTTCAAAAAAGGACATACAAATAGATGCTTATCTAAAAACTCCTGACATGGACGTGAGTAAGAAGCTCCCTAAGCGTTTATTATGCAACAGATTAAAGTGACTAGAGATAAATTTCTCCTATCAACAATCATAAGGTTACATAACAGGACCTTAAAATGGACCTCCGGCATTGCACTGCATTAGCTCTATGCAAAATAAGCAACTCTAAATGATACTTTAAATCAACCAGAAATGAATTCTGTTCCTATTCAGAATCATCACTTTCTGCATTTTACCTGATAGATGCACAAATCAGCGGTCAGAAAGACTTAACAAAGTATTCTTTGAAAACAGAAGCCAAAGCAAGCACACAGAACATCACTCTCAGTAAATATTTACTGAAAGTCAACCTACTACATCTTGAGCACTAGGGCAAGGCAAATGCTATTTCCTAAGTGACCCGTGTGGTTCGATCCTAACTGTGCTCCTGGACACTCCAAGGCCAGAGGGATTCCTTAAGTGCATTCAGCTCACACACGGCAGTGTTACCAAGGGCCCTGGAGATGTGTCCCCTGATCTATTGTTCCAACCTGTCTGCAGATTGTACATGATGAAGGAAAGGTATAAAGTCTTAAAGGCAAAAACTCTATTATTGAAAAGGCCTAAAAAGTTCAAAGAATACTGCCAGGGTCTAGCAAACGACATAATGAATTATTAGGAACTAACCTATTTAAAGAAGGCTATTTGTAATGTTTTTAAAGACATTTGCCATATGCTCCCTTTACCAGGTTACCTGTTGGTACATCATCTCATTCATCAGGAATTCACCCAGCCAAGTTTGTCAGGGAGACACATTCTCTCTCTGGTGCAGGGTGCCCACATGTAGAAAAGGCTGTGTTCTGTGTAGAAAAGGCTGCAAGGCACCAGGCAGGGGACGGAACCCCCACCAGCACTCCCCACAACAGTGACTTTCTGGGGCTCATAATCCCCGATGAGAAAATCCAGCAACCCATGAGTCATTTTGTAACAAATAAAGAAACCTATCAACTTGTGCTTTACTGATGTACTGACCTTTGTTAGGAATGTTCCAGAAAACACTATAGGAAAACAGAAGTAGCTTTCTACCTTCTATCATTAGGCATTACTGTAGCGCCACATTTCATCTGTACAGTGCTTTATACGAGAAGTAATTCTACAACCAGTCTTCAAAGATCTGTCCTGTGAAAGCCTTCCTTCCCTGGGTCCCTCTTTGCTCCAGTCTCCTCTTCTCCATCGGCCTTCCCAGAGCCTCCATTCACATCCCAGGCCCCTCCAGTCCTGACTCCTACCCCCACCACTCTATTGAAACTGGGTCAAAAAAGGTCAGCACTGTGCATACAGGAAAATTTTTCTGGAGAAATACACAATGAGGAGAATTTTCTTTTTTTAAAAACAGTTCTTACTGTTTGATTTTTCTAACCAAGTGCATGTTAACTTTTCTTTAAAAAAATATATCAGCAAATGGGCACCCGGGTGGCTCAGTCAGTTAAGTGTCCGACTCTTGATCTCAGCTCAGGTCTTCATCTCAGGGTCATGAGTTCGAGCCCCACATTGGGCTCCACACTGGGCATGGATCCTACTTAAAATATTAAATACAGGGGCGCCTGGGTGGCTCGGTGGGTTAAAGCCTCTGCCTTCGGCTCAGGTCATGATCTCAGGGACCTAGGATCGGGCCCCGCATCGGGCTCTCTGCTCGGCGGGGATCCTGCTTCCCCCTCTCCCTCTGCCTGCCTCTCTGCCCACTTGTGATCCCTCTCTCTTTGTCAAATAAATAAATAAAATCTTTAAAATATATATATATATATTAAATACACACACAAATACATATTGGGGATAATCAAAAGATGAGTTATTTTTAAAAGCATCTGTTTAAAAAAATAAGAAATAGGCTTTTCAAAAATAAAGGAATAGTAACTCTACAGTAGAGAAACCTAGAAGATACCATCTTGACCAAGTGACTGATCAGAGTCAATATCACCAATAATAAGATACACTGACCCCCTGGTGCCCCTTGATGTGATGCACGAAAAGGACACATCAATTCTGTGGTGTTCCTGCCAAAACACATAAGCTGAATCATGACAAAATACCAAATAAGCCCTAAATTGAGGGACATTCACACAGTAACTGGCCCATGCTCTTCAGAAATGTTAAGACTGGAAAAAAAAAAAAAAAAGAAAGAAATGTTAAGATTGTGAAAGACAAGGACTGAGGAACTGTCCTAGATCAGAGGAGACACTAAGGAGACACAATCCCTGAATGCGATGTGGGATTTTGCACTGGACCCTGGACGAGAACAAGGACATAAGAGGGACAACAAGCAACTGATGAAGGTTGGTAGATTAGTTAACAGTATTTGGTAACTTGCTGGTTTTGATCACTACTACAGAGAAGTGAAATGTTAACATTTGGGGAAACTAGGCAAAGGGTATATCAAAACTGTTCTATTTTTTCAACTTTCAGTCTGAAATTGTTCAAATATAAAGTCGTCTCACAATATGCTATGCATATATGAAATCATTATGCTGTACACCTTAAATTGCTACAGTGTTATATGTAAACTATATCTCAATAAAGCTGACTAGGGGGAGAAGGGCTGGATGATGATATGAGCCTTTAGTAACAAATTAGGACTTCAATCTTGGTCATCCGTGTATGGCAGATTGTTCACTCAGATCACCCCCTCATCCAACCTGAGACAATGCCTTTTGCTCTGTCACCAAAATTGTTTCAACTTATTAGAAATCTACTCAAAACAGGGGCACCTGGGAGGCCCAGCAGGTTAAGCATCCAACCCTTAATTTCGGCTCAGGTCACGATCTCAGGGTTGTGAGACTGAGCCTCATGTCAGGCTTCACGCTGGGCATAGAGCCTGCTTAAGATTCTCTCTCTCCCTTGGCAAGGATGTGGAGAAAGGGAAACTCTCCTGCACTGTAGGTGGGAGCGCAAACTGGTGCAGCCACTCTGGAAAACAGTATGGAGGTTCCTCAAAAAGTTAAAATAGAACTACCCTACAATCTAGCAATTGCACTACTAGGTATTTATCCAAAGGATACAAAAATACAGATTCAAAAGGGATACATGCACCCCGATGTTTACAGCAACATTATCAACAATAGCCAAACTATGGAGAGAGCCCAAACGTCCATTGCCCGTTGTCCCTCTTATGTCCTTGTTCTGGTCCAGGGTCCAGTAAAAAATCCCACATCGCATTCAGGGATTGTGTCTCCTTAGTGTCCTCTGATCTAGGACAGTTCCTCAGTCCTTGTCTTTCACAATCTTAACATTTCTGAAGAGCATAGGCCAGTTACTGTGTGAATGTCCCTCAATTTAGGGCTTATTTGGTATAGCTCCATTGGACATTGAGCCCAAATGTCCATTACCCTGATGAATGGGTAAAGAAGATGCAGTACGTATGTGTGTGTGTGTGTGTATTTCACATATATCTAATGGGATATTACTCAGCCATCAAAAAGAATGAAATCTTGCCATTTGCAATGACGTGGATGGAGCCAGAGTGTATTGGCTAAGTGAAATAAGCCAGTCAGAGAAAGACAAATACCATATGATCTCATTCATATGTGGAATTTAAGAAGAAATCAGAGGAACATATGGAAAGGGGGAAAAGAAAAAAAAGAAGAGATGGAA
>CM052885.1:83823738-83867819 GCA_028534135.1 Potos flavus
TAACTACCTAAAATTAATTTAAAAAAGATTATCTCTCCCTCTCCCTCTGCTCCCTCTTTCTCTCTCTGCCCCTCTCCCCTCTCTCTCTTCCTCTCTTAAAAAAAAAAAAAAAAAAAAAGATAAATTTACTTGAAAGAGTTTGCATCAAAATGAGAAAGGCCACCATCATATATGTCTCTTGGTCAACTTCTTCCTGAGGGTTCCAGAACCAGAAAAAAGAGTGTCATGCATATTTTGTATTAAACTGTATTTTCTTGATTGGAGCTTGGGAAGATGGCAGAGTAGGAGGACCATGAGCTTATCCTACCCCACATTTACAACTAGATATTAACCCCACCCAAGTCAATAAACCAGAAAGTAACCCAAAGACTGACAGAACAAACTCCACAACTAAATATAAAGCTGCATCTGAAAGGTCAGGAAAGTCAGAAATGCAGCAGTCTCTCCAAAGGCCCAGAGAGGGCAGAGAAATTGGCCCACAAAACCAGGGAGTTCACACGGGGAAAACTAATCCCAGTAACATTTGGCTTTAAAAACCAGAGGGGCTGAATTCTGAGAGTTTGTAAAACTACTGGGACTTGGAGCCTGAGGTTTTAACAGCTGACTCAGCACTGTGTGAGCAGGAAGGAGAGTGATAGTTGGGTTGCCACCCTCAGAGATAGCAGCCAACATGAAAAAGCCAAATAAAAACAGCAGTTTATAGGATGCCTGGGTGGCTCAGTTGGTTAAGGGTCCAACTCTTGATTTTGGCTTAGGTCATGATCCCAGGGTTGTGAGATCTAGCCCCTCATAGGGTTCCGCATTGGGCATGGAACCTACTTTAAGATTCTCTCTCTCCCCTTGCCCCTCTTTTCTGTTCTCTCTCTCTCTAAAAAAAAAAAATTAAAATTAAAAAAATATTAAAGCAGAAATAAATGAAGTAGAAACTAAAAACAAAAACAAAAACAAAAACACAAAACACTAGAACAAATCAATGAAACCAGGAGCTGGTTCTTTGAAAAACTCAATGATATTGATAAGCCTCTAGCCAGAATTACCAAAAAGAGAGAGAGAGAGAGAGAGAGAGAGAAAGCACTCAAATAAATAAAATCACAAACAAGAGGGGAGAAATAACAACCAACACCACAGAAATACAAACAATTATATGAGAATATTATCAAAAACTATATGCCAACAAGTTAGACAACCTGGAAGAAATGGATAAATTCCTAGGAATGTATACTACCAAAACTGAAACAGGAAGAAATGGAAAATTTGAATAGACTGGTAACCACCAAAGAAATTGAGTCAGTAATCAAAAAACTCCCAACAAACAATTCTAAAATTTTGTTTGGAACCACAAATGACTCTGAATATCCAAAGCAATCTTGAAAAAGAAAAACAAAGCTGGAGGCATCACAATTCCAGACTTCAAGTTATATTACAAAGCTGTAGTAATCGAAACACTATGCATTGACATGGAGGGAACTGGAGGGGATTATGCTAAGTGAAATAAGTCAAGCAGAGAAAGACAATTATCATATGGTTTCACTTATATGTGGAACATAAGGGATAGCATGGAGGACATTAGGAAAAGGAAGGGAAAAATGAAGGGGGAGAAATTGGAGTGGGAGATGAACCATGAGAGACTATGGACTCTGGGAAACAAACTGAGGGTTTTAGAAGGGAGGGAGTGGGGGGACGGGTTAGCCCGGTGACGGGTATTAAGGAGGGCACATATTGCATGGAGCACTGGTGTTATGTGTAAACAATGAATCATGGCACACTACATCAAAAACTAATGATGTACTGTATGGTGACTAACATAATAAAATAAAATAAATAAATAAATAACAAAACAGTATGATACTGGCATAAAAACAGACACAGAGATCAATAGAACAGAACAGAAAACCAGAAATAAACCCACAACTATATGGTCAATTAATCTTTGACAAAGCAGGGGAAAATATCCAGTGGGAGAAGGACAATCTCTTCAACAAATGGTATTGGGAAATTGGACAGCAACATGCAAAAGGAAGAAACTGGACCACTTCCTTATATCATATATAAAAACAAATTCAAACTGGATTAAAGACCTAAATATGAGACCTAAAACCATAAAAATCCCAAAAGAGAACACAGGCAGTAACCGTTTTAACACCAGCCATAGCAACTGTTTTCTACATATGCCTCCTACGGCAAGGGAAACAAAAGCAAAAGTGAACTATTGGGACTACATCAAATTAGTGAAGGAAACAATCAATAAAACTAGAAGGCAATCTTGGGAATGGGAGAAGATATTTGCAAACAAAATATCTGATAAAGGGTTAATGATCCAAAATATATAAAGAACTCACACAACTCAACACCCAAAAAACAAATAATCCAATTAAAAAATGGGCAGAAGACATGAATAGACATTTCTCCAAAGAAGATATCCAGATGGCCAACACATGAAAAGATGCTCGTCATCACTTACCATCAGGAAAATACAAATCAAAACTAAAATGAGATTATCACATCACACCTGTCAGAATGGCTAAAACCAAAAACACAAGAAAACAACAGGTGTTGGTGAGAATGTGGAGAAAGAGGAACCCTCATACACTGTTGGTGGGAATGCAAACTGGTGTAATAGTGTGGAGGTTCCTCAAAAAGTTAAAAATAAAACTACCCTGTGATCCAGCAATCATACTACTGGGCATTTACCCTAACCCAAAGGATACATGCACCCTGATGTTTACAGCAGCAGTATTTATAATAGTCAAGATATGGAAGCAGCCCAAGTGTCCATCAATGATAAACAGATAAAGAAGATCTGAGATGGATATAGTTATAGATGCACACACACACACACACACACGCACACACACACACACACACATATATATAGTGGAATATTATTCAGCCATAAAAAAAGAATGAAATCTTGCCATTTACAACAACACGGATGGAGCCAGAGAGTACAATGCTAAGCAAAATAAGTCAGTCAGAGAAAGACAAATACCATATGATTTCTCTCAGATGTGGAATTTAAAAAACAAAACAAATAAGCAAAGGGAACAAAAGAGAGAAGGTGACAAACTAAGAAACAGACTCTTAATTACAGAGAACAAGCTGATGGTTACAGAAGGGGGGTAAATGGGGGGATGAGGTAGATGATGGGGATTAAGTGGGCACTTGTGATGAGCACAGGATGATGTGTGGAACTGCTGAGATGCTATATTATACACCTGAAACTAATATAACACTCTATGTTAATTAACTGGAAGTAAAATAAGAACTTAAAAATAAATAAACTGTATTTTCTCTACTTTTTAATTTTCAAGGGAAATCAATAAAAAAGTATAGTTCACCTAAGATTACAGTAACTTTCCTAATTAATGCATATTTCAATTACCCCTACAGGACCCCCAAATCTAAGGTGGGCCCTCAAGGGGCAGGGGGAGACCAGACAAAACCTGAGGAGAAAGACATGGAAACCGCAGGTGTCATCTTTCCTCATCTTGACAAGCCCCTCTCATCCCCACTTTCACTCACAATGACACTGTCCCAGACAAGTGACCCGACTTGCCCAAAGGCATCCAGTTCTGACTGGCGGGGAAATGCACTGGGGCCAGAAGTACTGCCGACATTTTTCTCATTTCTGGAGAACTCTAAGAAAGATTCATGAGAGATATGCTCTTTACACAGAGCACAATGGAGCCTGGGTATAAATATCAAAACAACATCCATAAAAACATGGTGAGAACAGGAGTCTGCAAAGTGTCCTACTTCCAACAGGGATTTCGCCAGGGAGTGTCCTCTCACTGGGCTATGCAGTCATTTCTCCCAGACAGTTCGAGGCCGGCTCCATCTGACCCCACTGCTCCTATTCCGGGAAAAGACCTCCCTTCCCCCTTGCCTCTGCTGAAGTTGCTTTTTAAGCTTCTAAACCATTTTCATGGTAGAAAAGGCTAGAGTAATAATAGCCTCAATTTATTTAACGCTGAGTGCTGAGCGCTAGGTTTTACAAATATCTTTTTTCTTTTAACCTTCACCACTGCTCCATAAGACAAGTACTAAAAACCCCACTATTAAAATGGAAGAAAATGAAACTCAGAGAGGGTAAGGGACTGACAACAAGGCACGCACTAGGCTGGATTTCTTTGCACTAAGCATTCTCCTCGTTTGTAAAAACACTGCTTAGTTATCTTTCTTCCCTGCCAAGGAGAGAGAGGGACACTATCCCCAGCATAATCCATGTGTCCCCGGGGAGTGGTGGCCACAGAGGTACTGACATTTACTACATGGGATTTTCTGACTGTGCTTAATGCACCCTTCTCCTCACCAAGACAGTGCGTCCAACTTGCCTTTCCTGTTCCTCATGGTGTCCCTGTGCTCAGAACAGGGCTTGACAAGGATAAGATTCTCAGCACTACCTGTCGACTGGATAAATAAGGCCCATTCCAAAAAATGGCTACCACAGCACTATCCGACAGAACGTTTGCTGATGGAAATGTCCTACACCTGAGCTGTCTGGTAGCCACTCGTGGCTACTGAGGGCTTCAAATGTGGCTAGTGGACTAAAGAGGATTTTCTGGTTTTCTTAATTTTCATGACTTTCAGTTTCCATGGCTATATGAGGCTGGTGACTACCCCATTGGAGGACGCAGGTCTAACCTCTCCTGATTTCTAACACAACACTGACATTTGCTGGCGATGCTTCCTGTCCCTGCTCCAGGCTTTACTTCTGCTCAAGTCTGCGTCTGTGTGAACACCACACTGGCACTGTATCCACAGTGGGGGTTTAAGGCTGCTACTTTCAAGGTGCTTAGTGAAGGAACAACAGGAGAAACTAAATGAATCAAATAAGCATGACTCACGCTGAAGACACAGTTTTAGGATTACAATAAAAGCTTGTGGGAAACAACAATGTTATTCACTGATCACTTTCTCTTCGTTGATATCAGTGAGTCATGAGAACAAATGTCACCTCCCTTCCTACCTGTCACTAACTACCACAAGAAAAAGTAAGAAAAGGTCAAAAAGAAAGCAAACAACAATTTTGTTACCAAATATACCAGTTACGAAGAAATTTGAGTCATGGTTACTAAAGTGCCAATTAAAAGCAAAAAAGATGAATCAATATCCATGTCATGTTTCCAGAAAATGTTCAAATGTACAAGTAGCATATGCCAAATAAAAAGAATTCAAGGTATGAGATAGTTCAAGAAGGAAGAGTATTGGTTAATTTATGTGCAGCTCTATCCTGTGTGGCAGTCAGGGGTGACTTTATAAAAGTAAACATAACTTCTAGGCCTAGGGTGCCACCTGCCAAGAACCCAGGCATGGAGCCACACCCGTTCCTTCCAGGCATGTTTGCAGCGCTCTTCCTGACTCCAACCTGACTGACCCCGCCTCCCGCACTTTGAGCCACGGACCTCGGAGATGACCAAATCTTGGCTGGCTGAGCATCTGCACTCCCCCCATGTGATCCCATCCACCAGGAGGGCCCTGTTCTAGCCATGATGAAGCCAGCTGCCTTTGTGATAAAGGCAGAGGAGATAACTTTTCTTCTTCCACTAGCCTGCCACAAATGCCCTGATTGAAAGGCACCCCGACTGGGAAATGGACAAAGGAAGCAAAGATACAGAGAGTTTACAACTGATAAAAATATCAACATCTGCACACCAAAGACTGTCCCTAAGTCAGAGAGGATTTCATTATCTCCATCACTGACAAAGTATCCAATCTGCAAACATTAAGCTCTTTGTCTTAGGTATCATGTTAATATTTCATACACACTAAGAGGGAAGTCTCCATTCAGTCCTTGCACTGCAATGTGTACACTACCTAAAGAATAAACTATGGAAGAGAAGACAGTTTGGGTATGGCTCACACATCTTTGGTGTATACAGTATATACTCAATAAAAGTATGCTCTTTTATACGTTCATCACTGCACCTTAAGTTGCAAGCAAGGTGGTAATTGTTATAAGGGCACAACCTCTTCTGTCTTCTGCCTCTATTCATGGCACTGACACCATGGCAGTGGTGAATGGATGGCAGCCTACAAGCTGGCTTGATGTTTTACCAGGTGTGAGATTCTCCAAACAGTGGGGGCCAAGGGTAGGATGGGAGTAATCCAGCCCTGGTGCAGGTAATAGGTGGGGGCACTGCCTAGCCCTGCACTGTCCAATATGGTAGCCAATGGTAGCCAATAAAACTAAAGTTCAACAATCACACTAGCCACACTCGTGGTGCTCATCAATCACAAGCGGCTGATGGCTAATGTACTGAACAATGCAAACACAGAATACTGCAAAACATCACAGAAAATTCTATTGGACAGCACTGATCTACATAGTTTTGAAACAATAACAAAAGTGACTAAAAGTCATTCTGGTTTGTACTGTCAACATGCACTAGCAATTCTAAATAAAATTAGTGATAAAATATCTCTCTCTGGCCCCTTGACCTTCCCCATATGCCACTGTACAAATAAATCTGCCTAGAGACTAAAGTCTCGGCTGCATCACTGCTCAAATGAAATGCATGTAAAAGTGAAGAGAAAAAAAAAAAGACTAATGTGTATTCCACTCCCTTTCTCTGTCCCTAACAGAGCTACCCTAAAGAAAGTCTACAGCTGATTTTATGAAAATCTGGAGAGAAAAAATGGTAAAAGAATTTAAAGGAGTGCCTGGGTGGCTCAGTTGGTTAAATGTCTGACTCTTCATTTGGCTCAGGTCATAATCTCAGGGATGTAAGACTGAGCCCCTTATCAGGCTCCTTGCTCAAAGTGGACCCTACTTAAGATTCTCTCTCTCCCCACTTAAGATCCTCTCTCTCCCTGTGGATGGAACTAGAGGGCATTATGCTAAGCAAAATAAGTCAATCAGAGAAAGACAATTATCACATGATCTCACTGATATGAGGAATTTGAGAAACAAGACAGAGGATCACAGGGGAATGGAGGGAAAAATGAAACAAGATGAAACCAGAGAGGGAGAGAAAGCCTAAGAGACTCTTAATCTCAGGAAACAAACTGAGGGTTGCTGGAGGGGAGGGCGGTGGGAGGGATGGGGTGGCTGGGGGACGGACATTGGTGAGGGTATGTGCTATGGCGAGCGCTGTGAATTGTGTAAGACCGATGATTCACAGACCTGCACCCCTGAAACAAATAATACATCATATGTTAATTAAAAAAAAAATTCTATCTCTGCCTCTCCCTCTCTAAAATAGAAAAATAAATAAATAAGAATCTATAACTACCAAAATGTGTACAGCCTCTGAAAATTGCATAACGTATATACAAAGGGGGCGAGGGGCAGATAACCCAAAGCAAACCATTTTTCTTCTATCAATATACCTAGTCAGGGGGCGCCTGGGTGGCTCAGTGGGTTAAAGCCTCTGCCTTCGGCTCAGGTCATGATCTCAGGGTTTTGGGATGGAGCCCTGCATCGGGCTCTCTGCTCAGCAGGGAGCCTGCTTTCCCCTCTCTCTCTGCCTGCCTCTCTGCCTACTTGTGATCTCTCTCTCTCTCTGTCAAATAAATAAATAAAATCTTAAAAAACAAAACAAAACAAAAAAAAACAGTAAGATTAAAAAAAAAATACCTAGTTGGGTAGGAGAGAAAAAGCAACTTAGACCTTAGGGCTCTCATTCCATGGCAGGATCCAGTTCTCGAATACAGGCCTAAAATAGAACCCAACTTCTTTTTTCTGGACAAGTCTGGAACAAATGGGGCCATGGAGAGCTGTTTAGCTCTCTATTACGGGCCGTGCATTAAACATTAATATGGCTAAGGTCTTTTTCCTAGCAGAATATTAAAAATGCACACAATGTTTCTAATTTCAATTCCCATAATGGTCTGTAATGCTTTCAGAGGGTTCTGAATTTTTTATTTCTCATTCGGTCATCCCTCCTGGTCACTGCTGGCTCCAACTGCTACATGTTCTATTTCCCTTCCAAACCCCCATCAATGGCAAATGGGGCCAAGACTTCCAAGCTCTCCTACACAGTGCTCTGTTGGAGTTTCCCCCAGGTACATGTGTTACCCAATTAAACACCACTTCTCTAAGAAGAACCTCTTCACTCAGGTAATTTCTGGGAATGCATAACAGCTAAATACCAAACACTAGAGAATAAAATGAGAGCAGATGACAAAAATAACATTCAGCTATCTATTATAGTAAAGTAAATTGTTCCCGATAAGGAACCTTTCAGATGCTCAAAGGAGAAGTGTTTATGTCCCAAAGTGTATTTAGCTAGGTCTAAAGACTATGAAATATTTCCCTGCTATTATATAAGAATACCCCAGAGTTACCCCACGGTCTTTTCTCAGGGCCTTTGCACATGCTGCCCTTGCTGCCTGGAATGCTCCTCCCATCCCACTTCTCCTCACTAATGCCCCTCTGTCTGAAGCTCAACTTCACTTCCCCAGGGAAGCTTTCCTGACACCCCAGATGAATACAGGTTCTCCAGATCCACATTCTCAATACCTTGTGTTTATACTTCATGGTGCTCATCACAGTTTATAATTACATATTTATCTATAGGCTTATTTAGAGAATAATATAATTATTATCTAGAGAATGCCCACCTCACCCCCCACAAATCTGAGCAATCAGTGAGGAGAGGCACTGTGTCAGTTCTGTTCATCATTACATCCCCAATGGCCAGTACCATGCATGGTAGAGCAGATAATCAATAAATATTTAAAAGATGAACAAATGGATTAGTAAAAGAGCAAATATCTTTTGAGAATCAGGGATATAGGTTCTTGTACTAGGACGTAACTTTAGTTTCAAACAGAGATGTGGGGAAAACTACACCTTGAAACACGGAGAGACAGACACATCAAGAGAGATGGCCAAGGTCTGCTTACCTGGAACAGAAGCCACTGGAGCCATAAACTGGTAGGAACACTTAAATGGTAATGTTGGTGAACTGCTGGAGATTGAATGTGCACAAGTGTGGGGAAGAAACTCCAGGGACCACAGTATCGGGGGGAGGGTTCCATATTTGTGTGCCTTACCACCAGGAACTGTCTCACAGTGAAGAGTCTCACAGTGAAGGATATTTCCAGAACCAAGGCCCACTCTCCAGGAAACTAAGTAAGTAAATAAATAAATAAATAAATAAGAATTTTTAATTACCCTTTGCAGACTCTTAGCTCTGAAAGGAAAGTTTCTCCCACCCCAGTCCCCTCCAGGTTCCCTAAGTAGGAGGGAAAAAATAGTCAAAGGGTGAGGGCTTCAAGGAAACAGGTAAGGAATGCTGCATGCAAGGAAGGGAGCAGGGGATAGAAAAAACCAACCCACAGCCCCAAGACACAGGCCCCCTACAGGACTAAAATGCAATGGGAAGATTACAGAAGGCCCCTCCCCTATTCCTTCCCACCGTACCAACAGAGCTCCAGTGTAAGAACAATGGTTTATAGTTCAAAGAGCTAGAAGAGGGGAATACTTAGAGAAGCCCAAAGTGATGAAGACAAAAATAAGGCCAGTAGGGAAATCTGAAGCCTCTGGCGTTTCTTGCTAGAACAAATGTTAAAGAAAGCCAACTCCAATCATACCAACATAAATCCTCACATTAAAGATCTATTTACCTCAGCTCCTTAAACCCTAACCAACATGTGTGGTTGTCAACAAAGGGTTAACTCCACAGGCCTGGGTTGCTCAAACCCAGCACATGCCCAAGAAAGGCCCATTTTCCTGACTAGCTCTGGGGAGCTCCTGGGAACTGAGCCCTTAGAATCTCCTGTATCATAAGACTGTTTTTGCCTGCCCAAGGCCTTGTATCACACTGTAAGCTTATCTGGATAGTTTATACTGACAATGTCATCTGTGGGAAACATCTCTGGTTGGCAGCACTTTGCACATAGCGTCACACATTGCTGCTGGGGGGAGTGAGTTATTTGGGGGACACCTGGAAGCTTGTACCTGGTTTCCTCCAGACTTCACCTCACGCACTTTTTCCCTTTCCTGATTTAACTCTACATCTGTTCACTGTAATAAACCATAACCACGAGTGCAACTACCTCTCGGTCCTGTCAGTCCTTCTTGAAAATCAAGCCTGAGGGAGGACCTGAAGACCCAACAGAGGAGTGAGAGGTGTCAGAAGTGAGATTCACTAAAATGACTCTGACTCACTGGGTTATGGCAAAAGTACTGCTTGAGAAAAGGATGAAGGAGCAGGAAGACAAACCTTTGACGTCTGATGGCCAATGAGTCATCCATAGTACAGAGAGCAAATTCACTCTGATCACTGCTGGGGGTAGGCTTCCCATGGAATTTAGAAATGATGGCTCTAACTCGTAAGGAGTTGGCTCACTGCCCCTCCTTTAAATGCCAAATAGCGAGCTGTTCTGGATTGGCTTTATGGCCAGGATGTACCCCTTCCCAAGGTCATTAAAAATGCTAGGATAAAGGAGCCCCTTTGCACAGGCCCCACATAACCTCACTGATGCAGAATGAGGGGACGCTTTGAGAAGCCATGTAAGATTTATTATTTCAGGGCACCTGGGTGGCTCAGTCGGTTAAGCAGCTGCCTTCGGCTCAGGTCATGATCCCAGAGTCCTGGGATCGAGTCCCACATCGGGGTCCTTGCTCGGCGGGAAGCCTGCTTCTCCCACTGCCTCTGCCTGCCTCTGCCTCTCTGCCTGCTTGTGCTCTCTCTCCCTCTGAAAAATAAATAAAAATTAAAAAAAAAAAAAAAGATTTATTATTTCAGCTTCTCCTACAGGTTTTAAAAATGCTAAAAAAAAAAAAATTATTAGAGTAATTCACAAGAGAATGGGGAAAGACAAAGAAGATGGCCAACAGACTCTCCCAACAGAGTGGAGTCTTTAAACTGTTATGAAGGAATGAATAAACTGAATAAACTGGACACTGATGAGGTCAACACAAAGGTCTCAATATAACATTACTGAAGGCTGGGCTGACTGATGGAAGCCCCTGCTGATCCTCTAACATCAAAGGGACCTAAATAAATCTGCTCTATTTACTACCATTTGGAGGAATGTTAAAAGCCAGAAGACAAAGATGACAATGAGAAGCCTGACCTCCCAATCACTGGGGGTGACATTATGACCAATTAATCGGGATTAGAAGTGATGAAGGAGCCACAGTCTCTTGGTCTGACTCCTGGCTGGGGACCCAAAGCCATATGCACCTGCGGGTAAAATGACTGGGGAGTGAAGAACAAACTTTTCGGAGGCTCCCTGACATGAAAGCCCAATTCTCTGTGATTCAAAAACCAGCTGGTAAGGTCTTGAAAGGGGCTACAATTAGACTGGGAGGAAATGGGGCTGCAGGGTTGATGAGATTAAGATAAAAGTTTAGATGAACTGGAGTGTTTGGACAGACTTGATGAGAACTGGCTGTTTCTCCCTTACAAGATTGTACCATTAAGGTGGGTATTATGTTTGACTGAGGAACACATTCCCTACCTAGAATTGTTCATTTGAAACAACACAAAATACCTGGTAGATGAAATTCTCACCTTAGTTAATGATATTTTAGAAGTACCATCAAGTGTTCTGTATGATCGTTCTGAATGGCCTGTGAAAAAGATGGGTCATGGACACGAGCAGTAGGTTACTGAGGTCTGAACGAAGTAGTACCACCTACAGTATCAGCAGCTCCCGAGATGGTTTTGATGGTGTAAAAACTACAAACTAGAGGAGACTGGTATGCAGTGATCAATCCTGCAATTCCTGCCTCAAAGATTCGACTGCAATTTGCCTTCACATGGAATAGATCCCAGTCTACATCTACTGTGTTGCCACCACAGTTACTTGAATTCACCAGTCTACTGTTATGATCTGGTTAGGAAGGATCTGTCTTCACTCCAGGTCCTGAGTAAGTACTCTACACTGATATCACCACAGAAACTGAAGAACGAGCTAGAACTGAATTAAACGCAGTGGTGACAAACACGACTGACAGAGGCTGGCTGATAAGCCCAGTAGACATTCAAGGGCCTAACCACATAGTAAAATTCTTAGAAATAACTTGGGCAGGAGCCACCAGTGATATTCCATAGACAGCTAAAAGTGCTGTTGTGGCACCTGGGTGGCTCAGTTGGTTGAGCATCAGACTCTTGATATCGGCTCAGGTCTGATCTCAGAGTTGCAAGTTCAAGATCCAACTTGAGCTACACACTGGGTGTGGAGCCTACTCTTAAAAAAAAAACAAAAAAAAAAGTAAAGTGCTATCCTTGTCTACCCTTGGAACTAAGCAAGAAACACAGTGCTTGGTCAGGCTGCTCAGATTTAGAAGACAAGTATCCCCCATCTGGGAATACTGCCTGGCTCCTAAACAAAACTACTCAAAAGAAGGTCATATTTTATTTGAATGGAAACCTAAACGATATCAGGCTATGTCAGAATTGCAAAGAGCAGTGACTATCAATGCCTTTGGGCCCCAGGATCCACATTTAGATTTTGCACTTAGACAGATTAGCGCTTATGGCAAAGTCCTATGAGTGCCACTAAGCAGTGACCCCTGGAATTTAGAATCAGAAAATTTCTAGACATGGTGGTATGGTATACGCCACTTGGCAGACAATTACTGGCTTGCTACTGGATATTAATGAAAATTGTCCCTATGACTGAAGGACATAAAATAATCTTGAAATCTGAAACACCCAGAATGTCTTAGGTAAAGTCAAAGAAACACTCTAATAAGGAAAGGAGTTACCAGAAAAGTGCCATACTAAATGGAAATGGTTTATACAGGAATAGGCTACTGAAGAAATGTGGAGTTATTGCCTTCATGAGCAGGTGGTCTGTTTTTCCCCTAGCAACAACTTTGGAATCAACTAAAGAGCTGCCAGAGCCTATCAATACATGGGCAATGCCCTATAAAAACTCCCAACTGACCAAGAGCTGCTTGGTTTACAGCTGGTATTCCAAGATAGATGGAGAGTATACTGCTTAGAAAGGTGTCACACTACAACTAATTCATAGAAAAAGTCTGATTAAAGAAGGTTAAGGATAAATCAGCTCAGTGGCCTAATTGCATACTATTTTCCTTCCAATAATGGAAGAATTAGACAACAATAAGAGCACTGAGGTTTGGGTGCATACAGGTGCAAGGGCAGTAGTCAATGGCTTGCCACATTGTCAAACAGATGGGCATGGAAACTGAGCTACTGAAGTGATGTTCATACAGGACATAAGGTATGAAAGACACAATGGAAATTTAAGGGGCTTAATGGACACGTTCATGCCCGTAAGAAGAACCCTCTTCCAGGTTCAGAAGGTGATTGAAACCAGTAAGTGGATATCCTAGAGTACTCACTTGGGATAACAGCCACCTAGCTCCATGACATAAAAGGATACAGGGGAGCTACAGCCATGCAGAGATGAGCTGACTGTCAACATAGTCCTCTTGCATCCTCTGAGGCACAACATGCCAACAAAGACTGTCCTATTAACAAGAAAGATGAGGCGCCTGGGTGACTTGGTTGAGCTTCTGACTCTTGGTTTCAGTTCAGGTCCTGATCTCATGGGTTGTGAGACTGAGCCCCACGTCGGGCTCCATACTCAGCAGGAGTCTGCTTGGATATTCTCTCCCTCTGCACCCACCCCTTCATGCTTGTGCGCACATGCTCTTTCTCTCGCTCTCTCTTTCTAAAATAAATAAATAAATCTTAAAAAAAAAAAAACAAGAAAGAAACTCAGGCAGCTCTTGGGCAGATTCCTGAAAGGAAGGTCCTGCATGCAGCTGGCAAATGGACAACACGCATCACTGCCTGTAGATCCAGGAGGTTATAAATAGGTCCTGACATGCATAGGCACCTTCTAAACTGGGCTTTGCAGATTGGGTGGCAGATGCTATGGCTCAAAACACTACTGAAGGACTGAAACAAAGGATACTGCACCCATCTGGGCCACCAGGTTACATTTCTTCAAACCAAGGAACATACTTCACAACACATAGTGTCCAACAATGGGCAAGAACTATCACATCAAATGTGACAGACAACATGTCACCTATCACCCTCAGGATCATAGTCTAACCAAGAATTGGACCAGGAAATTGAAGTATTTGTTGTCTAAAATAGGAAGAGATAAACACATGTCTTCACAAATGTGTGCTCACTCTCGCAATGGATCAATTAATTATATTTCTCTTTAAAACTTTTAGTGATTGCCCAAGAGCTTACAATATGCATTTTTAACTAATCTAAGTCACCCTCAAACTGACACTATAGTGTTAACCCATCTAGTGCAGGTGCCAGAGAACAGAATTCCTAATTCCTCTCTCTCATCCCTGATGACACTGCTGTCATTCATTTCACTTGTCCATATGGTATCATTACTGGTATTGGTTTGAACAAACGGTTAACTTGGATCCACTGAGAATAAGATAAATAAAAAAATTTCTTTCACCGTAATTTTATTCCTTGCCTGATACTCTTCCTTTCTTTATGGAGACCCAAGTGTCTGACCTATATCATTTTCCTTCCACCTAAAGAACTTCTTTTACCACTTCTTACAAGACAGGTCTGCTGACAATGAGTTCTCTCAGTTTTTGTGTGAGAAAGTTTTGATTTCTCCTTCACTTTTGAAGGGTAACTTCACAGAATGCAGAATTCTAAATTGGTGGGTTTTTCTTTCAACACTTGAAATACTTTCCTCTACCCTCTTCTGGCTTGCATAGTTTCTAACAAGAGGCCCGCTCTAATTCCTATCCCTGTTTCTCTCTAGGTAATGATGTTTCGTTTCCATACTGAAACCCTTCCAGGGGCGCCTGGGCAGCTCAGTTGGCTGAGCATCTGCCTTCAGCTCAGGTCATGATCCTAGGTCCTGGGGCTGAATCCCACACCCATGTCAGCAGGGAGCCTGCTTCTCCTTCTCCTGATCCCCCTGCTTGTGTTCTATCAGATGAATAAACAAAATGAAATAAAGAAAGAGACAGTGAGAGAGAGAGAGAGAAAGAAAGAAAGAAAGAAAGAAAGAAAGAAAGAAAGAAAGAAAGAAAGAAAGAAAGATTAAAAAAAAAAGAAAAGAAAACCTTCCAGTAAAACACCTTCCTCCAAAAACAGAAATGCTCTTTATCATAATCCCATCAAATTCCCAACGAGGTAAACCCGAACAATATGTGCAATCCAGGCAAATTAACGTGGCTCAAGTAGAAGACATCTTGTCATGAAGGTGTCTGTGAAGGGTCACCTAATTTTCACATCGTAATGCTTAAAATAATTCCACACCTTGCCAGCAAACCAGCCTGTAAAAGGATCTTTAAAATGTGCCAAATTGACAGACAGCTCAGCACGCCCAGCTGTTGTGTGACCCAGAGATAAAAGACTTCCATCCCCATCAGGAGGCTCCCGCATAAGGGTATACGGCTCAGTACTCAGGACACTTAAAAAAAAAAAAAAATATATATATATATATATATATATATATATATGTATATTTATATTTATTTATTTATTTGAGAGAGAGAGAGACAGTGCAGCATGAGAAAGCAAGCACGAGCGGGGAGGGGGGTAGTGGGAAGGGAGAAGCAGGCTCCCTGCTGAAGAGAGAGACCAACTCGGCTCTATCCCAGGACTCTGGGATCATGACCTGAGCCGAAGGCAGACACCTAATCAGACTTAACCGACTGAGCCACCCAGGTGCCCCTAAGTACTCAGCACCACTTAAATAACTACTAGTCACTTGCCAGGCGTAAAAAAAAAAAAAATCACTAAGATAAAGAATAGATAATGCTTACTACGTGCAGCTGGTTACTTGTCATCTTTATGGAAAGACTGATTAAAAACTATTATGAGCCAAGTAAACTACTGATACACATTTAAAACAGAAGCCTATGTATGGTGGCTTTAGGAATAAGGAACCAACTAGAAGACTTTTTTAAGTGTAGAAAACTGTCCTTGTGATAGAAATAAACTCGCTAATTCAGGGAACCACCTTAAGATAACATTGCCAAAGTTGAACCCATCATTCACTCGAAACTGGATTCATTTGTACTTTGGCCTCCTGAAGTATGAGCTCTCCTACTTGCTCAAGGTCACCTTATGAAAGACAGCCGCCTCCAAGTGCCATAAAAAGTAGGTGCGTGGTTGCTTTGCTGTCTCCCTTCAGCAGAGACACTGAGGCCTTGGCCACGTGGCCGGCCAGGAATTGACATGGCAGGAGTGGGCAATCTGAGTTTTCTTTTTTTTTTTTTTTAACATATAATGTATCATTTGCTTCAGGGGTATAGGTCTGTGAATCGTCAGTCTTACACAATTCACAGCACTCACCATAGCACATACCCTCCCCAATGTCCATAACCCAGCCACCCTATCCCTACCCCCCACCCTCCAGCCACCCTCAGTTTGTTTCCTGAGATTAAGAGTCTCTTATGGTTTGTCTCCCTCAGAGACCACGAAGCCAGGGGCTTCATTATCCACATGTTGGCAACGGGCTGTGCTATGAGAAAATGAATGTCAGAAGTGAGTGTTCAGTAGCAAATTAATGATTGGTTAATCTGCATAACAGGTATCAGAAATGGGTTCTCACCAGTGAAAGTTAACAGTATGCATGAAATGTGGAATGGACTCCTCAGACCCTGCACGAACAGGGTATGAGAATCTATCCAGGTGTGTAGCCTCTATGCCTGAGAAAGGGGCCCTGGCCTTAACTCCCGAGCAGTGCTACGTACACTGATCCTGGATCAGGATCCTAATGCAGAACCAGGGGCCTAACGTAGATGTACACATAATAGCTCCCGCCGCTAAGTCTAGAGGAGACAGCATCCTCTTGAGCACCAGCGCTCTAGCAAGCTAACAGAACAGCCTGTAGGAACAGTTTTATGCCGGCTTGTTAATGCCTGTTTCTTTAATAAATCCTACTGAGCAGAATTTGGTCTGATACTTGCTTCCATCACACCTGGGATGGAGGCTGGTGGAAGGAATAACTAACCCTCATCCACCTCACACATTCTGGTGGTGATTACTACCCACCAAAAAGAATCTAGAGTTGGCAGGGCCAGGTTGATTAGGTCAGTTTTCAAAGGCGGTTTATCCATTCTTCCTCCTTGTCAATCAGACAGGTTAGTATTACATATAAAGCTTACTAGGGAGGGTAATTATTTAAAATCTCATTTTTAATATCTGTTCTTCAAGAAAAGTACCCCAAGTTCCAGACTCCTAGAAAATTAAGGCCAGCAGTGGCAAATTACAACCACCACAGTTGGGGTAGATGTTATGTAGGCTCCCAGACTATAATCAGATAGAGAACAAGGTTAGGGTGAGTCACTTTCATGTGCTTTAGAACAGAACCTCATTCCACACCGTGAATAAATAGGCACCTGGTGCTCTCAATACTGGTGACTGCCCCACAGCACTAACCACAAGTATCATCCCCATAGCAACTGTCGTCAGGCCAACAGGCCTTTTCAGTGCAATCAAAGAAAATGTAAATCAAGAAACGCTTTCACAGCTCAAAAGTAAGGTCTCAGGAAAACCAGAAAGAAGGCCCTGGCTCACTCAGGGACTTGGAGAAGGACGGGGCTCATTGTGGTTTTTACTCTGCTAGCAAATTTGACATTTCTTTCATATTCAAAGAGGACCCATGACATGAAGCTTGAGGCCTAGCCAGCTTTTCCTTCCACTCCTCAGAAGCCATCCTAGGGATGGTAAGGTCAAACATGGAGAAAAGAGATCTCCTAGAAAGCCAAGGGACAGGACATGAGGAGACCTTTGTCTAGAAGAGTTTACTGATTCCAAGCCCAAAATAAGCTAAAAAGAAAGGAAATCAATTCTCAATGGGAATCTGGGGTGAACAGGGGAGAGATGGGGTGATGTGGGTGGAGGGGATGAGGTAGCGACAAGGGGCTGGACAGGAACAGAAATGGGGAGGTCGAGACAAAAAACAACTATGGGATCAAAAAAGTAAAATATTACCTTCCTGGAGCGTAACCAGTTCACCTGAAAAACTTCATCTCAACATCAAGCATTCAGATAAACGTTTAGGATTTAAAATGTATACTATTTCTGACATATTTTTCAGATCTCTTGTAATCTCCTGTAATCAAGTTTCAAAACATCAATTGCTTGAAATGGATTATGATGAGCTTCCAGAAAACAGCAAATGTCAGAACGTAAGACATACTACATCTCCAGGGAGATGTGGCGGAAAGTAGGCAATAGGTTAATGCAGAAAGACTAAGTTCGAAAGAAAGAACATTTTCAGACAGTAAAGTTGAATTACCAGTGGAGGTGTTAACAGCCCATCCCTCACCTAGAACCCTCTTAAAATCAGCTCTACTTCCTCCCATATGGTGGCTGGCGAGGTGGGCCTGCAGACGGCCGGCCCAGAGGTGGCTCCGGACCTCTGGAGATCCCTTTAACTCGAGGCTGTCCACATAAGAATCCTCAACACACACGCATGTTTTAAGTTCCTTCTCCCTTTTCTGTCCTGCAGCCATTTACAGCACCTCTTGGTCTCAAATTCTTTTCTAAGCCTTTCTTTTATATTTCCACTCATAGCGCTCTCATATCATCTCAAAAGCCTCAGGAAAACCTGCATTTATAATTTATTCCACAAGAGAATAAAGCACCAAGGAGCGCAGTGTTTTAGAAACGAGCCCTTAACTTTCCTCTCATATTTTAAGATCACACTCGTGTGTCCAGTAAGGTGAGCTGAGGTTTAATTTTTTAAAAGCAGCAACTACATTTCTCAAATCACTGTTTAAGACTTTGGTAGAGTGAATGCTCCTGAATTTTGCCTTTTTTGTAGATGTAGTTAGATAAAAGTTTGATAAAGTCAAGGAAAGAGAAGAAAAGAAGAGGATTTTGGGGTCTAGTTCTCATCTGACTCAGTCTCCCCATTTCTCTGCCCGCCCCATCAGTAAAACCCCACCAAGTCTCCTTTGAGATGTGGGGAAAATTTAAAACAGTATCTATGGAAGGTTCTGAATGCTTTGGGAAAGTAAAACATCTTCACTAAGCAGTATTTGCTAAACATCTAAGGCACAAGACACACAGTTAAACATGGGCCTTCTGGAAAGCATTCCCAGGGGGTGGATTTCCACCATGAGAGACATCAGAGTGGCACTGAGTGGACACTCAAGGCATATTAGCCAGTCTCAACCACCCTCCCCTAATCCCCTGTGTCCAGTATTCTTAAATTATGGAAAACAGCTCCAAAAAGAAGAAGAAGAAAAAGAAGCAGAAGCAGAAGAAGAAGAGGAGGAGAAAAGAGAAAAGAAAAGAGCTCCAAGAGGAAAAACAAAACAGTAAAATACAGCTGACTCTCAACATGACTCACCGTGTGGATCCACTTATATACAGATTTTTTGGGATAAACACAGTACTATAAATATATATTTTCTCTCCCTTATGATTTTCTTAATAACACTGTCTTTTCTCTAGCTTACTTTATTGTAAGAACACAGTATGTAATACATATAACATACAAAACATGTGTTAATTGACTTCATTATAGGTAAAGCTTCTGTCAACAGCAGACTGTGAACAGTTAAGTTTAGAGGGAGTCAAAAGTTATCACAGTCACCTGTAGAGGGGCACTGACACCCTCAAACCCCATGTTGTTCAAGGATCAACTATAAACTAGGAAATGAAATTTCACTGAGATGTTCCCTAAGTTACTCAGAGCTGCACAGAGACGACATGGGTTCTTAAGCAAGCAGTTCCAAAGTCAGGGCTCTAGCTCACAAAAAAAGATTTCGCATGTCATCTCCTTAATGGGAGAAGCTGCATGTGTTTTCTTTACATTTATAGAAACAGCAAACTGAAACCTCAAACCATTTAAATGCACATGGGTTGTTAAGGGTTGTAAAACTCCTGAATCGGGCAGAGAAAACAAAGGCCCCAAATAAGAAAATATTTACTTCCTCATAAAGTTCATGTGCAAGAAAAATTTTTAAGTTGTACGTTATTTATGACCATGATTAACCACTCTGTCACCTGAATAAAATGATGTATATAAAATGCCTGTTTCTTTTCCTTTTCTGGAAGGGGGAAGGGAAGTTAGTAAAAACAAAAACAAGAGAAATGCCTGGCAAGGAGCCAGGAGCTGAATAAATGGTAGTTCCCTTCTCCTTCCCATTCCTGCCCTTTTGGGGAGCCTGAGATGGAAGTATCAAAGGGCCAACAAGTATGGGTCTGTGCAGTACACACAACCATGAGACACAGACTGGGAGCTCAAGGGTTATCCCTCACCGGGCCCTACATTAGCCAGCGGCAGATACCAAGAACAGACGTGATCAAAACACCGTCCTAATAACCAGTGGCAGTCAGGGAAGGCACACAGGACATCGTCACCTTCGATGCTCTGGAAATAAACCAATCGCCTTAGGGATGAGCACCCCTGTGCTTTTGCTCTCTGTTCTCGCCTGTTCTGCGGCTCGGCAGAACCGTCAGATTTAGAGTGGGCAGAGAGAAATGAAGGATGAAACATAAAACAGTCAATTTTCCAATTTATTGGCTTCAGTGCAGGTGGAGAAAACAGCTGCTTGCAGGGGAGGCCGCTTGGGTTTCTGCTTGACTTGCTTGGCAGATCATTCCACACGGCCAGGTTACTCCTCACCTCCTCCCTACCACCTCCATGGAATTTCTCTGGGCAAATAAAAATTGACCAACTTTTTTTTTAAGTGAGGCATACTCCAATAAAATTCTATTGTTTTCCATTTTTTAATCTATCAAATTGGCAAAGACTCACACTGATATGCTAAGCCCAATACTCGGGAAGGGCCACCTGTAAACTCCACCAGCTTGAAGGTTAACTCTAAAGATAGTACGGAGTGGGGGAGCCTGCTGGCTCGGTTGATAGAGCATACGACTCTTGATCTCAACGTTGTGAGTTCAAACCACACGTTGGGTGTGCAGCCCACTTAAAATAAATAAGTAAATAAACATAAAGACACCATGCTCCTGATCAAAAGCACCAAAACCTTGAGCATAACTCTGTTGTCTGCCCCAACAGTTATGGGTCTGGGAATTCACGCCAAGAATCAACCCTGGCCACACAGCAAGATTTAGGACACAATGAAGTTTGCCACAGCACCGCTCCTAAGATGAAAGCTAGGACAAAATTTAAATGTCCAACAATAGTGAGTTAGGTAATAGACTACCTCTTACGACACAGTGGTAGACTCCCATTAAAAGTGAGCTTGAAAAAGATTATTTGAAGATATGCAAAAATGTCCATGATGTTAGAAGTAGAAAAATTAGGTTATAAAACAGTACACTGTGATCCCATTTTGTAAATATATATGTAGATCTAGAGGGGTGAGTGCTAGACACAGACACAGGAAAAAAGGACTACATGGGGAAAAAACTAAAAGCATTTGGGTACTGAGGAAGGTAGAATTAAGGTAATTTTTTGTTCTTTGTTAAAAGACATTATGTGTTATCACTGATTTTAAAAGAATGTTTGAAGAAACCGCTCCCACCACGCACTCAGCAAGGATGCTTTTCTCTATGATGTCTAGGCACCCACCTTTGCAAGCCACCCAGAATGTGACTCATTACAGAATGCCTGGATTCAGCAAGCATTTCATTCACCTTCCTGATGGACAACAGCAGTGATTGGACCAAAAGCAAGGTATGTTTGGGACGGTGTGGCAGCCAGCCTTCGAGATTCCCCAGTGATTCCAGCCTCCTGGTATTTGTGACCCTGTGCAGTTACAATGAGTAGGGCTCACACAGGTAACCAACAGCTTAGTGCAGGAATGACAGCATGTGACTTCGGAGGCTAGGTCTCTGGGGGACACCAGTTGTCAAGGACATTTGAGCAGCCTCGCCTGCCAGCCCCCTGAGGCCCACACAGGAAGCAGGCCCTCCTGTCCTGCTGACACTGGGACTGTAACTGCACAAAAGACCCCTGACCAGAACCACCCAGCTAAACAATTTCCAACCTGCAGAAACTGTGGAAAATATTTATTGTCGTGTTGAGCTGCTGAGTTGGGGTAATCTGCTACACAGCACTAGATAACCAACACAGATGGTCTGACTTAAAGTATGACCCAAGTGACCCACCCAGAATTCACTTTGCAGGGGCTGAGGGTGGGGTGCTGCACCAGCGTGCCTAGGACTCCTCCGGTGACACCTGGGAGGCCAGCTAACTTCCAACATTGCTTGGTGAACACTCTAATTGGGAAGTAGAGGAGGGACACTACCTCCCTAGAGGAGACCACACTCGACCTTGTCAGCAGAGAGGCACTCCCAATCAATCCCTAACAAGATCACACATGTGGCCCCTCATTGCAGGCCAATCCACAGAATGGATGACATTCCACAAAGGAACACTTGAAATGGTGTGTTCTGTCCAATAATTCCTTTGATGCACTTTTAAGCTCATTTGGACTTTTTGATATTCACTCTTGAGGTCCTCTCCATGTAAAATTATTTTTAATTCTCAATATTACGACCATATTTTAAGGGATTTGGGTGAACTGCCCTCTCTATATGATGCCGCAAGCAGTTTGTAATATAAATTGCATTTTTTTCCACTCTCCACCCTACCCGCCCCCTTTTTTTCTAATCATAAACTTGGTGATGATCCCAGGGTTGTCAGTTACTTTAAACACTGCAAGCAACCACTGGAAATCAAGACAACACAGGCTTCCAAGTCAATAAAATTATTACTGCTCAAAATATTTCAATAGCAACGGTTTCCATGTATATGTATATTATCAAATCAAGTTAGCAAACTGAAAAATAAAAAATCACCAAAGTACGAGTGAAGTACCTCTGATTTAAATCTACATAGAAAAAATGGAAAAATAGCAACGCAAATACAAGAAAAATTATAAACCCTAAAACACTTTATTTGGTAATTTAAGAAGGGAAACTAGGCATCTCCTCCCCTTTATTGCCAATAATTTTGAAAAGGTGATTTTGAAATGGTTTGTATCAATTTAGAATAAATGAAATGAAAGTTTTATGTTATTAATTCTATACAGAAAAGTATCTCAATGTAGGGCTTTATTTTATTTTGGACACATATTTTATGTAGAAAACAATCAGATAAATGCTGTCAGAGGGGCTAGGCGATACACCTGGCTGAAAAATCTGCTAGTCCCCCTCAGCCATCAAACTGAGAGAGACTTCTGTGCTTGGCCACAGAAGTTATCCCAGGCATAAACTTCTCTTATCCTGTAAGAAACTTTTAATGCCATGGGTTTAAAGAGTTAAAGCTCTTTTGAAAATAATAAGTGACAGTATCTCAAAGAAACTCCCTTTTTTCTTCCTAATCAATTGAGATAGATGTTATTCTAGAAAGGTCAAGAATCATAAACTTGACAGGAACAATTTTCATCACTTTAGACCTTTCCTGTTATGTTATGTAAGAGTAGCAACCTGCTAAGAATGAAGTCCCTCCCAGTCTCTCCCCTAGTAACGTGTAAAAATGAATAACAATCACAAAAGAAAATATGATTTATACATGTGCTCTACCATGTGCTTTGATTTGTAGCATTTTTCAACCTAGAAACGGTTTAACATTTTATTAATTCTAAAATGCTCAGGTGGGTACAAAATACCAAAAAAGAAAAAAAGAAAAAAAAGAATAATCCATTAGTCTCTCTCTCTTTTTTTTAAGATTTTATTTATTTGTCAGAGAGAAAGAGAGCACAAGCAGGGAGAGTGGCAGACAGGGGGAGAAGCAGGCTCCCCGCTGAGCAAGGAGCCCGATGAGCAACTTGATCCCAGGACCCTGGGATCATGCCATGAGCTGAAGGCAGACATTTAACCAACTGAGCCACCCAGGCATTCTTGATCCATTGATCTCAAATGGTTTAAGATATCCCATAATAACAAAAGTCCTACCACCAACCAAGAAAACCTCAGAATTTCAACTTAGGGCTTAAACAGACTGGAAGGATTAAGCAGCAAGACTATCAGTTAACACTCACAGATAGATGATAACACCGTGGAAACACCGTGGAAACACCGTGGAAAGCAGGTGGCACCCCAGCAATAAGCCACTCCCCAGGTACAAATGACATCTGGTCACTTGTTAACTCTCTTGGCAATTCATTAATTGGGCAAACAGTTGCCAAATGCTTGTAATGCACAAACAAGTCCCATGCAATGGGAAAAAGAGTAAGGCAGAACCCAGTTAGATGAAAGAACAGGTTCACTTTCTGGCTTGGAATCAAGAGACTTCTACGTCTAGGAAGTTCTGATTACGAGTTGAGCAGCATCTGTCTGGCTAGCTTACGGTAACAAACATTTTTCTGTACAATCATAATGGTATAGCCCCAAATTAGCTTATGTATCAATTAACTATAGAAGGAAATTTGCTAGACCACAGGTTTCGTTGTGACCACTTCCACTGGTGATGTTTTGTTGTCTTATTAGTTGTCTGCTTTAGGATAAACCAATGGAGTTTCCCCATCTATTCAAATTTGTAAAAGGGCAGAAAAGAGGAGTCAAACAGTATGAAGAGCAAAGAACCCTTAAAATAAAACTTTCATCCTTAGAGACTTTTTCTAAATCTAAAGTTTTTCAAAATACTGAGCTACATTATTTTTTCAAACCTTGTCATGAAATAGCAATTTAGAAAGTACATTTTGACCCAAATGTGGAAACAATTATTTTTGAAAGTTAGTCAGTTTTTCTATGAATGCCCCAAATCAAAGAACCAGAAATAATCACTGGATTCTTCAGCTACACCATAGGAACCAAGCTCATATCCAAGTCTGAAGTCAGTTCAATGCTTTACAAAGGTATCAGAGTTGTGAAGGCTTTAATTGGTTCATAAACTCTCTCAATAAACAGGTGGACAATTTTCTTTTTAAATTTTGTTTACCTTAAAACACTGGTAACTTCACTTTTGCATTTCTTAAAAGCCATCTTTCAAGGTGGTCTGATATTTAGATTGCTACTGAAAGTTCTACTGACTGTACATGGAGAGGTTTCTGCATGCTGGCCCTGGGTTTTCAAGTTTGTGGTTCCTTCCCTCAAGACTCTTCCCAGCAAAGCTCACCCTGGCATCCTCACTATCCTCCCCCAGGACCAGGTCTGGAAAAGGCCAATGGGGTTGCTCTGCACACTTTTTTTCTTTTTTTTTACTGTAAATATAAATGTCCTGTAAGTCATCAGAAATTAAATAAGCAAATACAGTCATGCCAAAATATTCCTTTTAAAACATCTGTTCTAACAACAACCAATTAAAGTGATGACAGAGCCTACAAAAAGTAAAACAAAGGACTGTGTTGGTGCTGTTTTTACTGCCTCATGCAATAAATAGCACAGGAGTATGCTATCCAGCTTACTCTGGCTTCGGCCTCTCGGTTATGTAGTCAAAGCTTTAAAAGTAGCATAACTCAGAGTGCAATGGGCCAAAAACATTAAGCTGTTCCACGCTGATCGAGATGGGATAAAGGCCTTGAGAAATAATGAAAAGGAGGCCCTTCGCCAGGGAGTTACAGTCATTCGTTCATCATAAGGATCAATTAAGGCCTCTGCATGACCCCAGATTCTTTATAACTGCGATGTTTTAAACATTTTTTCATTCAAATGGTCTCAATTAAATAAGCTGCAAAAGTAAGAGAACAAGATTTAAACTGTAATGAGACCAAAGTCTCCAAATAAAATAAATACAGAATGAGAAGGAGCCCCTCAATCTAAGAATGTCATGTGAAGGGGCAGCCTCTCCCTTTCCTCCTTTCCTTATTCTAGAAGGCAACATATACTCTGCAAATCAAGTGCATTTACACAGTGGAGACTGGGGACACTCTTATGGAAGGACAAAGCCATTCCCAGTTCCCCTTTTCATGAGGCTGTTGACCACAGTTACACCAAGAATCTGTAGAACTGGTCCACATCATAAACGTTAGAAGAAATGATGCAAAATAATTATGAATGCCACCAGAACTCCAGACTTACATTTTTCTATTAATACATAATACTGATGATGATGCCAGTGTTCTCACTGCCCCTTAGGATGTGTCACCACTGGTTTCTTGTTCTTCTGCTTAAGTGAGCCTCTCATAGAAAACATTCATGAAGACTAAGACCGGAGAAACAGGATTACCGTGTTCACATACACCGACACAAAACTTCATCCTGAGGAATGATTTTCTTTAGGACTCTAATAGAAAGCAAGTGTTGTCAACTGCCTGCTCTGTGCACGGTCATGGGGACTTTGGAGAGATTTTTAAGTCCTGGTTCTCTTATAGAAAGGAGTTCCTAATTTAATTGCAGAACAAGGGATGAGCTCTTGAGAAGTCAAATGGAAATGACCTCATCACACTTCCAGGCAATGAAAGTGCTAACAAATGGCTGTGCACATCAGCACCATAGACAGACAAGACGGGCCTGCCATTCCAATGCAAGGAAGAAGATGCACTAATTTGCAGCCATGTAGGGGAAAGAGTCTGAGCACGGTCTTAAGGACAAGAAAAGAAGTGTGTGTTCTTGCTGATAATCCCTACAGGGAAGCAATGGGACCCAGACCTAGAGACACAGACCTGTGCTGGGCTCAAGTTTGATCTTTACCTAAAGGAAGTGGAGCCAGCAAGGACTTTTGGAGGGGACTGCTGGGATCAAAGTGGTGGAGAGATATTCATCAAACCCTGCTCTGCAAGACATGGTACAGAAAGAAACCTTTGGCCTGCAGACTCATCAGGAGCAGTTAGAAAATTCCAGTGTAAGGCGAGACGTGAACTCCGGTTCAGCAGTGATACGAGAAATGGAAGCTATGGGTCATCCGCACCTCCCATGAAAAGGCTGAGGCGAGGGGTGAGGAGGATAACACAGTGAACCGCTGACAGCAGCCTAGCAACGCGACTGCTCCATCAATGCTAGCCGCTAATGCTGTTTTAATTATGACCAAGACATTGATGAACAGGCCCTGCGTACAGAGGAGAAACAGGAGGCCAGGGAAGAGGGGCAGGTGCCGAAAGCCTGAGCCAGTGACAGATCATGAATATGACAGGGAAAAGAGGAACACAGCAGAGGAAATGCTGAGACTATCAGGCTTCCAGTGAAACGCAGGTCCAAAGCTCAGAGGGTTGCTGTCCACAGAGAGGCGGGCAGCACCAAGGACAGACCCTCCATCTCGTGAGATGACCCCGCCCACAAATGCCTGACTCCAGAGCTGTGGCTTCCGGGCTCTGTGACCAAGGGCTCCCCAGAAGTGGCCTCAGAGACACCCCTTCCCCGTGCCTCCAGCAGAAACAGCTCCATGCTCTCTATCGTCTCGCTATCCCAGTCCCCACGTCACACAGCAGCTCGTTTTGGTGTTTTATTGCTGTTCGGCATATAACTGTATGTCTACAAAGGGGGTCCCTACTAATAAAGTTCGGAAACAAGTGCTCTATGGGGTATCCTCGCCTGATTGCTAATGAGGATGAAGCTGAGTCACCCCAGGTGAACTGCACCTCTCAAAGACCCTCGTGTTCTAGAGGGAGACTCTCCATGCCTCCAAGACGCTCAGAACTCAGGGACACAAGTATCTGAAAACAAGAAGCCACAGTTGCAAAAATGTTCAAGTCGATAACATTAAAGCTGAAAAGAAAACCTTCTGGTGACCTCATATGCAACTATAAAAAGGAGCAGCAGAAAATCTGGAAAAGGGCAAGTAAAGCTGTTTAGGTTTCCTCATAAAAGAACAGGGAGCAGTTCAGAAGAGATTGTGGTCTAGGTAAAAACGAGACGCCATAGCTCATTTCACTCAGCAATTCCACTGTGGCTCCAGACACAGAAGTGCACGAACCCAGGGAGCCACACCTCATAATAATTATCAGAGTGCTCTGTTCCTACGCCACCAGCCACTGACAGGTGGAACCTCGGCTGCCATGAGCTGTCGGGCCATCCCCATGATGGGGCTTTGCTGACAGATGTGGGTCTGCTGAATTTTACTCGACAATGGGGAACCAGAAATAGTGCCCCCGTCCCCATGCCCAGCTCCTGGTTTCCTCATCTCTAAACAGTGCAGAATCTGGCTGTCCTCCTTCAAGACTTAGCCTTTACTTCCAAAATCCTCACCGAAAATATAACTGTCTGCTCTTTTTTAGAGCTGTTAGAAACTGACCCCACTATTTACAATTCGTGTATGTCACATGCTGGCATCCCATAACCAGAAATTCAAGAAATTTCAAAACTCAGAAGAGCTTGCCAAAATATAACCCTCACTCAGCACTCATTTGTACAGCAATATCCCAAAATGTGTTTTTAAGTTTCAAAACAAAATTCGAAAACAGGTAATAAAAACTTGTACTACAAACATCTGGTATCTTAAAAAATATAAACACATGGACAGACATATGTTGTTCTGTTCAAGAAGATTACAAGAACCAAACACAGACATTTGTAATACCTTGAGGAAGCTATGTTAAAAGTGAAGTTTCTTGTTTCCTTATGAAAAAAGAATTGGCGGCCTAAGACTAAATTCATTAACTGTACACGGGTGCGGATATTTTAATAAGTTACCCTGGGGGGGGGCGCCTGGGGGGCTCAATGGGTTAAGCATCTGACTTTGGCTCAGGTCATGATTCCGGGGTCCTGAGATCAAAGCCCTACACTGGGCTCCTTGCTCAGAGGGGAGCCTCCTTGTCCCTCTGTCCCTCCCCCTGCTCATGCTCGCTCTTGCTTGCTCGATCTCTCTCAAATAAATAAAACTAAAAATAATAATAATAATAAGTTGCTCTGGGCACTTTTGCACCTGTAAGCATCTCTTATTTGGGACATACAAATCATTTCCGCCTAAGTATTTATTCACTCCCCACATATCTGACAAGCACTTTCTACAGGCCGAGGACTGTGCCAGCTGCCAAGATTGCATAAAAGACCCTTCGAGAAGAACAGACATGGGCAGTCCCATTCTGGTGAGGAAAAATGAGAAGGTACTCGAATCAAAGGGCATCAGAGCTCTGGAGTGCTGGAGACTTTCTGTGGAAACCTGACAGGAATGAGACCCTATAGTCGGGAAAAGGGATTTAGGCGAAGCAATGACAAGTGATGGGCGATGTTAACGAGGAAGACAGGGCTAGGTTGAGGTAAGTAGATAGATCCACGTCACAACTGCTGCCACATGTGAACACGCGGCAGGGCAAAGAATGAGGCACTCGTGTGATGGACAAACCTGTAATAACACACCTACAGTGTGTCAAGCAGGATCCCACCTTCAAGTGACATTAACCCTCTCAAGTGCCATTGTTTAGGGGCGCCTGGGTGGCTCAGTCGGTTAATCATCTGCCTTCTGCTCAGGTCATGATCCCGGGGTCCTGGGATCGAGTCCCACATCGGGCTCCTTGCTCAGTGAGGAGCCTGCTTCTCCCTCTGCCTGCTGCTCCCCCTAATCATGCTCTCTCTGTCAAATAAATAAATTAATCTTTAAAAAAAAAAAAACTAAGTGCCATCATTCCAAATGAACTGACAGGAAGGCAACCGTCAGCAGGGTCCAGCCACATTCCATTCACCAAGCTGAGAAACCTCCCCTCTGCCTGGTCCTCCGGCTCCGGGAAGGCTGGTCAAGGCCCCAGGGCCAGCTGCATCCTCTGGTCCAGAAGGGGCTGAGCAGCCCCAGTCGCTTCCGGGAACACCTGCTGCTGCGGGGACGCGACCGATGTGACCGGAGCCAGCTGTTGGGAACACACCCCCGCAGAAAGTGGAAAGCCTGCTGCGGAACTGCCGCTTTGCTGAAAGGCAACACCTGGGAGGGGCTAGGCACACTGCATGCAGGAAACAGGCCGTCTGGTTTTCTTTTGAAAGGAAAACTACACGGATCCCCCCTGGGCATCGCCACCACCCCAGTCCACCCTCATTTCCACATCCACTTAGCGTTCTCCCACCCTGGCCATTAGTCAGGGATGGTAAGCCATCACAAGTGCCTAACACTGCCAGGTTCAACCAGAATCCAAGCGCTCTTGCTGCTTTCGCCCCCTGGGGCTGCTTAAGGAACAGCAGCGTCTCTTTTCCCTGCACCTCCCATGATCCATGCTTGGAAACTCAGTACAAATCTCTTGTTTCCTTCACCTCTGGGTTTGATTTACAGAGGGTTGGAAACTAATGTGCTTTTTGGCTCATGTAAGGAGAAAGATCCTTGATTAAACACACACACACACACAAATTCATTTTTGAGCAAAACTCAATTATTTGCCACGCTGTTTTAAAAGAAAATTAAGTAGACAAAGTGCAATCACTAAAATATATCAAACTCTGCTGAAGGATGACAGAAAGTGGGAAGACAACCATACCAAAAAGATGGTGGAACCACACTAAAAATCAAATGCAGTGGGGGAAGAGACGAATTTTTCTTACAGAAGAATTTCAAATAATTAGGGTTGCCAGATTTAACAAAATAAAGGATGCCCAGCTAAATTTGAAGTTCAGATATCGCAAGGGACATACTTATACCAAGAAGTTATTCATTGTTCATCTGAAAATCAAAGTCATCTGGGTGTCCTGCAACCCTGCAAATGATACATGTAATATTTCCACCTCCAGGAAGTGGGGCTTCGCCCTCCCGAATCCCTTCAAGGTGGTCTGTGCTTCAGGATTCACTTCCAAGGACGGAAAGGGAAAAATAGTAACACTGCAGTGGAGCCACCTGGCCAACACGACATCCACCAGGTGATCAAGGCTTGCATCACCAGGAATGTCACATGAGTGTCACATGTTGCCTGACAGGATGAGATGAGAAGGACACTGCACCTCTGGGATGCTCTTTCCAAAACTCATAATCCCAGTCTAATCACAAAACACATGAGACAAACCCAGATCTAAGGCCATCCTACGGGGTGCCTGACCAGTACGCCTCAAAGCCAGAAACTGCCAAAGACAATAAAATGTAATAGGTGCCCTAGACTGGATCCTGGAACAGAAAGAGGATATAAATGGAAAAACTGGTGAAATCTAAATAAAATCTGGAGTTTAGTTAACGTACCACTGTTAATTTTTTTTTTTTTTTTTTTTAAGATTTTATTTATTTGACAGAGAGAGAGCACAAGCAGGGGGATGGCAGGCAGAGGGAGAAGAAGAAGCAAGCTCCCCGCCAAGCAAGTAGCCTGATGACATGAGGCTCGATCTCAGGACCCCAGAAACATGACCTAGCTGAAGGTAGATGCTTAACCAACTGAGACACCCAGGTGCCCCAGCAATGCCAATTTCTTAATTTTGACAAATGTGCCATGGAAAGGTAAGACTGGTAACAATGGGATACGCTGGATGCAAGGTATTCAGACCTCAGCAACATTTCTGGATATCTGAGATTACCCCAAAACAAAAGTTTATTTTTATGAAATCAAATGTAAAGAAATGAGAGGATATCAGGGAAATGTTTCAAAACTCTCTAGCAAAACACAGAGAGGGAATTAATAAAACAAGAATAATAAAGTGTTGGTAATAATAAAAAGAAAATTTTTTAAATAAGAATTTTTTTTAAAAGGGACAGAGCAAATGGCAGAAGATTATAACTAGAAACTTGCCACTGGGACTCTTGTAGGTATCACCAATCCCCATCGTCTTCTGTCCCAAGTAGGTCCTTTATAAAGGCAACCAATCATCCCAGTTTGGCTGAGATGGTCACAGTCTCAGCCCTGAAAGGCCCACTTCCCTGAGAACCCCCTCAGTCCTGGGAACACCCTGGCCTTTCGTCTCTGTCACCCTGCGGGTACGTATGCATGTGTGTGCCTGTCTCGTGTACATGCATGCATGCAGGCATACACACAAACACTCTGCGATTCTTCAGTTAAATACCCAAAAAGCTGGTCACAACTCCGGAATCCAGGTAACTAATTCACTTTCACAGATAACTCTAGAATAAAACAACACCTCGTCCCTACCATCTACCTACTACTACTATATATACATACCCAATATCAGGCCTAGAGAGAAAGGGATTCTTTGCCATCATCTGTAAACACCAAGTGCCACCTTTGCATATGTCCTTCCACAGTCCCAGATACACTTCTAGAGCACCCAACAGACTTGGGAAAGGCCACCTTATAAGCAATCAGGCTCCCCAGAGACAGCGCAGTTTATCATGCGCAAACCTGAACAGTGAGATCTGGGCTTTCTCAGGCTTGGTATGGATTCATAGGTGCACAACACACCTGTAATAGAGAACACCACCCCAGCCCCTGCTACCGCACAGATCTCCCGAGACTGAAAACAGATGCTCTCGGCACACAGTCTGAGGCACTTTCCCATCTCACACCTGCACTGGGAAACCTGAATCTTGAGTAAACTAGAAAGCATTCTACCCACAGGTGTCACACAAGGAGTCCAGTGATAAGCTCCACCAGTAACTAAAGAACACTGGTGGCATACCAATGACCATGCCACATTTATCGTCAAAACAACAGCAGCTACCGTTCACTGAGCAAGTACTATGTGCCAGCTAACCGGCTGTGGTCCAGCAGAAGAAGCCAAGTCAGAGCTGTGGACAACTAGGGACTTGGAGAAAAAAAACAAAATTATGTTCAAAGGATTTCTACAAAGTCAGATTTACACATTTCCACAGAGACCAAGGCACTGTTCCAGGATCGAAGAGACCAAAGAGACATGACAAACCCCAGTGTGGCATCCTGGATGGGATCCTGGAACACAAAAGGGAACACACTAGTAGGAAAATCAGGGAAATTCAAGGAACGGTTAAAGATTACTTAATGATGGTGTACCAATGTTCATTTCTCGCTTTTGATAACGGTGCTAGGCTCGTGTAAGATGTTAACATTAGGGGAAGCCAGACGAGTGCACAGAAACTCTGCATTACTATTCTGCAGCTTTTCTGTAAATCTAAAATTATTTCAAAATAAAAGGTTAAAAAGATACATTTTGCAAATAACATGCAAGGGATTACAAAAATATGCCCTATAGACCAGCTGCATTCTTTTGTAAAGATACTTCAAAGTTACTGAAAAGACTATGAGAATTGACTTTTTTTTTTCTTTTTAATTTCAGACTACAAAGAAAGCCTCGCACACAAAGGCTGCAAAGGACGGGTACACTTCCTCAAACATGAAAAACTGCTGCTACTCAGGAACAGAGGTCCCAATTGCTAAGGACATTTCACTTTGTTATCAAAGCTACTTCTCGTGTTTTTAACTCAAGAGCACCATTCAAACAGAATATGTGTAACCAAGTTGAATAAGCCAGGATCTTCCTGGAACTCCATGTGTCTTTGGGGCCTCAAGGCCTAAATGAGGGGGTCGTAACCCCCAGGAGTTCTGACCTGGAACATCGTTAGGAAGGAATCTTCAGTCCATACTGGCCTACTGTGCATAATGTGGGGTGTGGGAAGGCAGAAGAATATTACATGCTAGGCACTGCATGAGGCCCTTCCCGCAAAGCACCCTGCAGAGGAGGACCACCCTTGTTTTACAAGCCAACAAGGGTCCTCAGAGAAACCGAATGACCTGCCAAGGCAGAACCACCAACACTTCTGAACCGGATGTAAATGCAGGTGTGACTCTGAGTCCAGAGGATGCCTGAGAATGCCTTCCCTAAAGTGACCCAGGTCACAAGGGGCGATTGCTAGGGGCTTGTAGGACAAGCCAGTTACAACCAGATGGCTAAGCGGGCACGGTGCAGGCACAGATCTCCTGAGGGCTGTGCTGAGGTGTGCCAGGGCCTCTATGAAAGCACCAAGTCATAGAGGAAGACACTGGGCCCAACTGCCAACCCTGTCCCGCACCCCAGGACCAGCCTCCCTCTTAGCAGAGATCTCGAAACTTGGTGATCATCTGCCCTATTGGTAGAAGATGTGGGGCATGTACCCCAATGACGCACACTCACTAACTTGTAAGTTACATACATCTCGCTGTGGTGCTCACACACTAAGGATGTCAGAAAAATCATCCTAAAAATAGACATTTTAACATAAACAATGAATCTTGTAACACTGAAAAAATAAAATAAAAGTATTTGGGGATAAAAAAAATAGACATTTTAAAAAATGAGAATCAGGTAAACAAAGTAGTAATATTTACTTCCCATACTCCAAATGACTTTTTCCCCTCACCCCACTCTGGAGGCCACTGGGTTTATTAAGTCTGCATCCCCTCCAATCTGTGCCTGAGTCTCCCTTACAGAGGAGGAGGTAGGGAGAGGTGGGATTTGCCACAACTGGGGCTTCTCACCCAGCTCCAGATGCTCCAGGGAGGGTGAGGACTACAGAGCCTCTAAACAGACCACCACCAGCAGCCCTTGGGTCACACCTCTGCCTCCCACTCCAACACACTGCACACCTCTACCAAAACTATAAACTGAAAAGCACATTGAGCATATCACTTGCCTGCTTAAAATCCTGCCAGGACTCCCCAGGACTTTGAAGATAGAATAGAAAGTGCTTAAAGTGGTGTCCGGAGTCTGCACTGGGATTCCCAAACCAATCAGCTCCTCCTACTCACAGCTCTGCCCCCGCCTACGCCCCTGGGCCTACAGACCGGCTTGCAGAGTCAGGACCATGCCATGGCTGCAACTTCCAAGACGGTCCCCATAATCCTTGTCTGCTGGTATGCATGCCCATACGTAGGCCCCACCCCCCTCACAGTAGATAGAGTTGGCCTGTGGCCAACAGGACACTGTGAAATGACAGCATGGGGCTGCCACTGCACAACACCGTGAAATGACCAGCAAGACTGGGTCACAGAAGACATGACTGCTTTCTCTTGGATCACTTGCTCCGGGGAAGCTGGCAGCTTGCCGTGAGGACAGTCAAGTAGTTCTAGCGAGAGGGATCAGGAAAGGAACTGAGAGTCCTGCCAGCCATGTGAGTGAGCTACTCTGGAAGTGGACCCTCCAGCCCCAGTCGAGCCTGCAGATGCCGGTGGCCTTGGCCTGACATCCTGACTGCAACCATACCACAGACTGTGAACCAGAACCACGCCGCTAAACTGCTCCTGAATTCCTGATGCTCAGAAACAATGGAGGAAAATAAAAGCTGTAAGCCACTAAGTTTTGAGGTATTTTGTTACCCAGCAATAAATAATTAATATGCTTATGCTCTCTCTCCCTGTGTCTTTGCAAAAACCTGTCCCTTACCTTGAACTGTCCTATGTCCTCTCACCCATACATATATCCTCCCTTCTTCCCTCCCTCCCTCTCTCCATTCTCTCTCTCTCACACACACACTAATATACGTACAATAGTGCACACTGCCATGGCACCCTGGACATTCCTCCCTTAAAGAAACTTTTTTTTTTTAAGATTTTATTTATTTATTTAACACAGAGAGAGAGATCACAAGTAGGCAGAGAGGCAGGCGGGGGGGGGGGGGGGGATGCAGACTCCCTGCTAAGCAGAGAGCTCGATGTGGGGCTCAATCCCAGGACCCTGAGATCATGACCCAAGCCGAAGGCAGAGGCTTTAACCCACTGAGCCACCCAGAAACTCTTAAAATAGGCTAGAAATTACCTGTTCCTCTCTCCTAGGACACTGGGAACAACTTGAGGGCAGAGGTGGTCTGCAAAGGACACTTCAGCCAGACCAGGCTGCTGGAGAAACACATGCTCACCCACCACCCCTAGCTCTCAAAGAAGGCTGACCGACGACACATCCAAGGCCCTGAGATCTTCATTGATGGGAATACATCCACAAAGCCCACACCAACCCTAAACATAAGCGTTCCATGCGGCCTAAGCAGTTCTTTTCGCTGAAGGGCATCTACCTGCACAGCCACTAGAATCATGACTCCAACAACCACAGTGTCAGTCCCAACCACATGTTAGGCAGCGTGGCCTACATGAGCAGCGCCACACTGGACTTCCAACACCTCTGCAGAGCATGGCTCCACCCTGGACTCCACACTGAAACCCCTGCAGGACCAGAAGATGATGCGGAATAATGAGCAGGGCTGGTCCAAGGTGGTCTACAGCTGCCCTTCTTGCTCTAAGCAGGACTTAAACAGCCTGGCCAGGCCAAGCACAGAGCCTTAACACAGTAGATACTCAAGAATACTGAATCAATGAAGGGGATGTGCCAGGATGGATGGATGGAAGGACAGATGGACAGACAGAGAGACGGTGGATAAGAAGGCAGGGAAGTACGTGGGGGAAAGGGACCAGATTTGGATGCCATCACTGCAAAGGGTAAGAGCCTCACTGGCTCAAGGATGCCATAATTGCAACAGCTTCGGCAAGAGCAGGGCCGACAGCTTCCTATAAACCTTACATTAAACATGAGATTTCATCTCCAAAGAAATCATAAGAAGCCATTTTCTGAGTCTGATCCCCCAGCCCAGTCTCTTATCCAGCAATGCATCGCTACAGAATCTGGGCCCTGCTACAGAAGGGCCTCCAGGACAAGCATGGAGCCGAACCCCGGACACCAATGTTAATCAGAAAGCACTAGCATGATGGGCAATAAAATGGCCAGCCCTCCCCTCATTGTGACAGCTTCAAGAACCCACTTTCTTAGGCTGGGAGGTGGATAAACTGTGTTCACTGTCTTATTCCTTATTTGTCTTAAAAATTCATAATAAAATATTTTTTAATTGGAAAAGAACATACAGGAAATGAGCTCTGGTCACAGAAGCAATTCTGTTCTGAAGTTTTTTTGAAAAAATAAACACTGTGATTTATTAAATTTAATGATCAATTTATTGTGCTAGGCACATAGATCAAGGCATTTACTCAACTGTTATATGGGTACCTTTCATGAAACTTTTCTCCCAACTGCACCATGAAAACAAGACTTCTTCAGATGCCAGCCCTAAGACCTTGTCAAAGAAAGGCCATTCCTCAGAGAGGTTAGCAATGCCCTTCTGATCTGAGTAGGATTACAAAGGGCAGGGCACTGAGAGAACAAAAGTACTCAACATAGCCAGAGACACATCATTCCTGCCTGAGGCACGGCCCGATCCCCCGGCCCTGGACATTTATTCCCCATTTTGGTACACAATGAAAGCAATAAAAATGACTTCAAGATAAGAGCCATAAAAACAAAGTTAATTTATCAGCAATTTAGACTCCCTAAGCCACAGCATAATTATCTGAAGCATCTGTATCAGTTCAACAATGAGACAGGGAAGTCAGAATCAAGCAGATGGCCAGTTTATATCTGTTTAAAAGCAAAGTAGTACTAAAAAAGGAAGGAGGGTATAATTTGACTTCTTTCCTATATTTACCTAATTTGAATGTTAGTTCAAATTGGTCAGCCTCATTCTTTTTAAATGGTGCACATTATTCTACACTACAAATGAGATATGATTTGTCTAACCTTTCCTCTACTGATGAGCATTTTGGTTGTTTCCATAATGCCATATTGAGCCCCCTCATACCAATACCTTCATGCACATGTGCACAGACTTCTGAAAGAGAGGTTCAAAGAAGTGAAATTGCTCAGTCCACTTATGTCTGGTTCTAGTTTTTCTATCTTTTCTTTAAAGATTTTATTTATTTATTTATTTATCAGTCAGAGAGAGAGAGAGCGTGCACAAGGCTGGGGGGAGCAGCAGGCAGACGGAGAAGCAGGCCCCCCACTGAGCAAGGAGCCTGATGCGGGGCTTGATCCCAAGACTCTGGGATCATGACCTGAGCCGAAGGCAGATGCTTAACCAGCTGAGCCACCCAGGTGCCCCTGTCTGGTTCTAATTTTGATCAACATTGCTAAGTGCCTTCTGAAAAGTCTTCACCAGGTGACAGAATGGATAAAAAAGCAAGACCCATCTACGTGCTGCCTATAAGAGACTCATTTCAGACCTAAAGATACATGCAGATCAGAAGTAAAGGAAGAGAAAAGCACTTCATCATGCAAATGGAAGCAAAAAAAAAAAAAAATGCTGGGGTAGCAATACTTACATGAGACAAAATAGACTTTAAGAGACTGTAAAACACACAAACACTGCAGTAAGAGATGAGAAAGGACACTACATAATCATAAAGGGAACAATCCAAGAAGAAGATATAACAGTTGTAAGTATTTATGCACCCAACATGGGAGCACCCAAATACATAAAAGTTAATAATAAACATAAAGGAACTGATCAACAGTAATGCAACAGTAATAGGGGACTTTAACACCTCATTACATCAGTAGATAGATCACTCAAACAGAAAATCAACAAGGAAACATGGCTTTGAATGACACATTGGACAGGTGGATCTAACATATATTCAGAACATTCCATCCTAAAACAGGAGAATACACATTCTTTCCAAGTGCACATAAAACATTCTCCAGAAGAGATCACACATTAGGCCACAAAACAAGTCTCAACAAATTAAAAAAGACTGAAGTCATACCATGCATCTTTTCTGACCACAACACTATGAAACTGGAAATCAACCATAAGAAAAAATCTGGAAAGACCACAATTACGCGGAGGTTAAATAACATGTTACTAAACAATGAATGGGTTAACCAATAAATCAAAGAAATCAAAAAAATCATGGGGACAAATGAAAATGGAAACACAATGGTCCAAAATCCATTGGATGCAGCAAAAGCTGTTCTAAGAGGGAAATTTAGAGCAAAACAAGGCTACTTCAAGAAGCAAGACAAATCTCAAATAAACAACCTAACCTTAAACCTAAAGGAGCTAGAAAAACAAGAACAAACACAAAACCAGTAGGAGGAAGGAAATAATAAAGATTAGAGCAGAAATAAATAAAATAGAAACTAAAAAATAACAGATCAATGAAGTCAAGGAGTTGTTTCTTTGCAAAGATCATCAAAATTGATAAACCTTTAGCCAGACTCATTAAAAAGAGGAAAAAAAGAGAAAGAACTCATAAACAATGTCAGAAATGAAAGAGGAGAAATAACCACCAATTCCACAGAAATACAAAAGATTATGAGAACTGAAATATCCTGAACTATAACTGAAAATGTGAAAAATTACATGCCAACAAATTGGACAAACTAGAAGAAATGGATAAAATCCTAGAAACATATTACATCCCAAAACTGAACCGAGAAGAAATAAAAAATTTGAACAGACCAATTACCAGCAATGAAATTGAATCAGTAATCAAAAAATCCCAACCAGACAGCACCACAAGGGAATTCTACCGAACATTTAAAGAAGAGTTAATATCTATCCTTCTTAAACTGTTGCAAAGAAATCAAAAAAGAAGGAAAACTTCCAAACTCATTCTATGAAGCCAGCATTACCCTGATACCAGAACGATACAGACACCACAAAAAAAGAGAATTACAGGCCAACATCAGTGATGAACATAGGAGCAAAAATCCTCAACAAAATACTATCAAACCAAAGCCAACAATATATTTTAAGAAGTCAGGGGCACCTGGCTAGTGCAATCAATAGAGCATGCAACTCTTGATCCTGAGTTCAAGTTCCATGATGGGGGTAAAGTAATGCATATATAAAAAAAAAAAAAAAATCATTCACAAAGATCCAGTGGGATTTATTCCTGGGATATGAATGTGGTTCAATATTCACAAATCAATCAACATGATATATCACATCAATGAAAGAAAGGATAAAAACCATATGATCACTTCAACAGATGCAGCAAAAGCAACATCCATTCATGATTAAAACCTTCAACAAAGTAGATTTTAAAGGGAACACACCTCAACATAATAAAAGGCATATATTTAAAACAAAAACAAAAACAAAAACCCACAGCTAACATCATACTCAGTGGTAAAATACTAAAAGCTTTTCCCCTAAGATCAGAAATATGACAAGTATAGCCACTCTCACCACTTCTATTCAACATAGTACTGACAATTCTAACGTCGGCAATCAGACAGCAAAAAGAAACAAAAGGCATCCATATTGGTAAGGAAAACTTTCAATATTTGCAGATGATACGATACTATATAGAGAAAACCCTAAGGACTCTATCAATAAACTACTAGACATGATAAATGAATTCATTAAAGTTGCAGGATACAAAATTGATGTACAGAAACCTGTTGCATTTCTATACACTAATAATAAAGCAACAGAAAGAAAAATTAAGAAAACAATCTCATTTACAATTGCACCCAAAATAGGGCTGCCTAGCTGGCACAGTCAGTTGGGCATCCAACTTTTGGTTTTGGCTCAGGTTGTGGTTTCAACGTTGTGAGACTGAGCCCTGCATTAGGCTCCACACTCAGTGCAGAATCTGCTCTCTCTCCCTCTCCCTCTGCCACTCCCATGTGTGCATGTGCACACATGTTCTCTCTCCCTAAAATAAATTAATAAATATTTTTAAAATTTCACCCAAAATAATAAGATGCTTAGGAATAAACTTAACCAAAAAGATGAAAGATCTATACTGTGAAAGCTATAAAACAGTGATGAAAGAAACAGAAGACAAAAACAAACAGAAAGACATTCCATGCTCATGGACTGACAGGACAAATACTGTTAAAATGTCCATACTGTCCAAAGCAATTTACACAATGAATGCAATCCCTATCAAAATATCAACAGCATTTTTCCCAGAACAAGAACAAACAATCCTAAAATCTGTATGCAACTACAAAAGACCCAAAATAGCCAAAGCAATTATGAAAAAAAAAAGAATGAAACTGGAGGATCACAATTCCAGACTTCAAGATATAATACAAAGCTGTAGTAATAAAAACAGCACAGTACTGGCACAAAAACAGACACACAGATCAATAGAACAGAAAGCCCAGAAATGAACCCATACTTATATGGTCAATTAACCTTCAACAAAGGAGGCAACAATATGCAATGGGAGATAGTCTCTTCAACAAACGATGTTGGGAAAACTGCACAACTACATGCAAAGGAATGAAACTGGACCACTTCCTTATATCATACACAAAAATAAGCTGAAAATGGATTACAGACCTACATGTGAGAACTGAAACCATAAAAATACTAGAAGAGAGCACAGGCAGTAATTTCTCGGACATCAGCTGTTTTTATTGAAAAATCAGCATTTTTCTACATATGTCTAAGGCAAGGGAAACAAAAGCGAAAGTTAACTATTGGGACTACATCAAAATATGCCCATTTTCTTATACTCATCAGTTGATACTATTACCCCATTTTATTTTTACCAACCTAATCATACACAACAATGAGATCTTGTAATTTGCATTTCCTGGAAAACCAGTAAGATTGAGCATCTTTTCAAATCTTAGAAGCCATTTGTATTTCACATGAGAATTGCCTGAAAATAGCCTTCTCCTAGTTTCCTATAGAATTTTGGCTTTTATTTTTTATTAATGATTTGTAGAAGCTCACTATGGATTCCAAGTACTAGTTATTTGTTTGTAAAAAAGAAAATATTTCATAAATGGAAAGACAAACCATGTTTCTGCATCAGAAGACTCAACACAGTAAAAAAATTAACAGGGCGCCTGGGTGGTTCAGTCAGTTAAGCAACTGCCTTCGGCTCAGGTCATGATCCTAGGGTCCTGGGATTGAGGCCCACATCGGGCTCCCTGCTCAGCGGGAAGCCTACTTCTCCCTCTCCCACTCCCCCGCTCGTGTTCCCTCTCTCGCTGTGTCTCTCTCTCTGTAGAATAAATAATAAATAAAATATTTTTTTAAAAAAAGTTAATTCACTGCAAATTGACGTACAGGTTTAATGCAATTCCTATCAAAATCCCAGCTTAGTTTTTTATAGACGAGCTTATTCTAAAATTTATTTGAGAAAGCACAGGCCATAGAATAACTAAAACAAGGCTGAAAAGGAGAATAAAATAAAAGGAATCACTATGCCCAATACTAAAGCTTACTATATAGTTATAGTAGTCAAGATAGTGTGGTAGGGGTGGAGGGATAGGCACATAGGTCAATGGAACAAAATAAGAGAACCCAACAATGGGTCTACACAAGTAAGTCCAGTGGTTTTTGACAAGCGCGTAAAAATGGAGAAAAAGACAGCCTTTTCAACAAATGGTGCTGGATTATTGGATATCCATAGGCAAAAAAGGAAAGCACTCACCCTAAAGATGGGTGGACTGAATCAATGTCCTGGTTGTGATATTATTCCATACTTTTACAAGACACTGCCATAAAGGAAACGGGGTGAAGAGTACACAATATCTCGTATTATTTCTTCCAGTTGCATGTAAATCTGTAATTACCTCAATTTAAAATTCAATTTAAAAAATGTTGAAAATAGGGGTGCCTGGGTGGTGTCCAATTCTTGATTTCGACTCAGGTCATGATCTTTGGGTTGTGGGATCAAGAGCCACATTGGGATCTATGCTCAACAGGGAGTGAGCTTCTCTCCCTCTCCCTCTGACCCACCCCTGCTAATGTGTGCTCTCACTCTCTAAGATAAATAAATATTTTTTAAAAATGTTGAGGGGCGCCTGGTTGGCTCAGTCAGTTAAGCGGCTGCCTTCAGCTCAGGTCATGATCCCAGGGTCCCAGGATCGAGCCCTGCATTGGGTTCTCTGCTCAGTGGTGACACTGCTTCTCCCTCTCCCTCTGCCTGCTGCTCTCCCTATTTGTGTACTCTATGTTAAAAAAATAAGTAAAATCTTTAAAAAAAAAATGTTGAAAACAGGAGACACAGCTTTGGAAATTACTCCCATGATATCCCTGTTTGTACAAATAAAGTTGATGTTGTAAGACCAAAAAAAAAAAAGTTGAAAATATTTTCTCCTAGTCTAACTTTTTTTTTTGGTTGTCAAATGATCCTTTATTGAAATAATTTCCTTTGTTATTTCTTAACTAGCCGGGCATTCCACTGTACCACTGTTGATGTCACCTACGATGTCATGAGGGTAGCAACCATCAACATTGCAGCCCACAGACTGAGCAGTCCCCAAGAACTCTTTAATGTTCCAGAGAACTCTCTAGCTACAGATTAGTGCCACATCTGTCCGGCAATGTTGACAATCCTTCAAAAGTGATATTTCCACTGTGCTTCGTGTTTTTCTGCTACTTGCTGTCTCTTGGCAGTTTCTTGAGGGTTTTGATCATCAGGGCAGAGGCAGAAGGTACCACTTCAACTTAGGCCTGTCTGTTCTGAATGGTCAGTTTCACCGTAATACTCAGACCCTTCCAATCACTGGCTACCTTGGTGATGTCATCACCACCCATTTTTGGAGACAGACCCAGGGGGCCAATTCTGGGGGCCAAGGCAGATGTGGCACCAACTCCCCAACCAGCACACCTCAGGTACATGACTTTGATCTCACTGGGGTTGAACTTAGGCAGCTGGTGTCAGATGAACCAGGATTTGGGACAACAAAAGGAAGGTGCACCATTGCCTCCTCCAAGCTGAAAGCCAAAAGACTCTCCTTGTCTAACTTCTATCTTCTAAATTTCCTTATGGTATAAGAAGGGTTAATTTTTGTCTCATCAAATTTACTTCTCTCTTTATGTCTCCTGAATTTATCTAATTTTTAATGCTTTGCAATTTTCTTGAAGTTGTTAAAAGAGCACTGATTTTAAAAAGTCTTTTATGCTAGGGCCATCTGGGTGGGTCAGTCACTTGAGCATCCAACTCTTGGTTTCAGCTCAGGTCATGATCTCAGGGTCATAAGATCAAGCCCGGCATCAGGCTCTGTGCTCAGTGGGGCGTCTGCTTGAGATTCTCCCTCTCCCTCTCTCTCTGCTTCCCCCACACTCACACACACTTATTCTTTCTTTCTGTCTCCTTCAAATAAATTAATTCTTAAAAATAAAAAAATAAATAAAAAGTATTTTATGCTAAATAAAGAAGTCTTTAAAAGCACTGTTTTAACACAGACCAGTGGAACAGAGTAGAGAGCCCAGATATGGACCTGCAACTCTTTGGTCAAATAATCTTTGACAAAGCAGGAAAAAATGTCCAGTGGAAAAAAGACAGTCTCTTCAATAAATGGTGCTGGGAAAATTGGACAGCTATATATAGAAGAATAAAACTTGACCATTCTCTTACACCATACACAAAGATAAACTCGAAATGGATGAAAGACCTCAACGCAGGAATCTATCAAAATCCTAGAGGAGAACATAGGCAGTAACCTCTTCAACATCGGCTACAGCAACTTCTTTCAGGACATGTCTCCAAAGGAAAAGGAAACGAAAGCGAAAATGAACTTTTAGGACTTCATCAAGATGAAAAGCTTCTGCACAGCAAAGGAAACAGTCAACAAAACAAACAGGCAACCCACAGAATGGGAGAAGATATTCGCAAATGACACTACAGACAAAGGTCTGATATCTAAGATCTATAAAGAACTCCTCAAACTCAAGACTCAAAAAACAGATAATCACGTCAAAAAATGGGCAGAAGACAGGAACAGACACTTTTCCAAAGA
>CM052885.1:83868319-83886330 GCA_028534135.1 Potos flavus
TTGGAGGGGAGGGGGGTGGGGGGATGGGCGAGCCTGGTGGTGGGTATTGAGGAGGGCACGTATTGCATGAGCACTGGGTGTGGTACATAAACAATGAATCTTGGAACACTGAAAAAATAAAATAAAAGTATTTGGGGAAATTAAAAAAAAAGACTTTCTCTTCCTCTCCCTCTGCCCCTCCACCTCGTGCTCGCATGCTCTCTCTCTTGCTCTTGCTCTCTCTCTCTAAAATAAATAAATCTTTCTAAAAAATGAAGTAAAATAACATCGAACACCAGAGCTACTACCCAAAGTTAGACGGCAGATCAGAAGTTTATGAACTAGCAACCAACTTTCGAACAAGCAGGCCTTCTGTCTGATTTGCCTCTCACATTAATTATAAGCCACTGAGAAGTAAAATTATTCAGTTTTATAAGCTTCCTTAATTTTTAGAGTATTTTTATTTCATACTCAAAAATGAAACTGAGCTACTACTCTCATATATTTGTACACTTTAGATCAGTATTTAAATTCAAACGAAGATAATTTATGGAATCTGGCCATTGTTCTTAATTAATATTCGGTAACACAGTATTGGGCCACAACACACTCATTAAAAGTCACATCCACAGCTGAGTGAGCCCTTTTTGCGTCAGGAAGTTTCAGCTACACTGGCAAAAATTAGATTTCTGGGGCACCTGGCTGGCTCAGTCTGAAGACCATGGGACTCTCGATCTCGTGGTCATGAGTTCAAGCCCTATGTTGGGTGTAGAGATTACTTAAATAAATACAGGGCAAATCAGCCAGCCTGCTCCCAGGCATCTCCCCCACCCCCACCCCAATCCCTAGCGCCACCTTGTCCCTCACACCTGAGGAAAGCCGCATTGAAGGTGGGAGTGCTCTTTCAGAAGTGAAACCTGAGTGCCCAAGTGGGGCTGGAAATACCGAACCTGGCAAGGCCCTTGTCGTGGGCTTCCCTGACACCCTGTCCAGGAACTCACTTCGCAAACAACTGGAACCAGAAGGGTCACTTTATACATCCCTGGAATGGTATTTGCCATTGCCCCTCACCCCTCACCACCTTCTGAGGCCTCCAGGCTACACCTGACTTGCTCCAAAATCTGGATGGGCCCACCCAGGCTCAGCCTGCCAATTCCCAAAAAGAAGCCTAGCAGGAACCAGAAAGGAAAAGCGTTGCCGAGGACCCACTGACTTCTAACCCTCCCAGGAGCTACTCTACCAGACTAAACATAGAAAACAGATATGGGACTTTTCTCTCACTGCTTTCAAGAATACTTTACTCTTACAACTATTATGTTCCTGGTAATATTTATTGACAATCCCACAAAGTGCCTAGAAGTGCACTTAATTTTAAGGATGGGGTACATGAGGATATACAAAAACTTAAATGCAGACCCTTCTGAGCGCTGTCCCCTTGACCCATCACTGACATCAGCCCTGGCTGCTGCAGACAGTTCCATGCAAGCTCCAGCTCAGCTGACAGCTGGACTCCTCAAGCAAGCACTGAGGGTCTTTGTGCCTCAGAGCCTTCCCAGAAGCCATGCAATCCTGCTCACCTGTTTGGATAGCCAATGGGGACAGGACCCAGTAGCTAAAGGCCCCACCTCCCATCCTCTGGACAGACAACCCTGGAAGACATTCTGCACTCTTTAATAAGTGGGCTGGTTAAAAATACAGCAGTTAAACCCCCATCCCTATATAACTATAAGAATCTGGTGGGCCCTATGCCCTAATCCTTTGGCATAGCATTCCTGGCCTACATCTTGTGTTATACCCCAAAAGAAGGAATTCTTACCAGATCCAATTGGAACAGTGGTTCTTAGCATTAGCTGCATGCTGGAATCATCAGGGGACCTTTGTAAAGTCTTCATATTCAGACTACTTTCCAGAAAAATAACACTGAGCTGTCTCAGGGTAGGGCAGGCTGCCCAGGGCTCACCCTTATACCAGGACCCATGAGTTCCAACACTGGCCAGGACTGTAGTCAGCTCAGCCCTGCAGAAAGGGCCAAACGAAGCAGTGAGGCCACTCTCAAGGGGCCCGGTCCTGAGAGTTTAAGACAGATCCTCTCTTTATCAGAACGTATTGGACACAAAGGATCCGTGAAAGTGGGGGGCAAATAAATGGATTATGTACCAACAGTCTTCCCTTTTCTATAACTGGAATCACACTACAAGTATTCTTTGGAGAAATGCTTATTTCATACAATAATATAGCCACTATGTTTTCTCACATAAGTCCATATATATTGCATTCGATTTTTTAAAACTAACTAGCCAGCTGTAACACCTTTGTTGAAAATCCATCTCTTGCCCAATGATCTGAAACGCTGCCTTTATTACGTACCAAACTTGTCCTAAATAATTCTTTCAGGTTTCTCATCTAGTTTGCTAATAGTTTCTCTCTTGCTCTGCACCATCTGTTTTCATTACTGGAGTGTCGTAATACATTCTGATATCTAGGAAGGTCAGGATGTTCTGTGAGATTTTTTTTTAATTACATTTATCTCTTTAATTCCACTGGAATTTATTTTAAAGTATAGTATAAAGTAAGGATCCAAAATGATTAATTTTCCATTATTGCCAACTAGCTACCCAATTACTGCTTACTGAGACATCCTTCCATCTATTAATTTGTAATGCCTACTTGGTAACATAATATATTCTTACACAGTAAATAGCAGATATTCCATTCTCAACTGCCTATTGCCTTCCTTTAACTGGTCTAAGATCCCAGCCCCTGGGGAACTTAACATTCTAGCAGGGGAATAAACAATAAGCTTTTCAAAATAAATAACCAACTGAGACAGTTATAACATTTTAGAAGGTGATAAGCCTTGCAAAGAAGTAAGAGGTGGAGAGGGGGCCCTGGGAGTACAGAGCAAGAACGGAGGCAGGAACAGGCTGCAGTGTGAAGTAAGGTGATCAGGGTAGAGGGGGCAGGGGTACAGGCTTTGTTATGAAGAAGGATGGCAAGGGTAGGAAGCCACAGTAATTTAAGGAATAGAGGAGACCTTTTAAAAACACTGCTCCTGATGTGGGCCCCCTCTAAGTTGATGATGCCACCATCCCCTAGTCGCTTCCCCCAGAAACCAAACCACCCATCCTCCATGACCAAGCAGTCCCCTCCTTTCTGGCTCATTGTTCCCCCTGCCCATGTGAATCACACTCGGATCCTGTCTAGCCTGGTCCAATGCCGTGCTCACCTCTCAGGTCCCCGCCTCTCCTATCTTGCCCAGTCCAATCTAAGAGGGTCATGGCTAAAGAGCAAACGTGACCTTCCCATCCTGCTGAACTATCCACAGTGGCTACATACTGCCAAACGACCAAGCCCCAAACTCCTTACCGGGACCCTGAATACCACTATCATTTTTCCATCCCATCCACCTGCCTCTCCAAGCTCATCGCCCTTCTCCCCGCACGCAGCCTTCTCCCCACGAGACTCAAACTGCTTGTTATCCCATCAGGTGAGTTCAAGCCTCCCTCCCCTTGTTCATGCTCTTCCAGGAATGTGCCAGCTCCTGTCCAACATTTCAGACCCAGCTGCCTTTTCTTCACTCTTTGAGACTCAACTCAGATATCTGATATCTGCTCAGGACACCTGTTCTGATGACCATTCCCCCACCCAAAGCTCTGTGTATTCCACTCCTTCCCTCAGCACCAGGAAAATGTTGTCCTCTCAGAACTGTCCCAGTGTGATTTCCATCTCCCTAAAGAAAGGAATCTTGCCTGATTTCTCTTTCTCATACCCAGGACTAAACCAGAAATCAGGCACAAGAAGAGTACAGTCAACAATACTTGTGAGAAGGAAAAAAAAAAGGTAACTGGCCCAACTTCTACATATACAGGTATAGATCAAGTACAGAAATCAGCCTCCTGGGGCGCCTGGTGGCTCAATAGGTTAAGCCTCTGCCTTTGGCTCAGGTCATGATCTTGGGGTCCTGGGATCGAGCCCCACATCGGGCTCTCTGCTCAGCGGGGAGCCTGTTCCCCCCCCCCGCCCCCACCTGCGTGTGATCTCTCTCTCTCTCTGTCAAATAAATAAATAAATAAATCTTTAAAAAAAAAAAAAAAAAGAAATCAGCCTCCTACTCAAAGCAAATGGAAATACCACTACATTCCAGAAGATATATATTCATAATGCAAATGTCATTTGCATTTGTTATTTCTGCAATACTTGGCCTTTGAGACTTTCAGGTTGGTTGATTAGAGGAGCAGAGGAAAGCTGGAAATCCTTTCCCCCACTGTCAGGGCTTTACTTTGTTCTGCTGAGCTGAAGTTACCTCCAAATGTAAGTGGTTCTCTCAGGTCAGGGCTGAGGAACCCGAAATACGATAGGCCCATACGGCTTATTAACATGAGCTCCCTCCTCTGCTGGCATCTGATCTCCATCAAGGTGCACAGAGACCAAAGCCTGCACAGTGCCTAACAGTCTCCAGCGGAGACTGCAAAACCATTTGGGGTTTTGGGTTTCTTGTGGAGAATAAAGGCCTAAGGAAAAACATGTCAACAGAGAGAGACAATGTGGGCAGATGAGGAAGGACGTCGTATAAATAGCCAACTATCAACATTACCGAATCTCAGATTCGGGAGCTAAAAAGGTCCCCAAGGATCCACTTGGCCAAACCCTCTAACCTGAAACACAAGGACACCAAACCTGAGGGGTTCCATGATGTAGCCAAGGTCACCTAGTAGCAATTAAGCCAGAATTCCCAAGTACCAACTCCCAGCCCTGCTTTGGGCTACTCCTCTTTTCCTTCCTTCAAGCTCCTCAAGAGACTTCAGGAGGGAAAATAAAGAAAGGAGGGAAAAGCTATATACTTTGTATTGTGTGTATTCCCCCAGCATTTAATAGAGGCAGGTGGGGTGAACAGTAGACTGTGTGCCTAGGAACAGTCCCGCCCTCCACGCCAAGATGCTAACTGGCTCACCAGCGTTTACCTGCAGCCCAAGCACGGTGCTCAAGTCCATAATGACATTTTTCTTCTACAGCAGCTACTTTCCTCTTACAGGAAAAAATGCCAAGCCACGCCAGCAGCCAGTTCACCCCAAGCCCTGTAGCCACAAAGACACGGTTCACAGCGAAGGCTGGACATAGTTGCCGGACTTTCGCCCTTGCCCAGAGAGGGCTCACTTCTGCCTTGGTCTCTCTCAGAGCCTTGGGGACAAATGCAAGTTGGTCCTCGTCAGACTGACATCTCCAAGACCCGCAGAGGCAATCTGAGGCCCCAGACAGCATCATTTCAAATGCCAACTACTCTATCCCTAGAAAGGATGCAGAAAAAAACCCTCAGAATTACTATCTACACCGCAATCCTAAACCAAGGACTGAAACAAGTTACGTCTGCTCCACTCAATGCTGAAATACCAGTATTTCATTTTTGCAGCCTTAACATATATAGTACTTCAAATACTGTGACAAAAATCCACGAAAGCCCCAAACCAGCTCCTGGTTGTGGTTACCATTGTTACTATTGTCTTTCAGGCTGGAGTCCACAGGCCTTTTCTCCAGGAATCACAATTTACGAAAGCCACATTCCCACCAAACACTGTTTCAGCCAGGAATGAGATCCCAACGCAGTGTAAATGTTAAGATATCTCTGTGGCTCCTTTGTATTCCACTGTTAATCAACAAGCCAGGAGGAATTTTCACAAGGTTGTTATTTAGCATTAAAAACAAAACCCTTGAAACACCCACTGACAATAACATGGAGACATCGTTTCTAGGTATTGAGACCACGTCTCCAAAGCTCACAGGAGCCTGTGTTTAAGTGGACTGCATTTTTCCAGGACTTGTAGGAAGACACAACTGGCCATGTGCCTTAGGCTCTGGTGGAAGACTGCAAGAGATCCAAGAGTCTTGAATTTATGTATTTATTTATCTTTAGAGAATTCCATATTCTGTGACTTCGTAAAGTAAGCTGGGCTCTGACCTAATTCCTTTCCTTCTTCCCTTGATTGGCCTAATGTCATGCATGCCTATAGAACTGATTTATCGCCAATCTATCCTGGGTACTGAAATAGGCTTGGAATGAATTCCTGGACGCACTTCTCACCTCACCCAACGCCAGAGCCAAGGAAGGGATCCAAAAGGAGAAATGAGCAAGTCTTTCAGGTCTATTATTCTTAACCTTTCGTGATTCCTCCTCTGGTTTCATTTCATTAAATTCTATTAAGACAGACATGAAAGAAGCCTAAAAGAAAAGTTGGCTGAGCCTACCTGGTATTTTATTCACAGTTCACATCTGGGTGGAAGGCCTACATTTTCAGCTTCTTAAAAATGACAAGTTCTCCCAAAATATCTCTCTCCTGAATAAAGCTATATACTTTTGAGGCAATTTGTCGTTAATAATAATTCTCATTCAGTGAGACGCTAACTTTGCACAAATACCAATAAAACTTCCACACACTGAATGGGATGACGACTTTTCCAGTGTAAAGATTCAGAGCCAATATTAACATTTGCTAAAGTTGGGTGTTGCTGTATTATTCTCTATACTTTTGGCATGTTTGAAATATTTCAAATTTTAAAAATAATAATAAAAATATACTGCCTAGAAAATCTACATTCACAAAAAGAAATGTAAACAAGGATGATTTTTGCATCGTTAGTTAACAGTAAAAAACTGTCAATAACCCCATAAGTCCATCAAAAGGAGAACAGCTTAACAAAATACAGTATATTCATATGACAGAATCCTACCTTGCAGTTAAAATGAATGAACTAGTTGTAACAAAACAAATGATATTGCTGGGTAGGAGAAGAAGCATGTCTCAGAACAGTATATGCACTATGGTACCATTCAGGTCAAGGACATGTGCAAACACGCGTGTACATACACACACACGTACATACACACACATGCTGAATCTAGTCTTAAAGAAACCCAAACTGAGAGATGCCCTTCAACAGATGAATGGATAAAGATGTGATCCATATATACAATGGAAAATTACTCAGCCATCAGAAAGGATGAATACACAACTTTTGCATCAACATGGACGGAACTGGAGGGGATTATGCTGAGTGAAATAAGTCAAGCAGAGAAAGACAATCATCATATGGTTTCACTTATTTGTGGAACATTAGGAATAGCATGGAGGACATTAGGAGAAGGAAGGGAAAAAGAAGGGGGAGAAATCGGAGGGAGAGACAAACCATGAAGGACTATGGACTCCGAGAAACAAACTGAGGGTTTTAGAGGGAGGGGGGTGGGTGGAAGGGTGAGCCCAGTGATGGGTATTAAGGAGGGCACGGATTGCATGGAGCACTGGGTGTTATGCGCAAACAATAAATCGTGGAACACTCAAACACTAATGATATACTGTATGGTGACTAACATAACATAACATACATACATACATACATAAATAAATAAATGCAACACATGGTTCTGAACCACTATAAAAGACCAGTTATGGGATAACCACTCAAAGGTAAACAGAGTCCGATGACTGGATGGTACTGAAACGGCAGTGGTAATTTTCAGCTTTTAATGGATGTTTTGGGGCTTTGTAAGAGATGTCTTTGTTAGCAGGAAATATACACTCATGTTTTCGGGAGTGATAGGACATTAGGTGAGCAACTTATGCCCAAATGGTTTAGGAAAATGTCCATTCTTCCAACTTGTCTAAAAGTAAAACCTTACAACATGTACTTCATATCATATATAAAAATTAAGTCAAAATAAACATTAAGAGCTAAAACTATAAAACTCTGACAAGAAAACACAGGGGAAAGCCTTCAAAACCTTCTTATGTTTTGGATATGACACCAACAGGACAGGCAACAAAAGAAAAAACAGAGAAAATGAAATTCATCAAAATGTAAAACTTTTGGGTGGGGGGAGGGATAGGGGTGGCTGGGTGATGGACACTGGGGAGGGTATGTGCTATGGTGAGTGCTATGAACTGTGTAAGACTGATGATCCACAGACCTGTACCCCTGAAGCAAATAATACATTATATGTTAATAAAAAAAATGTAACACTTTTAGGGGCACCTGGGTGGCTCAGTCAGTTAAGTGTCTGACTAGATCTCAGCTCAAGTCTTGATCTCAGGGTTGTGAATCTAAAAGCCTTGCACTGGGCTTCACGGTGGTTGTGAAGCCTACTTAAAAACAAAAAAACAAAAACAAAAACAAAAGGAAAACTTTTATATATCAAAGGACACTATCAACAGAGTGAAAAGGCAATCTACAGAATGGGAGAAAATATTTGCAAATCATACATTTGATAAAGGGTTAATATTCAAAATAAAGAACTACAACTCAACAACGAAATGATTCAAAAATGAATGAAGCACTTGAATAGATATTTCCCCAAAGAAGACACACAAATGGCCAATCTGCACATGAACAGATGCTCAACATCACAAAACAAAAGGCAAATGCAAATCAGAACAAGATCCCACTTCATACCTACAGGGGATGGCTATTATCAAAAAAACAGAAAATAAGTGTTGGCAAGGATATGAAGAAATTGGAACCTTGCGCATTGCGAATGGGAATATAAAATGGCACCGCCATTGAGGAAAATGATAGGGCACTTCTTCAAAAAATTAAACAAAGAGGGGCGCCTGGGTGGCTCAGTGGGTTAAATATAAAGCCTCTGCCTTCTGCTCAGGTCGTGATCTCAGGGTCCTGGGATTGAGCCCTGTATCGGGCTCTCTGCTCCTCGGGGAACCTGCTTCCTCCTCTCTCTCTGCCTGGCTCTCTGCCTACTTGTGATCTGTCTCTCTGTCAAATAAATAAATAAAATCTTAAAAAAAAATTAAACAAAGAACTATGAATATGATCCAGCAATTTCACTTCTATGTATACACTCAAAAGTACTGAAAGCAAGAAATCGAACAGAAATCTGTACACCCGTGTTCACAGCAGCATTACCCGCCAGAGCCAAAAAGCGGAAATAACTCAAATGTCCATCAACTGATGAAAAGCTAAACAAAATGTGGCATATACCTAAAACGGAATGTTATTCAGCCTTAAAAAGAATGAAATTCTGACACATGCTATAACATGGACGAACTCTGAAGACATCATGCTAAGTAAAATAAGCCAGACACAAAAGGACAAACACTGTATGATTCCGTTCATGTGAGGGACTTAGAATAATCAAATTCAGAGACAGAAAGGAGAATACTGGTTACCAAGAACGCATGGAGTGGAATGGGGATTAGAGTTTAACGGGTAGAGTACCAGTTTAGGAAGGTGAAAAAGTTCTGGAGATGGATGGTGGTAATGGCTGCACAACCAACATGAATGTCCTTAATGCCAGTGAATTGTACACTCAAAAATGGTAAAATGGCTAAAATGGTATGTTTTCTATTTTACTACAATTCTTAAAAAGTTTTATGATATACACACTCTCAGAGTAATCACGTATTTTCTGAGTATGTGGTAAATGTGAGTAAACAAATTTTTATGAAGTCTGGAAGAAAAGGCATAGAATTTACTAATAGTGTTACCTCTGGAAATGAGAGATTATAGTCAAAATCATCTTCAGTATATCTTAAACTTTTATATTTTAAAAGGATACTGATTCTACATATTACATGTAACAAAACTGATATAAAAATGGTATATTACGGGCACAAGAGAAAAATAAGAGACAGGAAAAGAACTGCTTCTATAAAAATACCTTTCTGCCCAGGAATACTATAAAAACTCACTAATAAAAAAAATAACATTTCCAAACTCATACTTCCCAGTTAATACACTGCTTGCACAAAATTTAAAAAACAATAATAGGAGATTCTTCCCAGGAGAAAATGAAGGGGGCACAGGAACAACACGAAGCAGGGGAAAGGATGTGGGGGAGAGGGGGGGAAGAATCCACAGAGCATAAGGCCAGATCTAGTCTGGATTTTGAAATGAAATTTTATAGGACTTGTACTTATCCCCTGAAGGTCTCATGACCCAACAATGACACCACCAGTTAATAACAGCCTTTGCCCTCCCTGCAGTCAAACCGCACTGTGATTCCTAAACAGAGCCACTGCTTGCGGGGATTTTGTGGGCATTGTGCCCCTGTCTGAGCAGGAGTGGAGAATGGAAACAAGGCCACAAACCTAGATCTTTCCATTACACAGAAATTGAGGCTTCCGGCTCCACTCTCATGCTTAAAAATAGAAAAAGAAATTGATTTTACATTTTACAGAGAGTAGTCAAAGGAATACATTTAATATGAAGAATCTTGATAGAAGTGCTGTTCTTTTTTGTTTCGTATTGACAAAATAACTAAGATGATGGAACAAAACAGGTAGAAAGTGACAATTATGAAACTCTTGACCTGATACCAGCAAGTGGTCCACTGGCATTGGTCAGGCATGAGAGCCTCCTCCAGCCTCTGGAGCCGCTGCCGCCTTTCTGACAATTACCTCCCGTAATTTCCAAGATCAATGAACACCAGGAAATATACTTTTCCAAAAATAAATCCTTTTCTTCCTCTGACAAGTTCTGAACACTTAGATTTAGAAACTGCCCTAATGATACAAGTTAAAACGGCATATATAAATCAAAGTCAACATAAATGTTTCTTGGGCCCTTTACAGTTTCTTTTTAAAAAGTTTTTTGCATTTGGGGGAAAGCTGGCTGATAGTGAAACACGTGGCTTCATGCTGACTTGAAGAAGGGGACCTAAATCCCTGAAACCTGCTTCTTTGTTGTTTGACATCATCAAACAGAGGTTCTGGCTTTATGTCCAAATTGTGCCCAAGAAACTTGCAGAACCAGAGGTGAGCATCATGTCCCTTGATGTCTAAATGTCTGATCTCATCCTAGAAACTCAAAGAAACTCACGCCATGGAATCCCCTCACTATCCTGCAAGGGAGGCAGGAATGGGGTCTTCCTAGTAGTGAACTGTAGGAGGTTAGACTTTACAGTATGCCCCACTGCTCAAACCCTGGTATAAAAGAATTTAAACATGAGTCATTTATAGAACAGCCTTACTGTGGGAGGCAGAACACCTGAGTGACCGAGAGCCTCCGAAGTACATCCAGACTCTCTCCATGCCTCTCATCTACCTGTTGCAAGAGCTCCTAACTGCTCTCCCTGCTGCCCCTTCCCTAGCCTACACTACAGTCCAGCTCAGCCACCTCTGCAAACACACCCAGATGCTCTCAAGTTCCAACAACCATCTGGCTTACTACCCTAGCCGCCAAGGCCTCGCATCATTAGGCCTGGGTCACAATTCTTCCCTCATTGTCCTACCCTCTCCCTAATACCCTCGGAGCTCGGCCATACTGGCCTTTCTTCCACTGATCAAGCCAGGGCTCTGCACTTGCTGATTCCTCCATCAAGCACATTCTTCCCCCAGGCTTCATGGGCCTGGCTCCCTCTCAGCTCCACCTCCTTCCCCGGCCCTCATACCTAACTAAGGTAGTCCCCACTTCACAGCATTCTCTATACCTCACCATGTTTTGATTTCTTTTTATAATCGCAACTGTAAATTATGCTTGTTTTTGTATGTGTCTCACCACAGTGCAAGCTCCATAAGGGCGCGACGCTGGCTCAGTGCTGTACTTACATGCAAAGCCGGCACAAAGCAGGCACCCAATCAGTATCTGTTACACGCATAGATGAGAGGGTGGTGGGTAGGTGAGTGGATGGCTGGATGGGCAGGTGGATGGATGGATACATGGCACTGCAGAGGTGGGTAAATGAACAAGCAAACAAACTAACAAAAAGTGAGGATGGGCCATTAATAAAAGCATCAACCACTATGCAACAAGAGCAACACCATGCAATGAGGATTTAAAGGCAGGAAAAGCCCTCCTGGATGGGCCCTGAGGTAAGTAAGCATCACAAATGAAGTACTATCTGAAATTGACCTTAAAAGATGGCGGGGGTGGGGGGGCAGGGGGAAACAGGGAAGGAGATCATTTCAAGTGGATGACCAGGAACACGAGGAGAAAAACAAAAATAACACTTGATCAAAAACCAGTAAACAATCTGCAGGAAACTAGTCCTACAATTTAATGTGAAAAGCTTTTACCGTGAACTTAACAAGTAATACATCATAAAATATGAACCCCTAACAATGTCCCTCATGTTTAAAAGTAAATGATTAGCCAACTGCCCACAAAGCCTCAACATTCACGCATTCCGTTAAATTGCAATTCTCCCAGCCAAGGCTTGGGTGATAATCACCCTGGGTGTTTATTCAAGTCCCATGAATAAATCAACCTAGCAATAAGGCATGTCCAGTACCCAAAAAACCAAGAGAACTATGCATTGTTTTTCAAACCAAAAATCTCAAGAGAATATGCCACCAGAATCTCACCCAGCCACTGAGCAATCCACACATTGGGTTCATCTCTCTTAAGAGACGAGTTATTCCAGGACACCTGGTTGGCTCAGTCGGTTGAGCATCTAGCTCTTGATTTCAGCTCAGGTCATGATCTCATGATCCTGAGATCGAGCCCCGAGTCAGGCTCCACACTCGCTGCAGAGTCTGCTTGAGATTCTCTCTCTCCCCCTCTGCCCCTCAACTCACATACGCTCTCTCTCCCATTCTCTCTCTAAAATAAATAAATAAATAAAATCTAAAAAAAAAAAAAGGAAACAAGTTATGCCCCTGGCATATGCCTCAATGTTGCTCGGCAGAGGGGCCCATCACAGTCACTCGCTGCTGTTCTACCGGCCTTTTCCTGACACATCTGTAATTGTGTCAAGAAGGTACCATGCTCTGGGAATACTTTCATCACTGTGGTGTGTATGGGGGTGGAGGGTGAGGAACTGAGGGGGCACTGATGAATAAGAACAGCCTCGTATGTGACCTCAATAATCAAGCCCAGCCATCTTGCTTCCTGGCAGCTGCAGTAACACAGGTTGTAAAGTATTTGTAGTCATCACAGCTGGGGGGGGTGGAGAAGGGAGGGCAGGTGGTCCAGAGACACCAGTGCCTAGAGCAGATAAAATGGCAATGTTCAGATTTCTCTGGTCCAGTAGTTCTCAAAGCACACACAAAGAACTAGTTAAAAAAGGCTACTCTTCTGCCTTCCACATCTAGACATGTCATGAACTCTGGTTCAGAAAACCAGGGGTGGGAGGAAAAGCGCCAAGACTCAGCATTTTAATATGCACCCTCCATGGCTTGAAGCCTGTGGTCTCAGATAGCCTCTCAGAGGAATGCAACTACCAGTCCGAGTGACTTTGGGGGGAAGAGAGTATGGAATCCCTGCACACAACAGACCCCAGGCTGCCAGTATCTTCATTTCTTTGGGGCCTTCTGAGAATCTGATGAAAGCCCATTTTTTATTTCTATCACTTCCACACCATTCTTTTCTCTCCATTAGTAATGCAAATGTTTGAATAACGCTTTCTACAAAACACCACTGATTCGCCAAACATCTTTCTACAATTACCCGGAACTATGAAGCTCCTAATAAATTAGCTAAAAAGCTAAAAATTCCCAAATAAAATCTTGAGTCTGTATAATTAAAGCATTGCTGTGCTCAAAGTATAAATCCATGGAAGGATAAACTTCACCTCCCTCCCTTGGGAATAAAAAAAAAGGATGCTTGGGGGGCCTGGGTGGCTCAGCCGGTTAAGCGTCCAACTCTTGATTTTGACTCAGGTCATGATCTCAGGGTCCTGAGATCGAGTCCCATGTTGAGCTCCACACTGAGGGTGCGATCTGCTTATGATTCTCTCTCCCTTTCCCTCTGTCCCTCCCCCTTCAAAAAAGATGCTGGTTAATCCTTGGCAGGTCAAACAGTAAGGTAAGGAGTTTGTGGGGTTTTTTTTTTTAAGATTTTATTTATTTGAGAGAGAAAGAACACACATGCACATGTGCAGTGGGGAGGAGCAGAGGGAAAGGGACAAGCGGACTCCTTGCTGAGCAGAGAGCTGACGCAGGGCTGGATCCCAGGACTCCAAGATCATGACCTGAGCTGAATGCAGACACTTAACCGACTAAGCCACCCAGGCACCCCTAGGAGTTTGTTTTTAACACAACCACAAATAAGATTAGAAGGTTAAAATAACTAAGAATCTGCCCAAAATGCATACAAACAAACAAAGCCCTTAAACTTTAAATGCACTAACCCATTAGTGCCTTGAGAGAGTTGTTTAATCTAGTTGAAGATTACAAATGTTTCATGTGTCAAAGGTAGAGAGGATCACGGTTTTTAATTTACTAGCCATACTTCAATAGGAGAGAACCAAACTCTTTTCAATTTTTGCAATTTCAGTAACACATGTTAACAGATTTAAGGTAAGATGAAGGTCAGTCAATCAATCAATCCCCAAGCAGAGATACAACCATGTATCTCTTGGAAAGGCCTCTTTTTAATTCTACAGTGTACCAACTTAGGACAACTGTCTATATGGAAACAAATTAAAATAATAAGACAAAAGCAATCCCTTGCAGCTCCCCCAACTAGGAAGAAGCCAGCCTGCTTGGAAACGTCTTCAAGGTTCACAACCTTTCCGACCAGCCAGGTCCGCATACCTCAGGCAGGGCACCCCCCACACGCACTGATGAGACAGTAGAGATTGTGGCTGCTGGTGAGCAGAGGGCAGGGCTGTGGGAGGTCAAGGGCCCACCCAGTCTCCATACCCAACCCTCCCCCCAGAGGGTTATGCTGCTTTCCTAACTCAGGAAAGTCAGTGTTCACACTGAAAGAAAAACAAGGGTGATTTCTGTAGCCCAGGAGGTACGGCCAGGTACCAGCCCTGTCCTGTTGGGAAGCCTCCTGTGTGGCAGGAAAGTCCCAGGACTCAGGGTCACCAGCACTCCCACCACGATACCATGACAAAGATGAACAACAGAAACAACAAAAACAATGTAAGGAAGAAGCTCTTGCGACGTTTCTGCTTCTGTTTTACAACACTTCAGTATAAACGAAACAGGACTCTCAGTCAACATTTGTTTGATAAATCAATGGGACAACAAACTAATGACTGGAATAAAGGAGAGGATCTGGGTACCATTTTGGCAACCAGACTTGAAAGCACATTCTTGTGACAAGTCAACAACACGAGCCTGGCTAAGGTCATGCAAAAACCGAGATGAAACCAACAGAGATAGGGAACTTGCACCTGGAGTTTGAGCCTTAAAAAAAAAGAAAAAAAAAAAAAAGGAAAGACCTATACTAAATAAATGTACCTCTATGAAAAAATGCAAACTTATTGCCATCAACATAATTCTTTCCTTATACTGAGAATAACTCTCATTAGATTTGAACCTCAAACTGGAATGTGCAGGAATGAAGTGCCCACCTTTGTGCACCTGCCACGGGCTGCCACCTGTGTCTTAGTCTGTCCTTCATTCCACCTGCGGGATTCCGTAGCACGTATTACTTAAAAGGCTAGCCCATCTCTGGAAGCACAAATAAATAAAACTAAATAGAGCTCTTTCCCCCACCCACCTCTCTCCCCTACATATTTCTTCCTGATCCTACAAAAGCTGTAAATGTCTCAATCTAGGCATTCCAAGGTTTCCAGGCACAGGGATGGATCCTTGCTGATAAGACAAGTCTATGGAGAAAGTTATAGGTGAAGTGATGATGATATTCAGACAAGCATAAAATTAAAAGCTCCAGCACCATTTTTCACTGGTCAACTTCTCCCAGCAATGTGTCAATAAACACGTGAGCTAGTGCAAAGATGTGTATTTGAAAGTTCATTTTTTCAGCTCCTTCTAGCATTTCAATTAAGTGAGGGTTTCAATCACACTAAATAAATGAGAATATAAATAATTAATGGCAATGCTATGAACTAGGTGGGCTCTGGGCCTATGGGAAAAGCCCCTCCCCACCTGCTCTCACTACAGAATGCCCCTCCCCACCTGCTCGCACACCCGTGCAACCCCCTCAAGGTGAGACCCAGGCAAACACCCCCTACTTAAAGGGGAAGGGCATTTAAATTAAAACAAGAGCAGGAAGAAGCTTCTAACATCAGGAATGGCTAAGGAGAGTGTTGAAATCTCCCAATATCTAGCCACCCACGGAAGAGCTCACGCACTAGCAATCTTTCCTGGGTAATCATCAGCATGTTCCTACCAGAATCGTGTTCCTCTGCAAGAATGCAACAGGGAAAAGAGCTTCTGGCTGGTGGTTGTGCTACCGCCTCCACGCCCTGATCCCTTTGGAAATATCTTTCAGAGCAAGCACATCATGCTCTTGTTCCAACTTCTTCTCACTGTCAGAATACATCATGGGACCACATAGCAGCCTGTAAATGCAGGGGGCATGCTGCCCATGCAGCCACAGAAAAGCATGCAGAGGCTGCAAGGCCAGGTCCAAGAACAAGCAGAGAGCTGGTTAAGGCAGGCAAACCGCTAGTCACCTTTACCAGCCCAGGCCTCCCGGGCAGCAAGCAGAGCTCTGGGACTCGTGAAAATAAGAAGCGACCCCTAACCAAAGTGTAAGTTTGGAAACAACAACCGAGAATGCCTCCTCCCCGCCGCATCTTCAAAGGTCAGTGAAAACCTCCAATCTGCTGGAAGGCCAGCCCGGCTTGACTGCACCAGCAGTGGCATCGGCCTTCTCGAAATCCAGGACATTCACAGACAGCACAGCTCCCCGGCCCACGACATACGAGTCCAAAACAAGCTACACACCCCAGACTCACCTCCTGGGACTTGACAGTGAACAAGACCAAGGGAGCTCGAGTTCTAGGAGTAGGGTGGACAGAGGAGGAACAAGGAAACAAGCAGATCAGAACAGAACGGCCAAGTGCTGTGAAATTAATGACAGAGCAGCTGGCAGGGACTGCCTCGGGACTGACGGGGTCAGAGGATACCTTCTGAGGAGGAGATCCGGACACTGAGACAAGAGCCAGAGGTAGGAAAGAGCTCAGCGCGTTCTCAGAGCAAGTGAAGTGTAGGGACCGAGGCGCAGATGGCTGCGGGGCAAGGTGGACAGAGCCACAGGCATGGTAAGGCATGGTACTCAGGCCTCAGGCATGGTAAGTGACATGGTAAGTGACATGTAAGTGACATGGCATGGTAAGTGACAGCAGGGAGCTTAGATTGTAATCTAAAAGCATCTGGAAGGCACTGAAGGGCCTTAAGGAGGAGCAGGACATGATGGTCTTGTGACCCGTCCTACACTGTCCTACACTACTCTGTACCCCCTCGCTGTTATCAACCTTCCAGGTTTACATTGTCCCACATCTACTCCTGCAAGCAGGGGCTGGGTCGCGGCACTTCTTTCTCTCCCTCAGGTGCCCAGTATACTGTCAGGTACAAAAAAGACACTTAATGCATAAATACACACACACACACACACACACACACACACAGAGCGCATTTGTCCAGACAGTTTAAAGAACCTGTATATTTTTTAAGATTTTTATTTATTTATTTATTTGAGGGGAGGGGAGGGGGAGAGGGAAAAGAGGACTCCCTGCTGAGCAGAGAGCCTGACATGGGGCTCAATCCCAGGACCCCGAGATCATGACCTGAGCTGAAGGTGCCCCTAAAGAACCTGTTTTAAAACTTGCCAAAATAACCATTTCTCTATAATGTACGTAGTTTTCACTACTAGTTTGATTATACTGAGAAAATAAAAACTTTGGAATTAAAAGCTCAACTGACAGAAAGGCATGCTTATTTATAGGTGAAAACAATTTGGCTGCAGTCTTCCTACCAACACAAAAGCAAGCAAATTAGCTATTTGCCCAAAGAGGAACCCACTTCTTTTTTTTTTTTAGGTTCAGTTAGTACATCATTAGTTTTTGATGTAGTGTTCAACGATTCATTAGTTGCGTATAACACCCAGTCTTCCTGAGAATGGAAAGGCAGAGACAGACCACAGGCAAAGAGGCTGGCCTCCACCGTCACCAGGGCCCTCCATGCCTACTTGTCATCACCTAGTGGGCAGGAAGAGGACACAGATCTCCCCTCTGTTGCAGAGTCTAAACTCCTGAGCCAGTTAACTAGTAGAACAAACGAAATTGATATAGCATAATTCATGCATTTGAAGAGAAAGCTCCTAAAAGAAAGACTCAGAAATGACTAAAATGGGCGCCTGGCTGGCTCAGTCAGTGGAGCATGAGACTC
>CM052885.1:83886830-84004867 GCA_028534135.1 Potos flavus
TTTTTTTTTTTTCTCCATCACAACACTGAAAATGTAGCAGCCTACAGGAGCCAGCGTTGCCATAGCAACCACGTAATTGACATTTTCATTTTCCCAGCATTTGTTCTGGGCAGGTGTGGGCAGACAGGTGTCGTCAGGGATATGCGAGGACGCGGGTGTGCCCATTTGCCGCAGTCAGGGTTTGTAATTGGGGGAATGGTACTGGCCCTGGATAAGGTCCTTAGAATCGGTGTCTTGGACAGTCAGTACCCGGAGAACCCTGTGTTTCCGAGCACCCATGCCAGGCAGAGCATCATCACAGAGGGGGAGGCGATGGTACTTGAAGTTCTTCGTGGCTTGGAGGGGACACTGAGGCTCAGGTGGAGGATCATACAGGGTAGCCGAGGCAGAGCCCAGTTGGGACTCAAGGCTACCGCCCCCTAGTGGCTGTTCCTCCTTGGCTGGCCGAACCAGGGTCCCTTAGGAGGGGTTGGGGGGAAACACGAGGCAAGGAGGCAGCACCACACAGCCTCAACCCGGCGACAGAGCAGGACCCTCTTTGATGTATTTTTCGCACCAGGTGAGGCATTACCAGCAAATCGCTGCCAGGGAACAAAGAACGGAGACATGGGAGCGTCCTCGAGATCAGCCATCCGAGGAGGGCACTGTATTGCATGGAGCACTGGGTGTGGTACATACACAATGAATCTTGTAACACTGAAAAAATAAAAGTATTTGGGGAAAAAAAATAAAGTAGCCACTAGGCCACTGTGCTTTAGAATTAAAAAAAAAAGAAAAAAAGAAATTGTTTTGCCATACACAAAAAAATTAACTCTAAATGGATCATAGGCTTAAATGTAAAAGCTAAAACTACAAACCTAGAAGAAAACACAGAAGAAAATTTGCCACCTTGGGATGGGTAAGATTTTTTTAGAATATAGACAGCATGAACCATAAAATAAATACTGGTAAACTGGACTTTTTCAAAATTAAAACTTCTGTTCTTCAGAAGTCACAGTTCAGAAAATGAAACAAGCCACAAAATATTCAAATATCTATATTCGACCAAGGACATATAAAATGTAAAATATATAAAAAAACATATAAAAGGACAACTTACAATTCAATTATAAAAAGACAACCCTACTAAAAATCAGGCAACAAATTTGAGCAAACTCTTAACAAAAGAAGATATACAAATGGCCAATAAGCATAGGGACATCATTAGTCACTGCAGAAATGCAAACTAAAACCACAAGACACCATTACACACCTATTAGAATGACTAAAATTTATGTTAAGAATACTAAGAGTTGTAAGAATTTGGAGCAATCAGACCTCTTACTGGTGGGAACATAAAACGTCACAATCTCTTTGCAATACTGGTAGTTTCTTAAAAAGTTGTACACCTACCATATTACTCATTCCATTCCTAGTAATTTAACCAAAAGAAATGAAAACATATCCACACAGACATGTAGATGAATGTTCACAGAGCATTAGTCATAAGAGCCAAAAAAAGGGAAACAACCCAAATCGCCATCATCTGGTGAATGGATAAACAAGAAGTGGTATACAACTCGGTAATAAAAAGAATTACTAACATCTGCAGCTACATGGAAAATCTCAAACGAAATATGCTGAGTGAAAGAAGCCAGACACAAATGAAACTAGACAAAGTTCTAGGAACAAACTAATCTACAGTGGGACAAAGTTGACCAGCAGTTGTCTACTAAGGAAACCATTGTGGGGATAGAAATGTTCTGTATGGTGATGGTGGTTTCATGGTGTACACATCTGTCAAAACTGATTGAACTGGGGACCCCTGGGTGGCTCAGTGTCTGTAAGACACACCATACATAGCAAATAGTGAAAAATTATTTGTCGAATGAATGAAAAAATAGTTCCAAAGTTCTGAGAGAAAATTGTTTTGGGCCTAAAATTTTATACTCAGCAAAGCTGTCGAGTATGAAGATGGAATAGATACAGTGAGGGGCGGCTGGGTGGCTCAGTTGGTTAAGCGACTGCCTTTGGCTCAGGTCATGATCCCGGAGTCCCGGGATTGAGTCCTGCATTGGGCTCCCAGCTCTGCAGGGAGTCTGCCTCTCCCTCTGACCTTCTCCCCTCTCATGCTCTCTCTCACTTTCTCTAATAAATAAATAAATGAAATCTTAAAAAAAAAAAAGGATACAGTGAATTATCTCCCATGTAACTTAAGATAGCAGATGACTTATGGGATAAAAGGAATTGTGGAACTAACCCAGGCCTCCAAACAAAAGAAATTCCTGGATGACTTGTCATAGCAATCGGCCTATGATTAAAGAGATCAGTGATCTCTAAAGAATGGATTTCAGAGCGCCTGGGTGGCTCAGTTGGTTGGGCGATGGCCTTCTGATCAGGTCATGATCCTGGAGTCCCAGGATCAAGTCCTGCATCGGTCTCCCTGCTCAGCAGGGAGTCTGCTTCTCCCTCTGACCCTCCCCCCTCTCATGCTCTCTCTCTCTCTCAAATGAATATATAAAATCTTTTAAAAAATAAATAAAAAATGGACTTCATTCAGTAGAATAAGAAATTCAAATTTCTGAATAAATGGAAAACAAAATCATCTCCCCGCCCCCCGCCAAAAAAATTAGAAACTCTAGGGAAACAACAAATACGCGAAGTTATGATGCAAAAAAGAAGCAAACCAACCTGTGGAGTGGTAGAACATAAGAATGTAAGTGACTGATTTTGTCACTGGGAATGTTTTCCTTCAAGTGGTGTAGGGACTGAGACAGCAAACCCTTGGAGAAAAATGTAATACCACCTGACTCGAACATGGATATTGTTAACATTATCACAATTGTGTAAATGATCTTTATTAGTTTTCAACTTTCAGAATGAACTTTGAGACAAAAGACATATCTATGGTTACAGGTTGGAATGTAAATTCTACCAACCTTGATAATATAAAAATAAAGGTATCGCCCATCAAAACTGGATGGTGCAGAGAAAGGTCCTCATTCTGGAAAACTGGAATTGAGAGACATTGGCTAACACTGATACATCAACAAATAACTTGAAAAGAAAGGTTAAAACCAGTCACCTCTGAAGAGTAGGTCTAGGCTCAGGTAGTGGGGGGGAGCTGTTATTATAAAGCTCTTTAGGATATGGTGTTTTGTTTTTTAAAACCATGCATATACTACTTTGAGTAAAAAAACAGTACCTGTCTAAGTGATTTTACTTGATGCCCAAGATGAATGTGTTGTCACTCTGTTACGGCCACTGATGCCCATCAGCCACTCTTTATGGCTACCTGGGCTGTTTACACGTGAGTTAGGGACAGTGCACTCCAAACAGCTCTGCCTTGATGATCAAGTTTCACATATTTCAAGCTTTCCCTCACTTAACATTTAGACAGAAAATGAGGATTAAGTTCAGGAAACATCTCTTGGGGGAGTCACTAAAAACACACATACACACACAGAGGCTTCAGGAAATCAAATTTGTATTAGCATTATTTTAGCCAGTGCTTTCTTTATCCAGATTTATTCCCTATCTGATCATTATGATTTTCATCTAAGTAAGTTGCCAAAATACATTATCTTTGATTTTATGTAACTGTAAAGTTAGGATACAAAAAGCATATAAACATCTACAAGTACCAAAATATTTATGACCTTACAATTTCATGATACAGGAAAAGGGGCACAAATAAGGAATACAAATAAATTATAATCTAAAGAGTTACATACAATGCTTCCTTTGATTATTTACTAAAACCCACAAGTAAAGTGAAAGAAATGTTTTTAAGCCGTTATCAGCAATTGTGAACACAATCCGATGTGTTCTTCAATGTTCTGCTCACATCTTCCAGCTTAACAAGCACTGGAGACAGCCAGCTTCTTCAAATGATCCATGAACACCTGCAGGCTAACGTCATCAGTTAGGATGGGTGCTCCTGTTTCCTGAAATTTAATAGTAAAGATTAATTGGCAGCTAGCTGAAAAGCTGGTTAGCATTCATGAATTACTAAGGAACCTTCCACCACCTCAGAATATTCAGTGTTACCTGCTCTGCTAGGAGGACTCCCGCCACTGCCATCCTCTGCCTAGCTAACTATTCTAGCAACCGAAGCATAATTTCCTCACAAAACCCCTCTCTGACCCACTGAGGTCAGGCCGTCCCCTGCCACTATAGACAGTTTGGGCATATGCCCTTCTGCGTTAATCCTCTCCATAGTTCGGATGATTTGCCCAGAGTCTAGCTGCCCATCAAGCATGAGCTCCTGGAGGCCACACACCCTATGTCTCACCTTCCTCATTACTCTGCCAGCACTTAACCCAATGCTCTTCATGCCCTGCTTACAACAAAAGCTTGTATGGTAGTATATTTACAAATGAGTGGATCAGGATCTCCACTGAAAAGATGGTGTCTGTACTATCAGAAAATGTTCATGAGTCATGTAATGGGAAGGGAAAAGAACTGAATAGAAACCTTGATTTCTAGTTAAGAGCCCAAATTTGTAAAAAAAATAAGTAAAAATATATACAATATACATATTTTATATTACCTACAAAGAAGCTGGAAATATTTTAGACAGTGGCATTATAAGTAATGTTAATTTTCTTTCTTAATCTTTTATTTAACATATTCAGATTTTCCAAAATGATACTCTACTACAATTAGGAAAATATAAGCATAATTAAAATTTTATAAGAAGATGCCTTCTGGGAAAAAGGAGTACCTGTGCTTTTCCCTATTCCTTCCACTAAGTGGAAAACCTGCCTTGCTATCTGGCAGTAATGAAACAATGTCTTCCCCCCACTTCCCTCCCAGAGCAGCATGACTAAAAGCCAGCTAAAATAGCCTATTTAAATAGATCCAGAGTCTCATAACAAATATGAAAATGTTCACATTTCAATCAAAAATCACTTATCATACCAACAGCCAAGATCTCAAAGTGAATGAAAATAGTCAGCACATGGTAAAACTAAACTGACAAACTGACGACAGTGTTAGAAGTGTCTGACAAAGACTTCAAAGCAGCTTCCATGAGCAATTACGAACACACTTGAAACAAATGAAAAAATAGAAAGCCTCAGCAAAGACTCTCTCAGGAAAGACGTAGACATAAAGAAGAACCAAAGGAAAGTTTTATTTTATTTTTTTTATTCTTTTTTTTTTTTTTTAAGATTTTATTTATTTATTTGACAGAGAGAGAGAGTGAGCACAAGCAGGGGGAATGGCAGGCAGAGGGAGAAGCAGGTTCCCCGCAGAGCAGGGAGCCTGATGCGGGACTCAAGCCCATGACCCCAGGATCATGACCTGAGCGGAAGGCAGTCACTTAACCGACTGAGCCACCCAGGCACCCCAAAGGAAAGTTTCAAAACCGAAAACTACAGAAATAAATAAAAAGCTCAGTGGAGGAGTTCAATAGCAGAAAAGGAACAGAGATTATAATCAGTTACTTGGAAGATAAAATAATAGAAATTACCCAACTGAAAAATAGAAAATAGGTGGGAAAAAATGAACAGGGCACCAGGGACCTGTGGAACTACAAAACACCTGACATGCATGTCACTGGAGTCCCAGAGAGAAAGGAAAAAGAGGATGGGCTGAAAAAGTATTCAAAGAATAATAATAGCTGATAACTACCCAACTTTGGCAAGAGAAATACATACACAGAATCAAGAAGCTGAGCAAATTCTAAATAGGCTAAATCCAAAGAAATTCACACCAAACACATGGTACTTATAACAAAGAAACAATCTCGAAAGCAAGCAGAGAAAAATGACATCTTACCTATAAGGGAAAAGCAATAATGACCATGAATTTCTCATCAGAAACCACAGAAGCCAAGAGAAGTGGCAAAATATTTTTCAGATGCCTAAAGAATACGGCTGCCATCAGAATCCTGTATCTAGAGAAAATATCCTACAATTAAAGAAGGGGGAAATCTGGATTCTCAAATGAAAGAAAACTAAGAATCTCTCATCAGGAGACCTAAAAGAATGGCTAAAGGAAGATCTCTAAACAGAAAGGAAATGATAAAGAAGGTACCCTGGAATATCAAGAAGGAATAAAGAACACAGCAAGCAAAAATATGGAGAAATATAATAGTACTTGCGTCTTCTCTTGAAATTTACAAATTATGCTTGATGGCTGAAAAAAAACTATAACACTGACTAATCCATGTAGAAGAAATATTTAAGACAATTATAAATGGGATAAGATAAAGGAATGTAAAGGGGAGTAAGTTTTTTGCTTTTTTTTTTTTTTTTTTAAGATTTTATTTATTTCACGGAGAGAGACACAGTCAGAGAGGGAACCCAAGCAAGGGGAGTGGGAGAGGGAGAAGCAGGCCTCCTGTGGAGCAGGGAGCCCGAAGTGGGCTTGATCCCAGGACCCTGGGATCATGATCTGAGCCGAAGGCAGATGCTTAACGACTGAGCCACCCAGGCGCCCCAAGTTTTTTTTTTTTTTTTTAAGATTTTATTTATTCATTTGAGAGAGAGAGAAAGAGAGGATGAGCAGGGGAGAGGCAGAGGGAGAGGGAGAAGCAGACTCCCTGCTGAGCTGGGAGCCTGACATGATGCTTGATCCCAGGACCCAGAGATCATGACCTGAGCCGAAGACAGACGCTTAATCATCTGAGCTACCCAAGCACTCGGTGAGTAAGTTTTCTATACATCACTTGAACTGGTCAAAAAGATTCCTGTCAATTGTGATAAGCTATGCATATATAAGGTAATTTATAATGCTCTACTATCTACAACTGGGGGTAACCACTAAAAGCTACACAAAGAGATACACTCAAAAACATTATAAACGAGTTAAAATGGAATTCTAAAAAACCCACGGGAAGGCAGAAAAAAGCAGAGAAATGAAAAGCAGAGAAAGCAAATGGAAAACAAAAAATAAAATGACAGACTTAAGCCCTAACATACCAATAATTGCATTAAATGTAAATGGTCCAAATGCACCAGTTATGAGTTTAGCAGAGTAAATTAAAAACCATGTGCTATTTACAAAAAACTCATTTCAAATATAATAATACAAATAGGTTGAAAGGTAAAGAATGGCAAGAGATATAACATGCAAACAACATTTTTTGCATGAAAAATAAAAGAGTGAGCTTTATTAATGTCAGATAAAGCAGACATCAATACAAACAAAATGACCAGAAACAGAGGGAGAAATTATATGATATAAAATCAACCCACCAACACAGCAATCCTAAATGTGTACGAACAAACAACAGAGCTACAAAACGTGAACAAAAACTGACAGAACTCAAAAGAGAAATAGACAAACTCATGAGGGGGTCTGGGGAGATGTTGCTGTGTCTATGAAGAGAGCCAAACACAGATCATGCTGCAGAGTTGTCCCCTCTGGTCTGAGAAGGGGATCCACACAGGCACCCCCTCCCGCCTCAGCTGTGTTACAGAAAGGTTTCCCACCCTCCAGCAAAATACCTGAGTTGTTCTGTCTCTAAGGCCAAAAGGGATCCATTTGGTAACTAGTTGTTCGAAAAGGAGCCTAGCCTCCTCCCCAGATACCTGACAATTTCTTACCTGTCCCCAGGCATACAGGTTATTGTGTGTCTGAGATGGGTTCACTTTGGACAAAAGGAATCGAGCCTTTAAAAACAAGAGATTTAAAGATTACAAGTGACATTAATATCAGTGTGGTAGAAAAAAAAGTTTTTACCACATTTCTTTTGTTAAATTACTTTTTTTTTTTTAACCACAAAGGCACCCATTTCTTTAGTGTAAGCCAATGACTCTCCATTTCTTAGGGTTCCTGAAGCATGAAGCATGTGTTTTATTTTGGCAGTCCTCTACTTTTACATTAATGTATTTTTACCACTCGTTTAAGAAGTCGTGTTTGGAAGTCTGCCTGAATATCAGTTTATGTCACCACACAAAATATTAACCATGCAGTTTGGATTTATAGCCACTGACCTCATGAAACCACCAGAACATGAGGGCGGAGACTCAGCTCACTCACCTGGCTGCCTCCGTGCTCCGTGTTAATGTAACGCGGCATTGGGAAGCGCGCTTGCAGAATCTCTTGGGCATCATCCAGCGGTGCCTGCAGGAGGTGCTTGAAGTTTTCATACTCGGGCATGTCCTGGTACCCAGCTTTACGCCACTGGGCTATGGTCTGCACCAAAACAAACCAACCAAAACCATTGTGGAAACACTGGAACAATAGTCTTCTCTGACATTCTTGACATTCTAACACTCCCACCACAACCCAGAACTTGTTTCCGGGGAAGAAGTCATGTCAAGAATGACGAGTTGCAGCAGCTGGCAAAGGGGAGCTGGGTAGGATAAGTATGAGTAAGCAAAGAGGTGCAACCAGGACACCCCCACCTACACAGTTCTCCCAGAAACGTCAGAGCTGTCAGTCACACCTCTTCCCTTTCTAACTGTGCATACCGACTAGCTAAAAACACCCAGGGTACAGCTGTCCCAAGGAGCCACCCTGCCTTTCCATTTCCCCTGCCATCACTGGGTCCAGCCTCCCATGTCCTTCCAGCTGGTAGGGAAAGGGATTTGTTGGCTTCCTACGTGGAATCCATTCCCCTTTCTCTTCTTTAGGAGCACACCTCTGCACCCAACTCCAGTGCCTAGTCGCACACAGACTCATCTCCAACTCCCCTGGGCTCTGAGTTGGGATACTCTTGGTGGAGGAGAGAAAAGCTGCAAGAATCAAGGCGTGGGTGTTCAGCAGGCAAGTGGAAGGCAACATACCATAGTATGGAAGGTAAAGCCAATCTCCCCACCTCAGCTGACACCGTGTCTCCCCCTCTTCTATCCCCACTGGCAACGGGTCTAGAAAATGCCTTGTGCACACAGGAAATCAAGAAATATTCACTGACTGATTAATACAGCTTTATAAATAATCTGAAGTGCTTTCACGTGTTATTTAGGGGACATTAAAAAAGAAAACAGTGGAGAGGGGAAATGGAGCAAGGGGATGTAACAAGTGATCAATGAGTTTTAAAAACAGAACTGTTAGTCTGATACCAGAAGGAGGATTCTCTTTAGGTGCTTCCTTCTGCAGCCTGCTCTCCCCTTCTCAGAGTTTCCAGTAACATCTTCCGGGTCTTAATTTCTGACTGACTGGCGGCATAGAGGAAATGCCCATAAGCTCGTTTGGGCACAAGAGTTCATCAGAACACCCACAACCAGCAGACATGGGGCTTTTGGGGAGTGAGAACCATGTCACTGTCTTAGTCTTTAGAACCCATCACTTGCATGCACATTGATGACACTCAAGTGTGTGAACGAACAGGATGGGGCTTGTGGTCAGAATGTCTTTAAGGGTTCAGCCGAAGGCATAGAAACCTACATCATGATTATTGCTCCTATAGGAACCAGTGGGAACAGCAGTTGGTCACCCAATGGGCAAGTGACTAGCAGAGTGGTGTTATATGGCAGTGTTGTTATATGGCAGGGTGTTAATATGCTGAAAAAAGTCAAAAACTATAAAATGCATATTAGTATCAGAAAACTAATTCATCCTGTTATTAAGGGAATTCTGAAATACAAGGTATACCTTTGCAGGACATTTGAAATCACATCTAGCATACAGAGACTAGGAAGTCAAGTCAATCACCAAAGCAATTTATTGAAGGTAAAGAATGGACAACAGAAGGAAAAGAATTTATCAATGAACATAATGCTCAAAGGATTTTAGAGTGATTTAGAGTATGAGTGATTTAAAAGGACCACCTGAGATTTACTTACAGCAAATATAATTAAAATTACTAAATATACAAATACCCCCAGGGACCTGAAAAAAAGATTTTACCGCTATACTCTTTCTAATAAACAGTGGGTCTTCTAAGCCCAAATTATTTCAAGTGTCATAAAAACCTAAATTAATAAAAAGAAAGCCAAAACAATAGTAAAGAAAGAAATTAATATCTTCTTACCTCACCAAGATAAATGACAATTTGGAAGAAAGTATCCATCAGCAAAATTCTGTCAGCTAGAATGCTGCTGCTGTCCAAGAGTACTGGCTGAAGAAGGGAGAGAGACGGCGTTGGTCTTGCCCCTGTTGCCACGTGGCGACAACTCCAACCCCACACCTGGTATGTCTACACAACAGCTGCAAGGCTGCTGACAAATGGCACCCGGCACAACAGCTCCCTCCATCTTTAAGGAAACTCCTGCTTTCTGCTCCCTGACCCAGCAGCTCTAAGTATCAACTTTGTATTAGAAAGAGGCTCCAAATAACCCCTCATCAACTGAGGAGAGTGATTAAGGACATCTTTTGCTCCAGGAACCAGAGATAATTCCAAACATTCTCAGTTTTATGTTAGAAATGCATTTTATCTATTGGAGATAGATTGTGCATTGTGTTAGAAATGCATTTTATTGGGGCACCTGGGTGGCTCAGTGGGTTAAGCCTCTGCCTTCGGCTCGGGTCATGGTCTCAGCGTCCTGGGATCGAGCCCCACATCAGGCTCTCTGCTCAGCGGGGAGCCTGCTCCCCTTTCTCTCTCTGCCTGCCTCTCTGCCAACTTGTGATCTCTCTGTCAAATAAATAAATAAAATCTTTAAAAAAAAAAAAAAGAAATGCATTTTATCTACTGGAGACACATTCTCTCAAATCTATTGCCGTAGACAACTAAGAAAAGTGATGCCTATATGAAAAAGAACTCTTTTAAATAGGAGTTTTAAAAGTTTACCACAGAATACATTTTATTATAATTTCTCTTTCAATAATAAAAGTAATGTACTCATTAAGGAAAATTTGAAAATTTGTACCCAAGTCCAACAAATGTTGATCATTTATTTTCACATAATTTTTAATTCCTGTATGCTAAAAAATACATAATTTAGGAAAGTTTGTATTTTTACTTTTTTCACGTCACTTTATTTTTTTTAGTAACATCTATACCCAATGAGGGGCTTAAACTCATGACCCAGAGATCAAGAGTCTCATGCTCAGCAGACTGAGCCAGCCAGGTACTGCCCCCTTTTCAAAATAATTACATTTGATACTTGTATCTTTTTTTTCCTTTTTTTCTCTTTTTTTAATTTTTATTTTTAAGTAACCTCCATGCCCAATGTGGGGCTCGAACTCATGGCCCCAGGATAAAGGGTCACCTGCTCTACCAGCTGAGCCAGCCAGGTGCCCCTTTCAAGTAACATTTTAATATTTTATCACATTACATGAACTTTGTAAATATTTCTTAGATTACTTGATTTTCCTACTATTAAAAACGGATTGTTTTCTAATCTTCTATTATAATAGTTCATTTTACTATTTCTTTGAACAAAGCTTTTTCTGTATGTAAGAGGATTTCCTTCAGGCACAAGACATGGAATTACTGAGCCAAAGTAATGAAAAAAAAAGTACCTAGATATTTTTGTAAGTTTTTTTTTTTATATATAATCCTGCCTTCACCAGATAATAGCTTTCTTTATATGTCCTGTGACTTTCTCCTATGTGTATTTTTTAATATTCAGAAATAATGTTAAATTACTATAAAGACTCTTGAGTTTTCTTTTTTTTAAAGCTTTGCTCTAAGAGTAAACTTGCTAGAAAAAAACACAACCCGTATCAGGTGATTCCAGTTCTGACACAACCATTCACATAAACCTCACCTCTGGCGGCCCATGGAAGGAATAGGAGTACAGAATGGGCTGGATCATGATGAGGGACTGGGTTAGATCCTGTCGGGCAAAATGGTGTCTGTAGTACGACGACTCATCAGGACTGTTGTTAAACACTTGGAGAAATGGAGACCTTCTCAGATGGAACATGAACTGCATTTACAAAGAAAAAAAAAAAGAGACAAATGCATACAGCTGTAGCTTTCTTAGACACCCAGACAGCAGGCTTGCCTTAGGTCTCTGCAACAGAAGCCAGACCTTCAGACAAAGGCCTCTGAGTTCCTGTAAGCAGAAAGTACAATGACAGTACCAGGCCTGGAGGAAGAGGGAAATGGGAAGCCGTTGTTTAATAAGTACAAAGTTTCAGTTTTGCAGGATAAAAGAGTTCTGTAGATCTGGTGCATAACAATGTGAATATACTGAAAACTACTGAACTGTACACTGAAAAATGGCTAAGATGGTAAATTTTATGCTATGTGTTTTTCACAATTATAAACATTATTTTTAAGAAAGGGGGAGGGGCCCTGTGGGTATGTCAAAGCTTCCACAGGAAGGGGGATAGGCAAAGAAGCATTTATTTCTGGAGTCACTGGGCCAGGCTGCAGACAGAACGTCTGCTCTAGAGAGGCCACAGTGCCGTGAGGAAAAGGCACACTCTGGGCAGCCACAATAAAAAGTTGTGAGGACGAAACAAGAAAGTACTAGTAGGATGGGGTGGGGATGGAGGGGCAGCAGGAGGCTTCCCAAGCCGCTGGGGTCTGAAAGATGTGCATGAGGAGGCCAGAGGGAGGGGACTCCAGATGCAGTCACAGATGAGAGGCTGGAGAGCTCAGGATTCGGGCTGCTGTGCTGGCATCGGGGGTGGAGGGAAGAGAGGGATAAGAGAGGAGGCTGGAGAGGTGTGTTCTCTACCCTGAGATCAGAAGGTGCATGGCAGACTTTTAGCTCATTCTAAAGAGGTACCAATACTTAAAAAATAAAATAAAATGAAGCACCTGTGTTGCCCAGTTGGTTAAGTGTCCAACTCTTTTTTTTTTTTTAAGATTTTATTTATTTATTTGACAGAGAGCAAGCGAGCACTCACAGGCAGGGGGAGAAGGAGAGGCAGGCTCTCCGCTGAGGAGGGAGCCCGATGCAGGGCTCAATCCCAGGACCTCGGGATCATGACCTGAGCCAAAGGCAGATGTTGAACCGTCTAAACCGCCCAGGCACCCCAAGGGCCCAACTCTTGATCTTAGCTCAGGTCTTGATCTCAAGGTCATGAGTTCAAGCCCCACGCTGGGAAAAAGAGGTGCCAAAACATGAAAATTAGCTGCCTTGAGAAGTTTAAAGCTTCCTGAAACTCCAAATATTGAACCACTGGTTCCTACATAATAATCATGGCTCAAAGTCAATACATCCTGTGTGCAAGGCACAAAGCACTTGAAAGAATGATTTAATTCTTCTAATATAGCCACGAAGCAGCTTCTCTTACCACCTTGGTTTATGGGTGAGCAATCTGTGGGGTAGGCAACTCGCCCAAGGCCACTCACACTGAGAGGTGGAACCGCTTCATTCCAGGCATCTGGCTCCCGACACTGCGCGCTTGACCTCTAACCTAGATGCCTCAACCAAAGGAACCTTACAAACCACCTCATTCGATGGTTTTCCAACTGTGCTCTTCAATCTCAGCAGATCCTTTGGGCCCAAGATGGGGGGCAGGGGAGGGTGCGCTGGCAGCACCCGGTGCTAAGGGTGGTGCGTGGGCACAACTGGAGCAGCTCAAGTCTATCTGCTTACATGCTGGCTTCCGAGGGAGTCCTCTTTAAGAAAGGATTCCACAACTTTAAAGAGATGGAAAACCACTTCTCTAGACCCACTCCATCCTTGTAAAGAGGAAATCAACATGCATGGGGGTTCGGGACCCCCCTCCAGGATCAGCAGTGGCAGAGCCAGTTGCTGGAAGGCCACGAGAACTCTGGCAGGCCCAGGGCACCCTCTGCAACGCTGGGCAGCCTCGACTGCCCTAGCACAGGCCACAGGGGCGGGTGTCAGGGACCACAGAGCCCTGCCCTGGGCTGGGGGTCAGGTGAAGTGACCTCTAAGGCCCCCTTTTAACCCTGACAGTCCGAGCTCTAGAATAGCATGACTGAAATCTGTGTCCACTTTCCAAACTGAGTAGTCAAAAGAATAATACCTACTAGGATATCTGAGTGCTCAGAAATTTATTGAAAAATGAAAGTTTGCTGCTCTCTACTTATTCCTCATTAAGGCATCTCTGAGGGAGGGGAAAAGAGTTGGCTCTGCTTCCGGCTCCCGTGAAGGCCACCTGAGAGTCGTGGGCCCCAGCTGTGGAGCGGGCCCACAATGACCAGGTGCTTCCCAGGTGCCTGGCCCTGCGGACCACACTCTCTCCGCCTCAGCTGGCCATTCTCACAAGCACCCACGGAGCCCAGCTCCAGCTTCCTCATTTACAGGAGGGGTCAATATGCAGATTCCTGACGGCGGCTTCATGCCGTGTCCACTTCCGTCCCTCCTTTCACTGTCCGGTGGCCCCCATGTGGCTGGTTCGCGCGCAGTACAGTTATCTACAGAAGCCGCTTATTACTGCTGATTCCCAGGCACGATCAGCACCATCGCTACACAGGCATCATTAAATATTTGTCATTATCTGTGGCCTCATTTTGTTATGTTCACCTTCACGTGTGCTTCATTTGCTTGAGCGGCCGCTGAGGTAGCTGCTGGCCCAGAACCTCTACAGATGAAGGGGTTTTGCGGTGGCCTTCTGCAACAACCCTGTTTTGCCTCTTCATGGGAGCTGGGGAGCCACTATCTTCTCTCTGCATGTCATCTCTGTCTTCTATAGGTCTGAGGCACTGTCTCGCACACAGACAGCATCTGTCCTGAACGACCTTCATCACCTATAGATGGGAGCCTCAAAACCCACCAAGTCTTCACTTCAGCCTGAGAGCAGAGAGTTTTATTTCTATCACAATTTATTCTTCTCTAGTTATTTAAAAAATACATATTACTTACCTGAGGATACAGAGAGAAGGAATCTGATAACCTAAAAGAAGTGGGATCTTCCTTGTTATACTGTCCAAACTTCTGACACTGTTGAAAGAAAACAGCCAAAAAGGAAAAAAAGAGAAAGAGAAAAAAGTCCAGTCAGTGTCACCTGGAAAAATCCTTGCAGTAGGAGAGCAACACTCCAGTCTCAACTCTGACTGACTGACGGTCCCGGACCAGCGCTTCTTAAGCACAGCCCGGCAGACCCATCACCCAGGGTGCTGCTAAACACAGATTCTGATTCCGCAGAGCTGGAGAGAGCCTGCATTTCTAACCAGCTCCTAGGCGATGCTGTTGGAGGACTGCTCTGACCGGTCAGTGGCTCGAGGAGCTCTCAGGTGCCTCTTCTATAGGAAAAGCCCCTAAGTCTGAGACAGTATAGCTCAATTTTCTTCCTTCTTTCAAAGACAAATTTCTGAACAACATTTTCTCTTCCGCTTTTATTTCCTGTTTGTTTCACACATCTCCTCTGGCCACTAGATAACCCAACCATCCGCCATTGAAAGACAGCCCATCTCTGACAGTTACCCTCTCCTACCAACTCCGATGACCTGGTACGGCTCTCACCTTCCTGGACTCCCCAGCACCACGGGTCAAGTGGCTCACCCAAAGTGTGCGAAATTCTCCTCCAGCCGCTAACATAGCACCTTCCTATTTTTCCTCTCCAACTGATCCTTCTCTGTCTTGTCCACAGCCCTTCATCTCCCTTTGTCCTAACTGCAGGATTCTTGGAGGCTAGTTCTTGGCCCCTTGCTCCCATCCTCATTGCTTCGGCTACAAGTAACAGGAGAACCACACTGATGTCATATAAATTTGCCACCCCCCATCCCACCCCTGTCCAGTGCTGCCTCTAACCTTAGCTCTGTGGGGACTTCCATCCAACTACAGAAGAGCTTCCCTCAGAAGTACTTTCACAAGTTCGTGAATAAAGCAAATTCAACTACTTACCACATTAAAAAAAAATTATGCCTCCCTCCACCCTTTCCCATCTTCCAGTTCTTTTATCTCTCCATCATCTTTGCAGTCAATGTTATGTCAATGTTAATTTTTTGGTTTTTGATTCCACATAGTTTGAGCAAGTTTTATCAATTCTTCTTTCAGCATACGTCCTGATTCCAAACTTTCCCTCCCCTCCGATTGTTCTACCACGACCCTGGTCTCAGCTCTCTTGAGCCTCCAGAATCCTCCACTGGTCTCGCTATCAGTAGCCTTTCACCCTCCAGTTTATCTCACGCAGTAATGGTAAATGTAAACACAAACATCATGCTGATGGCAGGCCCCTACTTGAGAATCACATTTAAGCAGTGACTTAACTTTAAAAGGAAGGCATTCCAATAGAATTGTTAAATCACTGTAGTGCACATGAAGTTAAAATTATACTGTATGTTAACATTTCAATAATAAACATTACAATAAATTCATAAATAATATGAAGCATTCTACAATTAAGCCACACCTTCACTGCTTCTCGCCACCAACCTGTGCTGCCGTGGTCTCTCCAGCTGCCTTGCATAAGCTGAAATGCACGGCCATGTCCCACAAGCTTGTTCATGCTTTCCCCGTTTAAGTCACTGTGTGGTTTATCTCTCCTGATTAGACCCAGAATAAGGCATGAAGCATCTCTACATTCACTGGGCCACGGATCCCTATTGCTAAAAAAAATCTCTAAGATCTGGAAGGAAAATATAGAACCACAGCACTCACAGGGACTCATCTAAATCAACCTTCACCGTACACAGATTTGCATCCTTCTTTAACTGTCCTGTGCGTGTTGTTTCTTCCCTGTGGTAACGTAAGCCCTTGAGGGGAAAATGCATGTGTAACCTTCTCTTCCATCACTCCCAGAACATTCAGCGTTTGGCATAAGGTAAGCAACAACACAAAGTGCTTGTTGACGGACTGGATGAAGTGACAGGTGTATGTGCCAGTGTTCTCTTCTCAAACACAGAGCAGAGATTACGACGGAAGCTGGTACCACAGTTCCCAACTCACCAGACGGATGAGCTGCCGGTCCAGCCACCGGAGCACATCAGGCCCCTCCTCCGACTCCGCGCGGAACACTCCCAGCCGAGCCATCAAGACTGCTGCGGCCTCCTGGTCAAACGCTGCTTCTATGTGCCTCAGCTGGCTCTGCGCATCTGCCCAACTGACAAGTCCAGAATCAGTGCCACGCTGACATCCGGGAGAGACCGGAAAGCCAGCTTCCCGCTAAGACAAAGAAACCTAAGTCCTACTCCTTCATCTAAGGCGACATAGATTTGAACTGCAACATCAGTAAGGAATCATGGGAGTTTTACATACGTTTTCATTTACCCTCATGTGATCTCTGGAGGCTTTAAGAGCAATGGAAAAATTACAGAGAACTTGGCACGGTTCTACAAGATAGCATGAGTAGATACCCTAGAGGTAACTAAGTCTCCAGTTCCTTCCTCTAGGTCAGTCTTGCAAAAATCTGTATGTTTACAAATTCACAAAATGACTTTCCACATCATATCCACGGCAGAAAGAATGAGCACACATATGAAAGTTTTGTAGACAGAGTAAGACACTATGAACAAAACTGAAAGACAACAGACAGACCAGGAACAGATATGAATCACAAACAATAATCATATCCAGAATACATAAAAAGTCCCTGCAAGTCAATGAACAAGACAAAGAAATAGGTTTTACAAAATGGGCAAAGGCTATCACAGAAGAAATATACATGGCCAATAAACATGAAAAGTGTTCAACCCATTAATAAACAGAAAAATCCATATAAAAGTGGCAAATTGCTCTGTATTGGGATGTTAAAGATCAATATTATTATTAATGAGAAAACAGAGGACACTCCCCTTACACTATTGGGGAAAATACAAATTCACTTCTTAGAAAAGTTTTGCAGGCTACAGAATTCTACTTCTATGAAGTGGCTGGAAAGAAATACTCAGGGTACACAAAGACCTAAAACACATGAATGCAGCCCTTCTGGAAGGAAGGGAAGACCTGAAATCCCTTTTTAAGAGAGGAGTGACACATCCCATCCAAACCACACAATGTTGCACACCCACTACAGGGAAGGAACAGCTGGTATGCACCGACCTGGAAGATGTCCCTGACTACATCGCTGAGAAAAATTTACAAATGAGCCAACATAAGAAGCCACACATGCATGTTATACACACATCTGGTACAGAAGTCCATGGAAATGGGCCCATGAAGATAAACACCCGCGCAGTAACAGCATTTCACCTCTGGGGAGAGCAGGTAAAGGGACCATTCTTTATACACTTATGGGCTGTTTGAATCTTTTACAAGGAGGGTGTATTTATGGGTTACTTATCTGACCATAATGAAAATTAATATTTAATGAACTTTATTCCTACCGAAAGAGCATTCTTCCAGGCGACTGCCTGCAGGCCTAACTAGGTTGGCCAGCAATACCTCTTCCTCCTCCTCCTCCTCTGATCAAATGAGCCAGTCAGGATTGGTGAGAACCGTTCAATGGAATTACAAAGATAAACTAACAGACGCTAAATTATCTCTTCAAAGGAAAAACATCGCGGGCTCAACAGAAAGGAAACCAGGACTACTCACTTTCTGGCAATGGTGGTCACGCGGATGCGTCTCTGGGTGCTGGAGTGTTGATACTGCGTGACAAATTGGATGGCGCCTCTGCCTCCTTGGGGGACCGGGGCGTTGTGCTGCAGGCGACAGGCCATACACCCGGTTACTGTTAGAGGCACGACTCAAACACAAACGGTCACAGAGCCCATTGTGCTCTTCCTAAAACGACTGACACAGTGGTGACAACGCGGTTCTTGACACATTCTGAATGGTACACTTAGAATCTGGCCATTTCACTGTACGTAACTTTTACCTCAAAAAAAAAAGGAACCATATTCAGATTAATGCTGAATTCAAGTAAATGATATACATGCTAAAATGTTTAGGGATGAAAGACACTAAGGAGTGCAATTTGTTTTAAAATGCTTCAGAAATAAGAGGGACCTAGCTCAGTCAGTTAAGCATCTGACTCCTGATTTCAGCTCAGGTTGTGATCTCAGGGTTGTGAGATCAGGTTGTGAGATTGTGATAGGGCTCTGTGCTGGGCATGGAGCCTGATTGGCATTCTCTCCCTCTCCCTCTGCCCCTCCCTCATACCCCCTCTTAAAAAAAAAAAAGTATCAAAAATAAGAATAATTGATGGATAATTAGGTATGTGGCAAAGTAAATACAGTAAAATGTTAACTACAGAAACTGAGTGGTAGGTATACAAGTATTCGCTGTCAGATTCTTTTCGTTTTTCTGTAAATTAGGATTTTTAAAAAATAGAACTGGGGGAAAAACTGATACATTCAAAAATTCACAAAAATTATGATGGCTGGTAAAAGCCATTCCCCTTCTGATGAGCTTATCAGTCCAACAATTTAAGTGATGAAAGCAATATGCTGTCTGACTCTGACCAAACCCTGAAAGGAGAAAAAAAGATCATGCTGGACTGGTATCAGGCAAACACGAGCCCAAAGTAGCATCAGTCCACACAGAAGGAAGCCAGAGGCCACCAGTCCATAAGAAATCAGAAAACACAACACTGAGACATGAATACTCAGGAGAAAATCCAACTTACCTGATTGACTACTTCAAAGTAGATGCCAAGCGTAGACGTGGGATCCAGGCCACAGATTTTCCACTGACTTGTGCCACCCACACCAAGTTCCTAGAGGTGAGAAGAGGAATTAAAACAAAAACAAAAAATAGGGGCGCCTGGGTGGCTCAGTGGGTTAAGTCTCTGCCTTTGGCTCAGGTCATGATCTCAGGGTCCTGGGATCGAGCCCCGCATCGGGCTCTCTGCTCAGCAGGGAGCCTGCTCCCTCCTCTCTCTCTGCCTGCCTCCCTGCCTACCTGTGATCTCTCTCTCTGTCAAATTAATAAATAAATAAAATCTTAAAAAAAAAAGTACCTAGAATTGTCAACCAAGAAGATTGCTAGATTCTGAAATAAACACTCTATTGTTCTAGAGACAGCACTACCCATTTTAACACTCATCAAAATGCAAAATACTGTGCTTTTTTAGTAAGTTATGTGAGTATGCATTTGAGAGGGTCCTACTTCTTTTGTATGACTCTGAATTGTACCCAATTCAGACCCAAACTGTACAGTCAGTTGAGCAGAGCTGAAGCCACTCTGGCCTCTACAAATACTGCCAGGAGCCTTTGTACCTGGCCAAAGAACCAGCAGTCTCAGGAAGGAGACGGTCAGAGGGCAAAAGGAAGATTCTTAGTTGAAATCACGCAGCGGCTCTAAGGTGGAGAGTGGAAAGGACACTGTTTCATCAGTATTTCTGAAGGAAGATAATGAAATGGATGGATTTGTGCATGTCCACCTTCCCTTTTAGTGGCCTTTTCTAAAAGCAGCAGGTAATATCTGCTGGAAAGTGAAGGGCCACACCCAGGGAAAATGGCAAAGAAGCAAAAGGAGCTTGCATGCCTCCCTTTTTTTGACTTGCCAATCCCTTCTCCTGATCCTCTCTCCATACCACCAACTCAATTTTTTTTTAAAGATTTAGTTATTTGAGAGAAAGGAGAAAAGGGTGGGGTGGGGGCAGAGAGCATGTGTGTGAGCAGGTGGAGGGGCAGAGGGAAGGAGAGAGAGAATCTCAAGCAGACTCCCCACCAAGCATGGAGCCTGACTCAGGGATCCATCCTACGACCCTGAGATCATGACCTGAGCTGAGATCAAGGGTTAGTCGCTCAACCAACTGAGCCACCCAGGTGCCACACAAACTCAATTCTTAATATATGAAACTTATTGAAGTTTCAAGTCAAGGGGTTTTGTGTATGCCATCGCAAGATATGCTACTCTGACATAAGGATTATTTTAAGCTGAAGGTAATTTAAAAACAGCAGACATGGGGCGCCTGGGTGGCTCAGTCGTTAAGAGGCTGCCTTCGGCTCAGGTTGTGATCCCAGGGTCCTGGAATCGAGCCCCGCATCAGGCTCTCTGCTCGGCGGGAAGCCTGCTTCTCCCTCTCCTACTCCCCCTACTTGTGTACCCTCTCTTGCTGTCAAATAAATAAATAAAATCTTTAAAAAAACAAACAAAAACAGCAGACATAAGAAAACTCTCTGCCCTCCTCCTATCAAGAAGGGCAGGATGATTCTTAATCACCAAAACCAACTCAAGATGCTTATCAGCCCAGAGATGGTACAAGAAAAATCTACACAACAAACCTGCGAAGACCAACCCTTCTCTTCCATTAGCTCCCCATCTTTCTGCTTTTCCAAAATGTGTCACCCCTAGAAGCTCAAAGTGCCTTTCCTATGTTTTGTCACTTTTCTACAGATTTACTGTTTTTTTGTTTTTAAAGATTTTATTTATTTATTTGACAGAGAGAGATCACAAGTAGGCAGAGAGGCAGGCAGAGAGAGAGGGGGAAGCAGGCTCCCCGCTGAGCAGAGAGCCCGATGCGGGGCTCGATCCCAAGACTCTTGAGATCATGACCTGAGCCGAAGGCAGAGGCTTTAACCCACTGAGTCACCCAGGCGCCCCGATTTACTGTTCTTTTGTTAAGATGCCACATAATCCCAAGTTATAACCACCCCCTTTGAGTTACTCCTTACTGAGAATGCACATGCAATGTGTCTATGGGCAATGCATGCATTAATTTTTTCTCTTGTGAAATCTATCTTCTGTCAGGCTCATTTACAGGGCCTGGCCAATGAAACCAAGATGCGTAGAGGAAAAAGACAATATTTCCTGTTCTGTAAACACCAATGCCTGAAGGGTCACAGTCTCTGCAGAGCCCCGAAAGTACATTTTCTCACTAACACACAAATTCCTTATATAAGCATTTACCCTGTCTTTACCAGAGTAACTATGAAGATAAAATCAGGAAATCACCATTTTCTAATCTTCAATGAAATAATGATTCAAGTAAGGATAATCAATGGATGCTTAAACAAAGGCTATTGGCAAACAAGATATTCGTATTTTGCCACAATCTCGCTGAACAGATTTCTTGCTAATGGCAAAAAGGAAACATGCCCTTTTAACAGAAAGACATAGGACAGTCATCACCTTCTCCACAGTCTAACTCAGCACCACTGACACATGACCAGACAGAAGTGCCTCTTGAAGAAACACATGAGGTGTAAGATCACTCAGGAACCGTGATGGACAGAAGGTCTAATCCGAAACTAATCACTAATCTAACTTTCACTTTACAGAAAACACAGGGAGGATAGAAACCAACTCACCACCACCGCAAGGAAACGATCAGATACACCGAGAATTTGCAATACTCTATTGTGGAAGACACAGATGCTTGGCACAAATCACTGTCAACCAACAAAAAAGCAAAAACCCTGCAGAACAGGAAGACTGTTCCAGATTTAAAAAGACTAAGGCTATACAAAGCTAGATGCAATACTAGTTAGAGAGTGGGACAAACAGCTACGAAGGTATTTGGGGAGAAATTAGAGAAAGAATATGACTAGCCACAGATGATATTAGCAAATTACTGTTTTCTTAGGTTTGCTATAATGTCGCAGTAGGCAAACATCTTTAATTTTAGAAGATGCAGACTGAAAGACTTAGAAAGACTAAGACCTCTGCAACTTGTTGTTCCAAGGTTCCGTGAAGTACAATAACGTGAACATGGCAGACGGATAATGACCAGATAGACAAAGCAAATATTGCAAAGAAAGAGGACAGCGAGTGTGACTAAATGTTGACAAGTGCGGATTCTAAATGGTGCATATACAGAACTCCTTACGCTCTTCTTTAAGCTTCTCTGTACGTTGAATTGTATTCCCCTCCCCTTTGCATCCTCCAAGCCCCCTCCCAAAATCTCATGGCTGATCCCTACCAGATCTTAGAACAGCTAATCGGCTCATATACTGATGCATAAAATCATCTCTGCATATACTCTGCATATACTGCATATACTGATGCATAAAATCGGCTCATATACTGTTGCATAAAATTACCTTCTAAGGCAGATTTTAAGTGTATGGAACATATTTTGGAAGGGCAGCCTTCTGAAGCCCCGCAAAGAACTAGGGGTTCAAGTCCCTTAGTACACCGGGGTAACAGGTGACTCCTCAGATGGGCTTTGGAGCAGCCACCTGCCTCGCCCAAGGGATTACAGGAATATTCTCTCAAATCACTTTGCCTCTGGCAACTACACCAAAAGGTTAACCAAAGTAGTCACTAAGTGAACGTTCACTGCGGACGAAGACAAAGTGAGGATGTGAAAGCTGAAATCTGGCGTGAGCCTCCATCGTGCCAGGGGCTCTTCTGAGCAGTTCACCTGAACTCACTCCTTCAGCACTCCCAACATCACTGCCAAGTGAGGTACTATTACTATCCCCACTTCCCAGATAAAGACGTTGAATCCCAGAGCGAGTAAATCCGTGTCAGCACACAACACTGGCAGGGGTAGATCTGTGCCCTTGTATCCACGTCTGGCTCTACAGACCACCGTCTCATTGAAGAAGACAACGAGGGAAGGACAGGACTGGGACAATCCCAGCCCAGAACCACCCTGGACAGGCGTCACTGGACCCTGTGGTTTGTCTCCTGGCAGCTGAAGTATAAGCAGAGGAAGTGAGCCAGCAGCAAAGCCACTCACCACCTACTGTAACTTCACTCCATTCACATATTCTCAAAATTTGTTACCCAAAGAACATAGCTATCTGCATATACAACAGTGTCATTCATGCCCAACCAGCTCAAAATGGTCTCTGAGAAGTGAGACAAGGGTTTCATCTCTAAGGGCAACAAGCACAGAGGTTTATTCCTGAAGGTTCTTGCTGAATTATTTGCCTTGCTAAATAGAATACGTTGTGACTCACTGGCACAGAGACCCAGACAAGGACAGGGGGTCAGGGGAACCTGGGCTCTAGCTCCTCCCTATCCGCTCTGACCCAGAGAGCAAGACACTTGACCCCTCTGAGCATCCCTCTGACCCTTTAGATAGATGGGCAGACAGATATGACACCACCTCTCAGAGTTGTGGTCGTAAGAGTTGACCCTTCTCCCCTCACCACAGACATATCCCAACAGGTGACACGAGGTAATATCACCCTGCTCTGACATTTTTAATGGGTTATAATGGGTTAAATCCTGGGGCACAGGAGGGGAGGATGATGGAGTTTCCCTTACATTTTCTGACACACACGGTCCTTTCACATTCAGAGACACACAAGGACCAATGGCTCCTGCAACTTTCAGTTCCCGAGAGGTCTAAAATGGAAATACACGAGAATGTAAAGTTAAAATTCACTGAAAACCACCCCCTCATGAAAGACACGATTAAAATTTACAGGTAAAATATGGCAGCATTATCATTCCACCAAGAAGAAATCCTACATGCATCATGCTCTTACAAACTTTTCCATGCCCATGATGATCCAATGCAAACTTTAGTAAAATCCTCCTTTAAACTGCATTAACTTTGTTCCAAAGATGCAGTATTTTCAACTCTCACCTTTGAATTTACTTTTTTTTTTAAGTTTATTTACTTAAGTAATCTCTATACCCAATGTGGGCCTCAAACTCACAACCCTGAGATTAAGAGTCTCATGCTCTTCTAACTGAACCAGCGAGGCACCCCCTCACCTCTGAAATTATTATACACATAGAAGATAACAATTCTACCAACAATACTACATTTTTTCCAATCCCACGCACTTAGTCGTAATTATAATTTCTCATCAGTAAATATATCGTTTTATGTTGTTTTAAAAATATTGAATTTGTGAACTCCAACATAATGACAAGGCCAATATATTTAGATTTTAAAATCTCAACTCATTAAAGTCTATTCCTCTTCAACTTAAAAAAAAAAAAAAACATTTGAGATGATTGTATAAAGTTTAATCTAAATTATTTAATCATTATCTTCAATTCTCAAAGTAATAACCCTAATCCCATGATGTGAGAGCTCCTTCTAATGTTTTCTTAATGACTCAGATCAAGTGTGCAGGGCTTTCAGTCCCTACAAGAAAAAGACAAGACCCAAACTCACAGTGCTGCACTAATTTTCAAGTACTCTGGCTAGTCTGCAAGCAGGTGCTAAATATAAACACGGTTCTGTGGATATGGTCGCCCATACTGACAGCGGTGCAGGGCAGGGGGCACTCAACACCATGTGGCCTCAGCCCGCCACTAATTCTTAGGCCTGCTGTCCTAGAGCAGGACAGAGCAGAGCCTGCAGGGCAATCAGAGAGCACTTTGTTTAGAACATTAATTAATATACAGGTCATCTTCAAGTAGCAAAGAGACAGAATCAATATACCTTCTTCAACTATTTTGCTGGGAATCTTAATCTACCTTTAGATGCCCGTGTCCCGCAAGGTGAGGCTTCTATAAGTCTGACTACTAAGTAAGGAAGAGCACTAATCTTCCATGAAAGTGTCAGAAAGCTATCGTACCTTCACTTCCAAAGTAGCACCAAATGCCATGCGGAAATCTCCATTGAAATCTTTACTAAAAATTCTTTGGAACGTCTGCTTGAAGAGAGAAGTGTTGAAAGAGTCTCCCATCACCATGTGGCCTCTAGGAAAGAAAGAAGAGAGTGAACATCTAGGATGACTGAAAGCCATTCGGATGTTTCCCTGTTGTTCACAAATAGTAACTTAAAGAAGGGGGGAAAAAAACCACGTCCATGAAGGTGCTACTAACTTAAATGGGAAACAGCAAGTTCAATGTGTAATAGGAAAGACACTATTTTCAAGACATCAAAGATAGGACTCCTTAGAACAGTTCTAAATCTTTACCCCAGTGGTGGTTACACAAACTGATTGATGATACGGTCTCATACGATGCATACCTACATGTTAAAAAATAAGTGCCCGTACAAACCGGTGAAATCCAAGTAGGGTCTGTAATACAGTTCATCACGTCATACCAACGTCAGTTCCCGCTCGTGACACTGCACTACATTTCTGGAAGATGCTACCGCTGGGAGCTGCTACACAGAAGAGTATGGGCAGACCTTTCTGTACTATTTTTGCAATTTCTTGTGAATCCGTAATTAGTTCAAAAAAAAAAGAAAGAAAACAAAAGAACCGTTCACTGCTAAGCCCACAGGTTTAATGGGTTGTATCTACTGAGGAAATGTGTCCAGCTCCCCTCACTCTTCTCTGGTAGGGGAAATACCCGAGCCTGCAGGAAATCCTTTTCAGGTTAATTCACTGCCTCAAAACATTGAATCTTTGGCTGTATGTGAGTCATCTCTTCTAGCATATGAATAACTTTTCCAAGCCTTTTTGAAGTTGGAGGAAAAGACTGTTCAGAGTCTCCGCAGTTCACGTACTGGGGCAGATAAACACAGCATGATGCAAGTTATGATCCAGCATCAATCATCAAACAGGACTTCAAAACTGGGCAGAACACAAGATCGTCTGGTCCCGCTATCTCAGAGTGCCTGACTCCTCCAGGGACTGAGATGACTCTTTGGCCCTGAATGTCCACCCTTCCTGCCCCTTCCTTAGTCATGGTTTCCATGGTTCCCTGGGAAAAAAAGCTCCATTTCCCAGCCTGCCTTGCACGTAGCCATAGAACTCAGCTTTGTTTGTCAGAAATGGCCTTTGTGATTTGTGGAGGGGCATTCGCATGGGAACGCACAGGTCTTTCTTTGACTCCTCCTCCTTCTTGCTGCTCAAACACAGCAAGAGCCTAGTTACCATCCCGAACTGCAGGTAAAACTAAAGGTGGTGGAGCAGCACAGGAAGGGCCTCAGCCCCAGTGAAGATGAAAGCAATATCCCAGCCCTGGCTGCCGACCTCTGTTGCATCACACAAACCTAATCCCGACTCACACCAACCCTCTACAATATACCTGCCAGGTTATCACCCAGACTAGATTTGAATTCACCTCCTACAGCAGGAGCGCACACCCTCCAGAGGCAGCCTTTCTTCACTAGGTGAAATTCTATTTCCCAGCAGCTCCCACCGCTGGTTCTAGTTTTCCCCTTTGGTCATATATACAACCAACAAATCTAATGCCCTCTCCACAGGAGAGGCCTTCGATTGTTGAATATAGATCTCACGCTCGTCTGTCTTCAGTGGTATCTTTTCTAGATCCTTCAATTATTCTCCTTATGACACAGTTTCAAGTACTCTCCACCACTCTTACCACTTGCCTTTGAACACCCCCAGTTCGTCTACATATCCCTTTAAAATTGAAATGCTCAAAATGGCAGATGATATAATCTGGGTGTGTCTGGCACCAAGGAAACCAAGACTACGATCTTCTCTGAAGATAACCAATTCCTGTAACACAGCCTATGATCACCTTACCTTTTCTGGAACCTATCCCAAATGGCTGGCTCACATTGAGCCACAACTATAACCTCTGAGATTTTTTTTTTTTTTTTTTAAGATTTTATTTATTTATTTGACAGAGAGAAAGAGATCACAAGTAGGCAGAGAGGCAGGCAGAGAGAGGGGAAAGCAGGCTCCCCGCTGAGCAGAGAGTCCGATGTGGGGCTCAATCCCAGGACCCTGGGATCATGACCCGAGCCGAAGGCAGAGGTTTTAACCCACTGAGCGACCCAGGCGCCCCAACCTCTGAGATTTTTTAACGTCCTTGCTAACACATTTCCCTGATACTACACTTGTGCAACAGATTACATAACCTAAATACGAAGTTATTCAGAAGTCAAAGACCTCACTGAGAATCTGAAAGAAGTGATGGTTCCTTTCCATCGGAGAGATGTGCACGCACCTGCACACACACATACACACACACTGGTGTGTAAACTCGGGGATGTTCACAAATGCAGTGAGGCTTTTCCGTGGATGCTCTAAGACAAGAGCTCCTGGAGGATACTGGTAGAATTCCTCTTATTAAATGTGGCTCACTGGTATAGCTCCGTCAGCATCATTTGGGACTCAGTCACCTAACACATCTGCTGCTGTCCGGGACTGCATCGAGTGACTTGCGTTCTACCTTCTACATGCCCTTTGTTACTCCGTGAGGACCAGAAGCGACACGCGGGAGCTTGTTAGAAATGCAGAATCTCAGGAACACCCACAGCTCTATGCCAGTTCCCAAACTGTTCTGCGCAAGTCTCCTGGGATCTTATCCAAGTGCAGGTTTTGACACAAAACATCTAGGGTAAGGCTCAAGATGCTAGCTTCCTTACAAGCTCTCCCGTGAGGCTGATGCTGCCTGTGTTCAACCACACTCTGGACACTAAAGGGCCACCATAGTGGTTTGCAAACTCTGCTTAACGTTAGAAACACCCAGGGAAGGTTAACCAATGCTGATGCTGGCTCACACCCCATGCTAACTACATGAAAATCGCTGAGGGACAAGACTCAGAGCAAAAGTAGCTTTTAAAGCTCCCGAGCAGGGCTCCACACTGAGCATGGAGCCTACTTAAAATAACCAAATAAACAAAAAATAATGAAATTTTAAAAATATAAATGAAAAAATAAACAAACATTAAAGCTCCCTGGAGAGTCTGGCGTGCAGCCTGCCTCAGATGAGTGGTGCACACCAGCAGTTCTCACACTCACGTGCACCGGCACGCCCTGCACAGAGTGTGAAAGCTGACTGTTGGGCTGCATCCTCAGAGTCTGATTCAGCAAGCCTGGGGCAAGGCCCAGTGAGATACACTTCTCATCTGTGCCCAGGAGCCCTGAAGGTTGCTGGCGAGGCCCCACTGCACTTCGAGAACTATGGCTCTCCACTGTGGCCTGCCTGCATGATACAGACTTAGGCACTAAGCACGCCCTGCTGTGCGCCCTCCACGCTGAGCATGTCCTCCAAGCTGGGCATGATATACGGTTACTAAGTCATGTGAAGGGTCTCCTAATTGCTCTGGCATTCAGATCCTTTTCCCGCTCCCCCACCCAGCCTTCTCACAAGGAAGTGGCTTGCTGAAGGCCACATACCCCATGCGAGCTTGCTTTCTTGCCCTGTTACAGATTCTGTGACAACTCTAAGGAAGAAGTGAAGTTACTCTGATATGATTCATTCATAGTGAACCTTGCAACCTCCTGCTAATCACTGCTTCTTTCTCCAAGAGGCCCATACACCCTCCCTGCCACAGACACGACAGCCTGGAGCCTTCTGAAAGCTTATCTAGGTCAGTGTTGCACATTCCTATGCTTCCATCACTCACTTCTCTTTCCTTAAAATACACACACTCCCGTTTTCGCAGGTGTTTGCTATCAACATACCCAGTAAGATTTGCACAACACTTCATCTCCAGAAGTCCAGTCTGATCAAGGGCACAAGCATAAATATCAATGCAGTGACCATTTGTAGCAGTTCGGTTAGCAAGCATCTCGTAGTGCTGTGAATGGAGAAAAATTACCTTTAGGAAACCATATTATTCACCAGGTATGTCTTACTATACACCAAAGAAATGTAACCAAACATAAGAATATGGAGACAATTTTCTTTATAATATCCAATAAACATATAGTTTTCAATTTCAAGACACTTCTAGCAGTTTTAAGACCACCCACTCTAAGTAAGGACTCAGCTGGGGCACCATTTAACAGCAGCCGAGATCTGGAAGGTCACCTGAGCAAGAGCCATTTGCTGACCACGAAGCATGGCCTCAGCAAAGTAGCTGTCACTCCAGAGTAGCCCAAACCCAGCACTGGGTAACCAGAATTACAGCACCTACTTTGGTTGCCTTTTTCATGAAACGTGCATTATCTTTCTCAATGTCATGCCAGGAGCGAATAGGAACCTTTAATTCATCTCCAACCACCATGCCAGGCCCTTGGGTGGGGGGACCCCCGGTAAACACCATAATCCTGGCTCCCGTGTTCGGAAAAGTGCCCTATAACAGAAAAAGGCAGCATTTTAGAAACATACAGCCCACCCCGAGTACACTTCCATCTCCCTAAAAAAAAATTCCAAAGTGCTCTTCAGCTCTGCTGGATACTGATGACAGTACAAAACAACACAGATGACAATACAAAGAAGCACCTTATGCCTTCCAACCCGACGGCTCCGTATACTTTCATTAATTCACTGTGAGCACTAGCCATTGCCCTAATGGCCTTGTGTTTCTCATGAAAATTTACGGTATTTTCAGAACATCATGGTGCTCCTTCACTGTGGATAATAATAATACCTGAAGTGCTTTCTGATAAATAAACGCAGTCCATTGACTTAGGTCACAACTCATTTTCAAACAAGGCTAGCAAACACAACTTGTGGGAACAAGCTTGCATGGTTTGATACACCCTGGTAAATTCTGAGTTACCTCCAACAGGCCAACAGCAATGGACAAAGCAACACCAGTGGATCGCAAAGGTCTCTTCCCCTGAGTCACGGGCCAAGGGTCCCTCTGCAGCTCCCCAAGGAGATCAGTGAGGTTCATGTCAATCTTGTGAATGGGTTGCAGAAATCTGCAGGATTTTCAATGGACACATCAATCCTGGTTTAATCAAGTACTCTGGTCTTTAGCCCTAGGTGACACAGTTAGAGCTTTTCAAGATAATTACTCAAAGTAGTAAAAACTTACAATTTTTTTCTTCGAGGCAATTTTATTCAAGAACATCACTTAAATTCTTAATCTCACAAAACAAACTGAGGGTTGCGGGGTGGGGGGATAGGGATAGAGTGGCTGAGTCATGGACATTGGGGAGGGTATGTGCTATGGTGAGTGCTGTGAAATGTGTAAGCCTGATGATTCACAGACCTTTACCCCTGGGGCAAAGAATACATTATATGTTAAAAAAAAAAAAGAACATAATTAAAAACTGAATACATAGCAATTTATATATGTAGCATGAAAAAAACTGAATTTATTTTATTTTTTTTAAAGATTTTATTTATTTACTTGAGAGAAAGAGAATGAGAGAGAGAGTGCAAGAAGGGAAGGGTCAGAGGGAGAAGAAGGCTCCTCGCCGAGCAGGGAGCCCAATGCAGGACTCGATCCCAGGACTCCAGGATCATGACCTAAGCCGAAGGTAGTCACCCAACCGAACCACCCAGGCGCCCGAAAAAAACTGAATTTAAGTAGGAACAAATCAGTTTAATTAAATTTAAGCAGCAAAGAAATCCTAAAGACAGGTCTAACGTGAATTCAATCCATGTAAAATTCCTGTACATAGACTACCTTCATTATTCTTTTTAAAAAAATTTTTTTTAAAGATTTTATTTATTTATTTGACAGAGAGAAAGAGATCACAAGTAGGCAGAGAAGCAGGCAGAGAGAGAGGGGGGAAGCAGGCTCCCCGCTGAGCAGAGAGCCCGATGCAGGGCTCGATCCCAGGACCCTGAGATCATGACCTGAGCCGAAGGCAGAGGGTTAAATCTACTGAGCCACCCTGGCGCCCTTCTTTTTTTTTTTTTTTTTTTTTTTTTTTTAATTTATTTTGACGGAGGAGAGAGAAAGCAAGGGGGAGGGGCAGAAGAACAGGGAGGGAGGAGGGGGAGAGGGAGAGAAGAGGGGGAGAGACAGGGAGAGAGAGGGAGAGCGAGAAATATCCAGCAGACTCCTCATCGAGCACAGGGCCTGACTTTGGGCTCAATCTCAGACCCTAAGATCATGACCCAAGCTGAAATCAAGAGTCAGACGATCAAACACCTGTGCCACCCAGGCACTCCGACCTTCATCATTCTGATGATCCACTTTAAAGTGATTCTCAAGTGTTTCTTGTGAGCCTTAGGAGTGAAAACAGAGAGAAGCACCAGTTTCTGACCACAGTAAGTGGCTGTCCCCAGCACGTCAGGCAATGCATTTTATCATGTTTGCTGACTGTTAACCCGGCCCCAGGTAGCCACCGGCACTCAAAGAAGTTCCTGGTCTCAGGTTTGCTTGAGGACATCCCACAAAGCTTTCAGTTTTCCTAGTTTTACTTAAGACTCAAGGACAAAAAAAAAAAAAAAAAAAGACTCAAGAAGGACAAAAACCATATGTATGAGGAGGGGAAGGCTTGATTGAATACAGTGTTCTCTAAACACTTGTGATGCCACGACACTAACAGAAAAGACATTCAGAGCAAATCTAACCACACAAATGTGTGCATATATACATATGTGTACATTCACAACCCAGTTATGAGTTTCAAATATATACCAAATTGTTATAAAGATCATTAAACGTTAAATACTCTTATGTTTAATCACTTATTTTTTTCTCTAAAAAGAAGAAAATAAAAGTTCTAAGAGTTTTCTTCCATCACTCCAGCGGACTGCCCCACGTGCCTGCTTACTGTGTGTGCAACATTCCCCATTGGTAGCTCACCTGCTTGCGACAAAAGGCTGCTCCTGAGGCTGACCAGGTCTGGCTTGCTGCATGGGCATGGCAGGCTTGCTGAGGCCCAGCATATCCTACAAAAACCCAAAAGACTCATTTCCCATAACACTAGAGTGAATGACCAATTCATGTTTAAGAAATCTCCTTGCTCCTGCTTGTGTACGAGCACAGCACAAACCTGTATTTGCTTGGCGGTTAAATCCTTTGTCCCTCGGAAGACGTAACTCTTGGAGATTCCTTCAAGGCTGAGTTCGTGAACCTGCACCATCCTCCCAAATGTGATCAAACCCACCAGAGCATCTGGAGGAAGGAGACTCAGAGACATCTGCAGGGATTCTTTGAGGGCTTGAAGGTCATCTTCTTCTAGGCACGTGTCAACCACATAGAGGAAGATCAGAGGGGACTGAGCACCTCGCTTTATGCAAAGAAACACAGCATGGTGGTCAGTATACGAATAGACTAAACCAACTCTTTTTTTTTTTTTCAAACCAACTCTTTTTAAAGCAAATCAGATATGTAAATAACAAGTCTTCATCTATACATCTATATATACTGACAGGGAATAAGGATATCTAACTTCCACTCACCTCATTAAATGACAGGTTACATTAAAACAAACTAAATGTAAAAACTCTTTGTATCCAATATTTATTCTACATTTTTTTTTAAGATTTTATTTTTTATTTATTTGACAGAGACAGAGAGATCACAAGTAGGCAGGCAGAGAGAGAGGGGGAAGCAGGCTCCCTGCTGAGCAGAGAGCCAGACGCGGGACTCGATCTCAGAACCCTGGGATTATGACCTGAGCTGAAGGCAGAGGCTTTAACCCACTGAGCCACCCAGGCGCCCGTATTCTACATTTTTGAATGCCTTCCATGTGCCAGACACAGTTCCAGGTCCTGGGATACATCCGTGAGCCAAAAGAACAAAAATCCTTGCTTGCCTCAAGTTGCTGACTTTCTGGAATAGAGAGGGTAAGGGGCTGCCAAGAGTAGAAGTAGGGAGCAGGTTCCAGTATTACTTAAGAGGTCAGGGCAGCCTCATTAAGAAAGTAACATTAGAGCAAAAATCCAGAGGAGAGGGAGGGAGCAATACAGACATACGGGAAAGAGAATTCCAGCCTGAGGAAGAGCTAGAGGAAAGGCCCACAGGCAGGAGCATTCCTGGCACGCCCAAGGAAAGTCATGAGGCCCATGAGGCTGAGCGAGACACTAATAAAAGTTGAGGTCCAAGTGATAACACAGGGCAGGCCCACATAGGGCCTTGAAGACTATCTCTTACTCTGGGTGAAAGAGAGCCATTTTCACCATTGCAGGTTTCTGAACACAGAAGGAACATGACACGTTTTTAAAGAGTTACTCTGGCTTCTGGGTAAAGAATAAAATATAAGTGGGAAAGGGTCAAATTACGGAGAAGGGCAAAGAGATGGCCCAGTAATTTAAGTGAGAGGTGGTAGCTGGCCAAGGACAAAAGCTGTGAGGGAAAGAAGTGGTTGGAATGTGGAAAGATTCTGAATATAGACCCAATGCGATTTCCTAGTGGACTGGATGTGGAATGAACGAGAAAGAGAAGTCAAGGATGAACCTAAGCTTTTTAAGCTTGACTACAAGACAGAGTGCCCCATCACAAAGTTGGAGAAGGCTGTTGGGGGCAGGATCAACCAGTGATCCCTTTTCTAGCTGCCTATCAAGACTGCAAATAATGCCAGTAAGTGCACACACACCATGACCAAGTGTTCAGGATCCTGCTGCCTTCGCAGCTTTAAATTGCCCAGAAAAGTAAGAGACACAGAAGCCAAAGTATTTCAAGAGAAACCCAGTATTTAACACCACTCATTAAATGCACAACAAAGAAGTTACCTGTATCACGTACTCAATTGTAGAAAACTGGGGCATCAATTCAGCAGGCTGATTCACCTCGGATATGCCTGTGTAAGCAGGGGGAAACTGAAGGGAAGAAAACAAAGCAATCTTTCATTGGGACTGAAAGATACTTATGTTATACCTTCTATTTTCCATTTATAAAAATAGATAATGACCGTTATTAATTCTGTAAAACACAGACCACATAACTAAAATACAAAAATCAAAATTTTGGGGCACCTGTCTGGCTCAGTTGGTACAACATACAATTCTTGATCTCAGGGTTAAGTTTGAGCCCCATGTTGGGTATACAGATTACATAAAAATAAAATCTTAAAAAAAAAATGCAAACTCAGTTCTCATCCTAACTCCTAAATCAGAGCCTGCATTTAAACATATACATATATTAAAATTTTAAATCAATAACCCTGCCTTATATTTATATCCCATTGTAACTTTTTAAAACGTTTTAGGGTATGTTGTAACTTCTAGATGATTAAAAAATGCACTATTATAAACCATTTCTTAAGTCCTGCCCTGCAAATTAAGGGCTCAGATTTTAGCTGTCCCATCAATGGTTTATGTGGAAGTCTAACACTTTTATTTGGGTTTATTTTAGCTGTTATCATCAGTAAATGCACATACATTGTAGAAAAACCGGCAAGGAAAAGGGGAGTATGGCTGGCTCCGTCGGAAGAGCATGCGACTCTTGATCTAGGAGTTGTGAGCTCGAGGCCCACGTTGGATGTAGAGATTACCAGAAAAAATAAACTAAAAAAAAGGGGGGGCGTGTGGGTGGCTCGGTTGGTTAAGCATTTGCCTTTGGCTCAGGTCACCATCTCAGGGTCCTGGGATCCTGCCCCACGTTGTCGGGCTCCCTGCTCAGAGGGGAGTCTGCTTCTCCCTCTCCCTCTGCCCCCCACCCACTCATGCCTGTGCCCTCTCTCAAATAAATAAATAAATAAAAGAAGAAAAAACCCCTCATGTTCCTACCACTTAGAGACAGCTACTGTCAACATGTAGGCGTTTTTCCTTTCAGACATTTTCTACTTAAGCACAGCTGAGTTCACCCTGTATATATAATTTTGCAACCTGCTCTTTATGCTTAACGTATTATCACAAGCATTTTCTTTTGTCTTTAGAACTTTCTGCAAACATTTGAAATTCATAGCTTATAGATTGATTTTTCCCCAATTTTTTTATTGTGGTAAAATACATATAAATTTTACCATAATCTTTGCTCAGTGTACAGTTCAGTGGTCTTAAATATTTGCAATGCTGTACAACCATCACCACCATGCATCTCCAGAATTATTTTCATCTTGCAAAACTGAAACTCTTAACGTGTCAACAACATCTCTCCATTATTTTCTTCCCTGAATGAACTGATATTAATCCCTTATTAGATTTATGACTTGCAAATATTTTTGCCCATTCTGTGGACTGCTCTTTAGATCTGCTGACATTGTCTTTTGAAGCCTTAGAATTTTCACAATAAATTATACTATGGGGCACCTGGCTGGCTCAGTCAGGAGGGCAAGTGACTCTTGATCTCCAGGTTCTAAGTTCAAGCCCCACATTGGGTATAGAGATTTCTTTAAAATAAGATCTTTAAAAAAAGTTATATTAAAAACAGACTTCAATTCTGAACGTAATAGGGTGTAGATAGGTCTTTAAGATTTGCATATACTGGGGCACCTGGGTGGCTCAGTCAGTTTAGTGTCTGCCTTTGGCTTAGGTCATGATCCTGGAGTCCCTGGATCGAGCCCTGAATCAGGCTCTGCTCAGAGGGGTTAGCTCCTGCCTCCATCTCTCTCTCTCTCAAATAAATAAAATCTTAAAAAAAAAAATTGCATATACTTCTGAATCTCTTATGGAGGTAACTTTTGAATGGTATCTGCGTATAATTTCCAGGCCTGTACTTAGTACATTGATTGGTCCATTCATCACTGGACTTACTGTGTGATGTATCTGAGGAGATTGTTAATTTTAATTATAATCAAATATAAGAATAAATAAGTGCATGTTATTAATATCTTAAGATCTACTAGAGGGCGCCTGGGTGGCTCAGCTGGTTGAGCATCTGCCTTCAGCTCAGGTCATATCTCAGGGTGCTGGGATCAAGCCCTGTATCGGGCTCCCTGCTCAGTGGGGAGTCTGCTTCTCCCTTTTCCTCTGACCCTCCTCCCCGCTTGTGCTCATACGTGCTTTCTCTCTCTCTCCCCGTCTCAAAGAAATAGAATCTTAAAAAAAAAAAAAAGGGGCGCCTGGGTGGCTCAGTGGGTTAAGCCTCTGCCTTCAGCTCAGGTCATGATCTCAGGGTCCTGGGATCGAGTCCCACATCGGGCTCTCTGCTCAGCAGGGAGCCTGCTTCCCCCTCTCTCTCTGCCTGCCTCTCCGCCTACTTGTGATCTCTCTGTCAAATAAATAAATAAAATCTTAAAAAAAAAAAAAATAAAATCTACTAGAGCACTATATACTATGTTAGGAATAATTAATTTTTTTCTAACAGCTTTACTGAGGTATATTTTATTTTTTATTTTTAAAGATTTTATGTATTTATCTGTCAGAGAGAGTGTGTGCCCGAGCGCACACAAGCAGGAGGAGCAGCAGGCATAGGAAGAAGCAGGCTTCCCGCTGAGCAAGGAGCCTGATGTGGGGCTCGATCCCAGGACCCTGGGATCATGACCTGAGCGGAAGGCAGACACTTAACCAACTGAGCCACCCGGGCATCCCAGTATATTTTATATACCATAAAATTCACACTTTTAAATGTACAACTGATAATTTTTAGTAAATGTACAGAGTTGTGCAAAGAGCACTACAATCCAGTTTTAGAATCACAGGCACAGTTCATTTTAAACAAAAGTCTCTCTCATCATTTTTGAGCTCCTTCTAAGTTTAATAGTTTAAAGTTTTTTTATTTTTATTTATTTTTTAAAGATTTTATGTATTTATTTGACACAGAGAGAGAGAGACAGCACAAGCAGGAGGAGCAGCAAGGAGAGGGAGAAGCAGGCTCCCGCAGAGCAGGAAGCCCAACGCGGGGCTCGATCCCAGGACCCTGGGATCATGACCTGAGCTGAAGGCAGATGCTTAACGACTGAGTCACCCAGGCACCCCGGTTTTAAATTTTTAAGTCAAAAGAGGCTCAACACTGGTACTTGGACTCTAAAAGTTACAAAGATCAAAAAATGAAAATTCAATAATGTACGCTATCCAATTAGAATAAACTGAAGTCAAATGAAATATAGAAAACATATCTGTTTTCTTACGGTAACAAATTCACTGCTAACAGAACACATAAAAAAAAGGGAATTCTATGTCCTTCCAGACTAAATGATAAAAACCCACCTGATGAAACTGAGTCACCATTCAACAGAGAAATCACAAATGTTCAATGTTCAATTATGCTTAACAAAAGCTATTACGCTGAGTTCAGCAGCGTATTCAACCTCACTTAATTTTTTTTAGAGTAGTTCCACCAAAATGAAACACAGAAAAATACTTAAAAAATTCACTTACCTGATTTCTTTGGAAACAGAAATTACAGGCCCAAAGTTTTGCTCGATAATCAACCTGACTGTGAGAAAGATAAATATTACAGCTAGGTACCATTTTCACTTTTAATGTAGAAAGCATTCAAATGTAATCCTCAAGTTCAGTAAATCACACAGATGTGTTTCTGTGTGTGTGCATGAATGGATGGAGGTATGCAAAATGTCCACTGCAGTTAAGAGTTCTGGCTGTTGGGGCGCCTGGGTGGCTCAGTGGGTTGGGGCCTCTGCCTTCGGCTCGGGTCATGATCTCAGGGTCCTGGGACCGAGCCCCGCATCGGGCTCTCTGCTCAGCAGGGAGCCTGCTTCCCCTCTCTCTCTGCCTGCCTCTCTGCCTACTTGTGATCTCTCTCTCTCTGTCAAATAAATAAATAAAATTTAAAAAAAAAAAAAAAAAAAAAAAGAGTTCTGGCTGTTAAGTACACCAAAAATTTCTTTCCTACAGCAGCAATGAAGAATTAGTAAATATTTTTTCTCTTTTCTAATTTCCTTGATAACATTTAAAATTTCATGATTTTATAGAAATTATAGGTTATTCCTTTTGCCCTATTATCTTAACTAATCTGTGTGATTTTTCTAACATCTTTATTGTTCAGATATGTGCAACTACTAAATTTCAATACTAAAAGCACATTTCATGCACAGGAAAAACTTGGCTGACTTTCACCTCACCTAGCTCACTTGAGAAAGTTGGGAGGCATGCTTCTGGGTTGATATACTTCCTAGAACTGGTTAAAGATAATGCTACAGTTGCTTCTTTTCCCCCTTTCTAGATTTAGAAAATTAACAAGCAATGGCTCTCTCTTCAAAAGAAGAGCAGCAGCATCATACATATGGGTACATTAAGTAAAAGCAAGGGGAATGTAGTAAAAAATGTTCCCTCATATAAAAATCTTACCTTTTAAAGAGTATTTCTGATACTCTTCATCTCCTTAAAAAATTCTTTTAAATAATGCCCACATTTAAGAGAAATATCATAGGTTACTATCTCAGGTATAAAAAATTACACTTAACAATCACTAAGAGTTGCGATTTCTTCTGCCTATCACTTCCTGCCATACAGCATCACCATATGAGATAAGTATGAGAAAACTGTCTAAAGCTTTTCATTTTTGGAAAATGCCTTAAAAGGCACCAATATAATCTACAGTTAAGCCAAAAGCAAACTGAAATTAGCAAAAAAAAGAAAAAAAGTGAATTTCAAATCCTTTCCCTTTATTTCCACTTCATTCCCCTAAGTTCCAATTTTATGGAAGGGAGAGTGGGGAGACTTAATAAGCATTCGCCACGTAAGAATCTCACCATTCACTTCTCTACTCAAATTTGATGACTTGCCCAAACTGAATCACTTTTATGAAATCATGTAAAAGTCATAATTTACTGTATTCTTCCTTTTCACTAGTTTTAAAAAGAATTCATACCAAAGTGGATTGAGAATGGCTTTGCAAGTTGTCCGGCTACAAAGCACAGGTTCATACTGTACAGGGGGCAGGTCTGGACGTTCTTTCAAAGGAGTAAGGAGACAAGCCAGGGGAACCACCATTCTCGTAGCCTCAAGACGGCTGGAAGGCCACACGTTCCAACTAAACCGCACACCATCCCGTTCTTCATTCTGCTGAATAAACTCCAGATATGTCGCCATAGTCTAAAAAGAAACTGAAGATAAGGTTGCAATTTTATGTGAAATTCTCAAACTAAACTTCAAAAAAGAAGATAGTCATCTAACGCAATGTTTTTTAAACCCTTAGTCCGGAAGAACCAGTCACTGTAGGATGACATCTCCCTTCCCTTTGACCCCCAAAAGCCAATTAACTTCAGTTATCTTTGACTATTGTTCTTTTGTCAACTCCCTCTAGCACTTAAAGAAATAAATAAGAGGTGTGGGGAGTTTACCATCATTTGATCATTTTTAAGCTGCAAGTTAGTTGAATACTAATGTAAACCTTCTCATAGATCACGCAACGTCTCAACCGAGCGCATTCTAATTCCCCTTCCCCAAGAGTAAGTCTCAAACCCTGTTTCACCATCCAGCTATCTTCCCCTCGATCCCTCTCCTTCTGTGCTTTAGTAAAGCAAACACTGTACTAAATTTTACATTCCAAGTGATCTCGTTTTTGTGCCCTTTTCCCTCCTCTCTTTGTTAACTGTGAAGACAAGATATGGAGGTTGATGTGTAAATCCAATTCATAACCCACCACCAGTTCTAAGCCAAAGTATTTCTACATGGGATCACCAAAGTACAATGCTAGGTTTGCTATCATGCTGAGTGAGTCCTTCACCAGGACTTCTCTCCTCACCATGGTTGCTTAAGTTCATGCCTCAAAAGATTATGGTTAATAAAATAACCATTTAGACTAAGCTTTTCAAACCCCCACAATGCCAACTCCATTGAGTGTTTCATACATCCTTTTTACATCCTAAAATCTAGGCTAAGGGTAGCATCTCAGCCACTAGGGTTCAAGGGAACAAGTCCCTGGAGAAAAATGGAAAAACAGGCAAATTAAAGAACTACATTATTAGTAGCCTCTAGTGCTCACTTTATACCGTGCTGAATAATAGTCTCTATGTTATTATAAGAAGTGCCATACATACTGTGAATAATGTGGACTAAGGAAATGGTTTTTGTACGGCTAGAAAAGCAAATGAAACAATTCGTTTACTACACACAACCCAGAACACAAAAATTCCAAATGTTTGCTCCAACTGAAACTCTAAGGCATGTATTTGTTCTTTCTGGCAAAGGCAGGAAACTGAAACACCCTTATGCAGGACCCACTTCCGCAGCTACCTGAGTGGAAATAAAAGCACGTCCTAATATCACAATTCTCAGCAAGTACCTCCAAAGGCTTCATTAAGTAACTGTTTCCTCATTCAAAACAGTTCATTATTAAAAGGTACTGGCTCCCTCCAATGTCCCCAGCTACATATTAAAACTGCTCTTTCCGTTTCCCACTGCCTCCTCCCCTCACCTCTTCTAGAGCGTGGATTCTTAACTCTGGGCACAAAACCAATGGGGGACTTCAGAGAGTCAATAAATCTTCTGAAATTGTATGCAAAACTGTGTGCATCAGCTAATGTGCATTTTTCTAGGGCGGTCGATTTATGGCTCACATCATATCCTCAAAGAAGATTTTCTGAAGAGGTTAATAGCTGAATGAATGAGTGAATGAAAGAACGTTAAAGATTCTGTAGCAGTATCTGCCAAAAGAAAAAAGACACACACACATACACAAACGAAAAACTGAACCGCTCATCCCATCAAAGCATAACTTTTCAGGACACAGTAGCCAAGTTTAAGCAAAGTTTAATGGTTGAAAGGCAGTCAGAAGACATGGGTCCTACTTCCAGCTGCCACGAAGCGGAAGTCATTTTATACATTTCCTACATTACTCAACTGAAAAAAGGTTGAATCCTTCCGCATCCCGCGATTCGATGTGTTCCCGAGTCAGAAGCCGGCCGGCCGGCCGCACCGCCCGACGAGGAACGCGTCACTCTCAGCGGACCCCTGCCTGGGTCACTGAGTCCCTCAGTTCCTCTGCCCGCCGAGAGAAGGTTTCGTCCCAGGGGCACCCACTCGGTCCCTATAGAGACTCTTGTCCGTGCCCTCGGGCCCCCCATCATCGGGCCCCCCATCATCGGCCCCCCCCACTCACCAGGCAGGAGCCGTTCACCTGGTCGCGTCCGCGCCCACAGCTGCTCGTGCCCGGTTCCGGCTCCCACCGCGAAGTCCAACTCAGCTCTCAGCTGACTGGTCAGCGCCCCAGTGCGTCACTCTACGGGCCGTCCGCTGGCCAATCAAAGAAGGCCTCTCCGGCGGAGGAGCGGAAGCAAGACTTTCAGTGAAGCCGCGCCACCATCTTGGAATAGGGCAAGACAGTCTTGCCTTGGTCCACAAACGCAAAATTCTTCTGATCCTAAGTTTGTTCACGTTCACCTCTAAACCTTTGTTCTTCAGAAAACTCCAGTGCCTACCGGATTGCTTCCTAGTGCAGCCTGCACGCCGCAGGGATTCGCCCTGAGCCAACCGACTTCCGTTCGCCTAAGTAGGAAGTACCTATCATCGCTTTAGTTACCGGGAAGCGAGAATGATGACGTGTGACACCGGAAAAATGAGGGGCTCCGTGCAGAGCAGACCGAAGCTTGCCGGGAAAAGGTATCAGCGCGGGAAGGGGCGGGGCGGAGGGAGAGTGAGGCCGTCTGCACTAGATTAGGGAATTCGACAGGTGGAGAAGTGCTTTCTTAAGTTACTACCAGGTTTCCTCCTTTCGCTCGCTGTGTTGGATTCGCGTTCTCTGCAGGGACTGGCACTAGTGCACAGTTAGTTACTCGTCATCTATCAACGAGAAGGTGAAAATTGAGAGCTGTCATATTCAAGCATTCTAGGAGACTAAGAAAACTCCCAACTATATAGAGTACCGATTTCTGCAACCATCACAGCCATTATACACCTTTTTATAAGTGACAAAAATGAGCACGTTTATTAATCTAACGCAGAAATACAGCCTCTCTGTAGTATATAAAAATAATAAACAAAACTATATAAACTTCATATTATAGTTAGAACATATCTAGACGTCCAAGGATTACCGTCAATTAGTTCAACTTAATATTAGTACAAAATTTTAAATTACCTACAGAACCCCTATTAGTTTTAAGTCGTACCATGAAACATAATGCTCTTTGTTTTTACATACTCTTTTTTTTTTTAAGATTTTATTTATTTATTTGACAGAGAAATCACAAGTAGGCAGAGAGGCAGGGGGAAGCAGGGGGAAGCAGGCTCCCCGCTGAGCAGAGAGCCTGATGCGGGGCTCCATCCCAGGACCCTGAGATCATGATCTGAGCCGAAGGCAGAGGCTTTAACCCACTGAGCCACCCAGGCGCCCCTACATAATTACTCTTAATAGTAAAAGTTTGTGGAGTAATTATTCAGTTTTGTTGAGCAAATTTACATTTTCCAAGTTCCTAAAACATTGTCAGAGTAATATTAGGTTATTTCATTATTAAACTTGAATAAATTTAGGAAGTTTGCACTAATTTTTCTCTCAGGAAACAAACTCAATCAAAATACATACATATAAAAAATAAAATAAAATACATACACATTTGTATTATGGTTTATACTGAGAAAAGATAGCCGTGTTTTTTTAACCAAACATTAAAAGAATATCACTTGCCAAAGGCTTTGCTTTGCTTATTTGAACCTGGATTCTTTCAGTACTAGAAATTTATTTTTTTTTAAGATTTTATTTATTTATTTGACAGAGAGAAAGAGAGATCACAAGTAGGCAGAGAGGCAGGGAGAGAGACAGGGGGAAGCAGGCTCCCCGCCAAGCAGAGAGCCTGACGCGGGACTCGATCCCAGGACCCCGAGATTATGACCTGAGCGGAAGGCAGCGACTTAACCCACTGAGCCAGCCAGGCCCCCCTAGTACTAGAGCAGGATATTTTAAATACAATCTTACACATTTGAAGTATTTTTTTAAAATACCTTTTTTAGGTTTTTTTTTTTTTTTTAAGATTTTATTTATTTATTTAGGAAGGGGCAAGGAGCAGAGGGAGAGGGACAAGCAGACTCCACACTGAGCGTGGCGCCCCTAGGAGGGCTGGATCCCACAACTGTGAGATCACGACCTGCGCAGAAATCAGGAGTCAATTGCTTAACCAACTAAGTTTTAATCTAGTTAACCCTCCAGGCACCTGTCATCCAATCAGGTTTTTGTCATCTATCACGTGGGAAAGGGTGGAGGGCTTCTTCCAGGATGGTGGAAAATCCTTTTAGGGGTAGTTTCCTCTTAGGAGAGATGGGGAGCTTGTCCCTGCCTGCCTTTCTTCCAACTAGCCTTCATCACTATCAGTTTTCTGTAAATTAATTTCTGTCTCTACAGAGTTGTGACATAGCTTAATCAAAGATAAAGGCACACACCCCTTACAATCACATGACCCTAGGAAGACCTTTAAAAAATGCCCAGCATTCCATGGAACTTCACCCAGTAAACTCTTTTGACTATTTCAAAATCTTTCACAATTTTCGTGACATATTATTCATCATCTGTAATCTAATTTCTATATTTCTGGCTCATACTTATCTAACGTGAGATTCATGTATTCAGCAACCTGCTGGATATCTCTGGGTATTCTTGGCACCTCAATCTCCATATGTCCTGTTAAGATGATTGAACACGAAGGCCATTAGACTGATGTGGCTCTAAGGCCATGGCAGCCTAATAAGCAAACTAAAATGTAAGCATATAAATGCTTCGAGGTTATGAAATCAAAACACCGAGGACAGCCAATCACAAAGAGCCAACTGGACAATCAATTAATTTCTTCTCTTTGCTTCCATTCCTCCTCTGTAGAAGTGTTTTCCCTGACTCCTGTTGGCAGAGGGCTCCTAACCACTTTATGCTGTTTGATTCTAACTGAATTTTGCTCAAATAAGCTCTTATAATTTTAATATGCCTCAGTTTATCTTTTAAACTGAATTCATTGCTCCCCTTGCCCTAAGCTAACTTATCTCTTGTACTTTCTATTTCACTTGGAGATACCATTCTTCTCCCGGTCAGCCTAGTATCTAAGGAGTTATTCTTGGTCCTTCCTTGTCTCTGATGTGGTTCTACACATGCTACCCCACAATATGACATGTTGGCATATTGAATATTTTAAGCTGAAAGCTTTTGAGAGAGGGTAGGTGCAAGGAAGGCCCCACTGACCTCTCCTGTCTCCCTTCAAACAGGCCATAAGACCTTCATGTGAGAGGTGCCCTCCCTTTACCAGGAGGAGACATCTGTTACCTCTGCAGACAGAGGGGTGCTGTGTGAGCTGGACTAGCACCATCTTGGGTGAATCCACTATGACTACCTCTTTGTAACCTGAAGCCTTCTCCAGCACAGCTGTCCCCCTCCCACACCTTCTTTTGTCTAACCATACCCTTAAGTACACCTTGAGGCATAACATCTTTGACTGACTCTGGAGATATGACTATGACGCAACTATTCTCAAACATTTCCTCTGGGGGTGGTCTCCCAGGACATATTTCCCTGCCTCTAGAGCTAAAAAAGCAAGTCTTATGAGAGATGGGGTTGCAGAGATCTACTCATCTTGCAGCTGCCCAAGACACTAAAGTCCTGTTAGTAAATCATCTCTTGTTAAGCTGGACTTATCAGGCTTTTTCTTTGGTCTTATGGCTCCTTCAGCCTTTGGAGGTAGTTTTGCATATACCTCCCTTAGATGATGAAAGAAATCAGAACAGGCCTTGCTAAGTTTCTTCCTGCTTACTACTCTTAGCTCATATCTGTTTATCCTATTGAATTTTCCTCACGATCTGCCACTCTTCATCAAACCTTACATAAAAGCAATCTGGTTTAACTGCTTTGTTGGGTTTTCATTTCCTTATGAAGGCTCCTATGTCATGTAAAACATCCTTAAAAATCAATTTGTATGCTTTTCTCTTGTTCATATGTCTTTTATTTCAGAGTCCCAGCCAAGAACCCTTCTAGGTTAGGTAGAAGGAAAAGATATTTTTTCTTCCCCTATATCTCTGACACCTCAAACATGAAACTAATAATGAATCACTTGGCCCTGATGATTTTTTTTATTCTAATTATTTCTCAATTCCATCTATCTACTTAGTTCAAGCCCTCATTCTCCTTCGTTGAATTACTATAACAGCCCCCCAGAATGATCTCTTTCCCCAAATTTTGTCAAACCCAAATCTCACTTTGTGTTTTTTTATTATTATTTTTTAAAGATTTTATTTATTTATTTGACAGAGAGAGAGAGAGAGAGAGAGAGAGAGATAGGAAGAGAGGGAACACCAGCAGGGGGAGTGGGAGAGGAAGAAGCAGGCTTCCCGCTGAGCAGAGAGTCCGATGTGGGGTTCGATCCCAGGACCCCGGGATCATGACCCAAGCTGAAGGCAGCCACTCAACGACTGAGCCACTCAGGTGCCCCCAAATCTCACTTTGATTGCCAGATAGATTTTGGGTCAGATGTGTGACCCAGACCTTCCATTGTTCAAAACTACCTGGCTTTCAGTCACTTATAGGATAAACTAGACGCCCCAACTTGCTGTACAAGGGCCTCCGTGATCTACTTACCTCAATCCTACAGCACTGAACCAATTGCCTTTCCCCGCCTATGTTGCTGTGTCTCACCTCTGTGCCCTTGTGCCTGCCCTCCACACTACTAAGAACAAGCTGATTTATGTGGGAAATTAAAAGGAAAAAATTAAAATTTTCTTACTACTTATAGCCCACTGATAAGTCCCTGAAACAGAAGGAGTGACCTTCCTCTAGGAACTCAACAGCCTGGATGTTAACACTTTGCTAAGGGCAAAAGGCAATCTTAGCTTAACATTATCCCAACCTCCTGGATCCTTTAACATATAAAAATTCCTTTGGAAACTTCCTTTATTTCTACACCCAAGATCTATTTTAGCAATCATCCTCCAAGCATATGGCCCACTGATATACATCTGAAGGGTCTCATGACTAGGGTTTTACTACAAGATCAGTAATGACTGATCTTTTCCTGACAATACCTAGCCTCCTCAGGGTCCTGGAAACCTTGCTTGCAAAATTCCTTAGAGACTTACACTATCCCTAACCCCCTCCCAACTTGAAATATAATCAATTGCTCCTCACAAACTCAGGGCAGCTCTTTCTGCCCATGGGTCCTGTCCCCATGCTTTAATAAAACCACCTTTTGGGACCAAAGGCATCTCAAAAATTCTTTCTTGGCCCTTTGCTTTAAACCCCAACATTTCCACATCATTGGTTGCCTCCCTTCTTTTCTCACTTAACTCCCATGTGTCCTTCAGGACTCCAAAGAAGCTTTTCTTATATTTTCCTTTCTTCTTATTGGTTAAAATAATAATACTATGTGAAAGAAATAGAAAAGGAACCACAGAAAAGGGTAGAATGTCTAGACAGTGAGTTTGGAGAATCAGAGGAAAATTGCCTAAAGAAGAGATTCTGACCTGAAAAAAAAGTTCACGCAAAGGAAGGTGATTCAGAAAGAGACCATAGAGGCTGATGGCTGAGTCTGTCAGAAAAATGAAAATGAGGGGTCCCTGGCTGGCTTAGTTGGTAGAGCATCCACCTCTTAATCTTGGGTTCATGAGTTCAAGCCCCATGGTGGGTGTAGAGATTACTTAAAATAAAATCTTAAAAAAAAAAGAAAGAAAGAAAAATGAGAACGGCTTTGTCAAGTTCTTAAGAATGGCTCTTTCAATATTAGCAAATGATATGCCAGACATAAATGTGCATTTTCACTTTTTTAATTCATAAAAATGATTTCAGTTTTGAAACCAAGCTATTTATTTGATAATGACAAGCTCAGAGGGGCACCTGGGTGGCTCAGTGGGTTAGGTCGGCTCAGGTCATGATCTCAGGGTCCTGGGATCGAGCCCTGCATCAGGCTCTCTGCGCGGCAGGGAGCCTGCTTCCCCCTCTCTCTCTGCCTGCCTCTCTGCCTACTTGTGATCTCTCTCCTCTCTGTCAAATAAATAAATAAAATCTTTAAAAAAAAAATGACAAGCTCAGAAAAATGCTTGCCCAAAGGATAGAAAGTAAAAGAGAAAACAACGTGGATTTATGTGTAAGTACATAATCTTTGCAATCATTATCAACAAAAACAATCTGAGAAAGGTGATAGTTGAGGCCATTACCTTATTTTTCTCCTTCTCAAAGGAAGAGCCAATTACCTTGTGAGTAAGAAGAAAGATAAATCTTAAATCTTAAGGAAGAATAGATCCTTTTTCAGCCCACAGTTCCTGTTAATGGAGTGTCATTGTTTATTGAACTAAAAACCATGAAGCAAGCAATCTCTAGGGTACAGGAATGCCTCTGCTTGTTTTGATTTATATTTAAATTTTAAACAGCTTCATTGTGGTATAATTGACACACAGTAAGCTGCACATATTTACAGTGTAAAATATATATATTTTTAAATTTTATTTATTTATTTGAGAGACAATGAGAGAGAGAGACAGCATGAGAAGGGGGAAGGTCAGAGGGAGAAGCGGACTCTTCAATGAGCAGGGAGCCTGATGTGGGACTCGATCCTGAGACTCCAGGATCATGACCTGAGCCAAAGGCAGTCGCTTAACCAACTGAGCCACCCAGGCGCCCTACAGTGTACAATATATTAAGTTTTGACGTCCATCACCACAATCAGGACGATGAACATGTGTAATGTTTCCTTGTGCCGCTGGTATTTTCCATAGTTTTAAATAAATGGAATAATATGGTATGTACTCTTTTTTGTCTAGTATCTTTCACTCGGCACAATTATTTTGAGATTAATCCATGGTGTTGTGTGTCTCAGTTATTCATTCCTTCTGAAGTGAATAAGGTTACATTTAAAATTCAATAATATTGAATTTTTAAAGAAAATTCAGAGTCTGAAGTTCAAGAAGAAAGAGTATGTCTGGCTTTTCCTAAAGAATGTGGTCGTGGAGCAGTGGATCCTTGATCACCTGCTTGTGCCTGTTCAAAAAATAAACTGCCTGAGAGTGTTCCTCAGTAACAGATGCCAAAATACCTGTCATGTACACAGCGAGTAAGTCCATGGGAGGGGCAAGGAAGAAGCACTTTCCTGTTCATTCCCATTTATTTGGTTTCTTTATTTATTTGAAAGAGAGAGCACGAGGGGGCTAGGGGCAGAGGGAGACGGAGGGACAAGCAGACTCCTCACTGAGCCGGGAGACCAACCGGCTCTGGGTTCTATCCCAGGACCCCATGATGATGACCAAGCCAAAGCCAGCCACCTAACTGACTGAGCTACAGAGGTGCTGCATGTTTATTCCCATTTATAACCACACATTCACACTTCTGCCCACCTCAATATAAAAGTAGGGATGCCTGGGTGGCTCAGTTTGCTAAGCGGGTGCCTTCAGCTCAGGTTGTGGTCCTGTGGTCCTGGGACCGACCCCCTTGTCAGGCTCCCAGCTCAGTGGGAGTCGTCTTCTCCCTCTGCCCCTCCTTCCCTACTCAGGCTCTCTCTCTCTCTCTCTCATAAAAAAAAATCCTTAAGGAAAATAAAAGATTGGAATTATCTGTGAGGTACGACTGGTTCCTAAAATTTCAGGACTGCAATATTATAATAGGTGGTAAACTACTTCATTGCTACCTCAGTTTTCCCAGTCTCTAAATTGGTTTGAGTATGAATGTTATGCACATGCCCTACACCAGTGGTGATACCTTTTAAAAGGACAGCATTTAAAGTGATGAAAAATAACAACCAGGACTGACAGTAACTATTGTACTAACTACTGTTTTGAAACGAGAAGGAAAAGTAATAAGAATTCCAGGAGTCCTCAACTCATAAATAGGTTATTTCTGCATATTTGGGACTAAAAACGCACTTTCTTATAGAAATACATCATAATTGTAGTAAAGAGAGAACATATTCTGGGCATCTCACAGCCTGTCCTAAATAAGGTGGTGAGGGGACGGGAACGCTAGTAAGAGGCGAGTGAAAGGTGGTTCACATATATGATGGAAACTCCCAGTTTCGCTTTGGCCGCCTTGTGCGGTAAGGACCTCCAGAGTCCACGAGCGGGCCCTCCGGCGCCCCAGAACTACAATTCCCAGAATGCCACGGTGCAGACTCCTCAGCGGATGCAGTGTCGCTCCCGGCACTACAGGCTCGGCTGCTGGGCGACACTGGACCCTCCGCGCTCATGGCTTCCCCAAGCAAGGCAGTTATTGTTCCCGGGAACGGAGGCGGCGATGTGGCCACCCACGGCTGGTACGGCTGGGTGAAGAAGGGGTTGGAACAGGTAAGAGACACGCCTGGCTGCTCTGGGAAGTCAGGTTGGAGCCGGAGGGGACGGAAGGGACGGAGGGAGGGCTTGGAAGACTGAAGTTTGAATGTGTGTTCACCAGCCCCTACACCTCCTCGACACACTCCCTTCAGCAAAGGCCAGTGTGTTTTCATTCCTCTCCCTGCTGCCCTGTCTCAAACTCTAGAACTAGTGGTCGGAATTTTGGTGGGTAAAACTGCCTGGAAGACTTCTGAGGGCTGTCACTAGAGTCCAAGGCACCACTTCCTAGAGCCCCCTCCGTCTCCCTGCATCTGCCGCTGGTTCAGATTTGGGACTTAACAGATAATTGTACATCTTGCTTCTCTGCTCCCTGCCTCTGATTCTTAAAAAATCAATATGTAATATTTAATATGTAAAAAGGCTGTATGTAACATATATGTAAATTATGAAGTATAATGTAATGAATACCTGAGGCTCCATCACCAAACTAAAGTCTGCAACATTAACAATACTTTCAAAGCCACATGTATGACCGCCCATCCCACTTCCTTACCATCCTGAAATTTTTTTCATTTCCCCTCTTTTAAAAATGAACGTATTTTTGCAACTATGTGCATATACTTTGAACAGTATATTTAATTTGGCTTCTTTATGAGCTTTATGAAAATGGTGACCAGCTGTGGTTGTCTTGGGCATCTCGATTTTTTTTTTTAACCTCTTCCATAACCAGGCAATAGAACTGCTTCCTAGATTGCCATACTCTAGAGCTCTAGAGTACGTTTCTAGAATAAAGTTCCAGGGCTGTGACTGAAAACCAAGGCCAGAGCTACAAACCAAAAAGATCAGGGCTGAAGCTGTCCAAGAGGGTGGGATCTCCAACTTTCTCTTCCGTGTTTCTGTACCATGTTTTACCTAATCCCTGGCACACAGTCTGACTACAGGTCAGTTTGTCTAGAATGCATTCATTCATGCCTCTGTAGATACATGTTTACAGCAATAAACAGAGATATATAAATGCGGATATAGGTCTCTGTATATAGAGACCTACAGAGCTAGCTAGATATAGAAATACAGACAGATGGGGTTTATCACTGGAGGGATTGTGTGTTCATATGTAGTCCTGTGGCACTTAACTCACTTTATTTCATAATATAAGCAAATATTTATTGAATTGATAAAGATCATATCAGGTGTCTTATTTCTTATTAGCAAAGTATTAGTTGTAATTAAGCTCTTTATTATAGCTTTTTTTTCCCCTCATATCATAGATACCTGGTTTCCAGTGTTTGGCTAAAAACATGCCTGACCCAAGTAAGTTTTAAACGTGTTTTTAAATAGCCTCATCTTATTGGGTTTAGATCTTGCCATTTTCCTGGTATATAACAAGAATATCATACTAGAGAAGCCAAAGGGAATATATACCTAAGAATGAATGATGGCAAGTAGTTTAGGGAAAAGGGTATAAACCAAAAAACATTCTAGAAAATTCTAGTAAGAATCAAGAAAAGCACCTGGGCTTGGTAAAATTTAATTTTCAACTTTGCAAGCCACTCGATTTTCCCCTTTAGAGGTCAACAGATATTTTCAGGCAAAATTTATGGGTGCTTCCGTGTGAGATAGAGATATGATAAAACTTTACAGCACCTATAGGAGATTGGAATATTTCTTTTTTTTTTTTTAAAGATTTTATTTATTTATCTGACAGAGAGAGAGAGATCACAAGCAGGCAGAGAGGCAGGCAGAGAGAGAGAGGAAAGCAGGCTCCCTGCTGAGCAGAGAGCCCGATGCGGGGCTCGATCCTAGGACTCTGAGATCATGACCTGAGCCGAAGGCAGAGGCTTTAACCCACTGAGCCACCCAGGCGCCCCAATCGGAATATTTCAAAATGTAACATTGCCACTTTTGTTCTGACTGTGCCTATGACTTGTGTCAGGAATTTCTTCTTTGGAAAAAAGAATATATATGTGTATGAATTTGAGAATGTGGTCTAGAGTTTTTTTCTTAAGTTTGAAAGTTTACATTAAAGCTTCAGAGGTACATTTTTATTATTTCCTCGGTATTTTCTTACAAGAACATGGTGAAAAATAAAAGCAAAATCAGATAGATAGATGATAGATAAGATAGATAAGATAAGATAAGACCAAAACTGTGGATCTGAGTCTTTCAAACAGCAACACATACATCACTGGCTCTGTTAAAACAGCCCCATCTCCCATTTGGTCCTGCAGTGCTTAAATTGAGAAGTGCTGAGTAGTCATTGGTTAGAAAGGTGGGACAGCATTAGACTAGAAGACTATCCCTATCAAATGACACTCTTTCTTTACCCTGAACCTTAGTTACAGCTCGAGAGAGCATCTGGCTGCCCTTCATGGAGACGGAGCTGCACTGTGATGAGAAGACCGTCATCATAGGCCACAGTTCTGGGGCCATTGCAGCCATGAGGTGCGATCCTTGCTGAATTCTCCCCCCGTGTGGGCTCCAGCTGGTTTGCAGACCTCATTGCACTTCCTTGAACATGGCAAGTGTGCACCTGCCTTAGGCCTGTGCTTGCCACTGTTCTACGTGGAATACTCTGTTCCTAGATACTTGTATGGCTTTCTCTAAGTCTCTGCTCTAATGTCTCTCTCCACGAAGGCCTTCTCTAGTCACTTCAAGTCAAACAGCAACTTCACCCCACTGGCTCGTATCCCCTTTATATCTTGGTATCCCCCTTTTTATCTATAGCACTTTTCACCACCTGATGTCCTGTTTATTTCTTGTCTGTCTCCAGCCAATACAAATGTAAGCTCTGTGAGGGTGGGACTTTGTTCACTCTGACACTAAAACCTCAGTGCCTAGAAGAGTGTCTGGAATGTGATAGGTGCTCAGTAAATATTTGTTGGAGGGTGGAGGCTGTTACCCCACCCCCTGCAGTCCTCCCTCCCCAGTCCTTAGGATTCATGGCGCTTCCCTGATGCTTTCTGTTGGAACATCATGTCTCTCCCTTTAGGCTTATAAGGCCTAGAGGATAGGACTTATTGGCTGAGTAAGCATATTAGGGTTGAGTTTCTTCCATATTTGCTAGGCTGGATGACAAAGGAATATAATTTTTGTGTAGCCCCTTGTCCCAAGCAGTTGCTCAGGATGTCCTATGAATTGCTTGTCAGAGAACCTTGCCAGATTCCATAATCTTTCTGCCACACCATTCAAAGCTCTGAATTTCTGTACAGTCGTGTTTATAAACTGCTACGGGTTGTCTGGAAAATGAAGAAATCCCTTTATGCTGAAATCTGTACCAACTCAAGGCCAACTGAATTTTTCTCAGGCCATTGGCTACTAAAGATGTGCCTTCTTTTAAAAATCCCTGAAACTTACCGCCGAATTGTCTGCAACCTTCTAAAAATTAACTTCTAGAGTTAAGGTAGGCAAGGAGAAAACAGATGCCAAAACTATGGGGTATAAGATTGTAGGGGAACAGGATATTGATATAGTCAGAGAGGACCACCCCACAGATTTCTTACTATTCATGAAGGGGACAATTGTGTCTTTACAAGGGATAGCTGATAGCTCTCACCTTAAGTAATCACACTTAACCTCACCAATAAAGGGACACTGGCATTGTGTGTCTCTGACGTGATGGAGTGAGAGAGACACATTGCCTGTGTAGTATTCTTGACAAAAATGTTTAACCTGTAACCTCTGATCACAAAGAAAACAGCCAAATTCAGTTTAGGGGATGATGTATAAGACAACTGGCTTAAACCCTTAACAAATGTCATTTAAAACAAAAAATTTAAAAGTGACTAGAGAGTCATGAAAACCAAATGCAGTGCATGATCTTTATCTAGGATTGACAAGCAGTTTTAAAGAACATTTTTGGTACAACTGGGGAAAAAATGAATACAGATAGTATTACCATCTCTGTGTTAAATGTACTAGCTTTATGTTAAATGATGGCACTGTGGATATGAGACTACCTTGTTCTTAGGGCATACATGTTGACATGTTTAGGTGTGAAATGTGCTAAAATAAATGAAATCTAGGTGCTTGTTGTTCTAGGTTTGAAATTTTTTAAAACAAATGGTTGAGACGGCAGCTCTTTCTGCCTACAGGTCCTGTCCCCATTCTTTAATAAAACCACCTTTTCCACCAAACAAAACAAAACAACAAATGGTTGGGCAAAAAGTTTAGGCTGAAAACAAAATACCAACCCTAAATCTTTCCTGGCACAAAGGCCTGTGGAAACTGTTACCACTCCACATCTTTCCCTAGCGTAGTCTTTGCTGAGTGAGAACTTTCTGCAAATAGTTAGCTGAGTATCTGCTTGCCAGGCACTGTACTAGGCACCAGGGTCACAAAGATCAAGGAGACTTACACCTGCCCTTAAGGAGCTGAAGGTTTATTGGGAAGATAGATAGATATATGACACAAACAATTACTACAGTGCAATGTAGTGTGTGGCAAAAGAGGCACATTTCCATCATGGTACAGAATTTCTTAAAATAACAGTTCACAGATCACTTGCATTTGTCATCTGGGTTGGAGGTGGTGTCATGCCTTAAAATGCAGATTCCTGGGCCTCGTACCAAACCTCTGAATCAGATGCTCTGGGACTGAATCTACAGGTTGACCAACAAAGCAATGCTGATGCATACTGAAGGTAGGTTAATAGGCACATCAAAGAGAATGATTACACTTTTTATGTTTTTTTGGAAAGGATTATCCAAAGAGGTTTGGACTACCTTGACAAATGAGTAGAAACTCATCAAGTGGCCAAGGGTAAGCCATTAACCACTGGGCTTGTAGTTCTGCAGTTTCCTTACTATTTTTCATGTTAAACTCGACAAGTGATAGCACCTGCTTTCTGGAAAATGAGTTTTCAGGTTTTGTTTTGTTTTACTTTTTGGCAGTCAGATTTAACACTAAGTGTTAGCTGACATCATTTCTCTTTCTCCAGATATGCAGAAACACACCGAGTATATGCTATTGTGTTAGTGTCTGCATACACTTCGGACTTGGGGGATGAAAATGAGCGGGCCAGTGGTAAGTTTGAAGGCAGAAACCAATACAGGAAAGCCCTTCCTCTGGTCACAGGGATGCTTGTTCAGGTTAAACAGCAGTGGCTTTTGGATAGGCTAAAAAAAACCTCTAGTAGCATTTGAGAAACATTTACTGCCCTTCTTTAGATGCAAATTAGCCCCTTTAAGAGGTGATAGACCACTTTCTAATGCATTGAACCCTGATTTTATCTGAGCCATGTACTCCCCCTTCCCAAGTGGCTATGGTATCGAGCTCTACAGATTTGAAAACTAAAGAACTTCTAACTCACACTTAGGCTCTGAATCTTTGTGTCTCTGCTATGGTCTTTGCTAGATATTTTACGGTGGCTAGAATGGAAATTATCCATGGGTGGTAATATGTTATATATATATTTTTCCCCACAGGATACTTCAGCCGTCCCTGGCAATGGGAGAAGATCAAAGCCAACTGCTCTCACATTGTGCAGTTTGGCTCCACTGATGATCCTTTCCTTCCCTGGAAGGAACAACAGGAAGTGGCTGATAGGTTGGAAGCCAAATTGTACAAATTCACTGACCGTGGCCACTTTCAGAACACGGAATTTCACGAACTGATTAGTGTGGTAAAGTCTATGCTGAAAGTACCAGCATAGACAGGATGGTTTCTGCTATTTTGCATTCCAGTATAGGGGTAGAGCAATTATCAGGTTATTAATAGATAAAAATCATCTGGGATCAAATGATTAGTGGACACATAAAACAGATCAAATTAAGTTCTGAAAAAAACACAAGTTCAATGTTCAAAGTAAGTTACAAACGCATTTTCATTTTCCATAGGATCTATCTCTCACAAACTGCTATGAAATGAAGCAATATTTTTCGCATTTGATTCGGGACATAAGGACAGCTTAACTACCCTTATCTGTCCAAAGTGAATAAGCAGAAATGGAATCCAGGGTTCCAGATTCCTAGTCCAGATTAAAACGAAGTAGTTTTGTGTATGTTGTAGGAGTGGTACTCCTCTTTGGAATGAACCTTTTGTTACCTTGGGAGAAAAGAAAACACGATTAAAGGTCCAGAGTGCTGGCTTAGAGTTCAAACCACTAGCTATTTTGAGCTGGCCCAGGAAATTAAACCCAGACTAGGGCCTCCCATCTTTGACACCCTGCCCTTGTCCTTCATGTTGAGGGAGAATGATCCATACAGAATGAAGAGTCGGGTCTGGCAGGTCAGACAGGGACCATAAGCCCAGCCTGGACATACAGATGAGCATAACCAATCAGATCTGTGCTAGACCACAGTGTTGGGGATTAGGGAAACATGGGGAACTCTTGCCCTGTCTAAATTGTTGCCATGTGGGAAGGGGGCAGGGTATTGCCAATTTTGTGATTTTTCAAGGAAAAAACTCCATGCAGTGGTTTCTATATTTAGGGACTATATATGTTTGTATACACAGTTCATATGTATATGAGTTATGTTCAATACATGTACATATGGATGATGTAAGTTGGCAGCGACAGTGTAAATAAAAAATTTACAAACACTGCAAGACACACAAAGTCCAAGCCACCCACTTGTGACCTCTACCATTAGGATTAACTTAGCCAGGTGCTTTAAATGATTCTCTGTGAAGCCTAAGAAATGAACATAATGTCAAAGGATGCAATCATGGGAATAATTTGGACTTTGTTACAAAATCTTAACTATTTTGTAAAAGAATCTTTCCATACCTCAAATTTTGTTCTGTAAAGAATTCTACCTTTTAGCTTCCATGGTCCTTTGGCTCTCTTTTAAGCCTTAATCCACAATTTTTTTTTCTGATCATAGTTCCTAAAAAAAATGCTTTTTCTTTCCAAACATTTTTTGGCTATTATGATCCCTAAGTCAACTTCCAATGACTTCATACTTGATGTTTCAGAACCTGATGTTTGCTGCAAAGATGTGAATTCCCTGTTTATGTCTAAAGGAGATTCAAAGCCATCATTTTAACCTGAAAAATCTTGGTTTCTAAATGTGCTCAAAGAAAAAAGATAAAGACTCTCAACCTTTAATGGCAATTATCTTTGGGGAATGAGAATTTTAGATATGGTGTGGTGGGAGTCTCCTTTTTATTTTGTACACCTGGGTATTTGAGTTTATTATAGTGAACATGTATTACTTTTATAATTTAAAAAATTAAGATTTAAAACAACTCATTTGGGATGTTAGTGAAAAGCAAATTCGATAAATCAATTGAATAATAATTTTTTTAGGGGCACCTGGGTGGCTCAGTGGGTTAAGCCTCTGCCTTCGGCTCAGGTCATGATCTCAGGGTCCTGGGATCGAGCCCCGCATTGGGCTCTCTGCTCAGCAGGGAGCCTGCTTCCCCCTCTCTCTCTGCCTGCCTCTCTGCCTACTTGTGATCTCTCCCTCTGTGTCAAATAAATAAATAAAATCTTTAAGAAAAAAGAATTTTTTTAAAGAGGTTTAGCAATGATTTGATCAAGCCTATAACCAAAATTTGATTCTATTTGGTTTATTTGGAATTAGTCATTGCTCTACTTAGTCTCAGTCTTGTTTTCTGAAGTCCTTTGTCAAAAAATTACAAACTTATACAAATAATAGTTAATAATATGTTGTTGTCCTCTTCTTCCACAGAAAAGCAACAAATCTATACCCTTGAGAAATAATTTTGATATTCTTCATTCCTATAATTAACCTATGATTGTTAGACCTATGATTGTTGAGATGTGCTATCCAATATGGTAGCCAGTAACCACAGGTAGCTATAAAATTAAAAATTTAGTTCTTCATTCACACTTGAAATTCACACATTTCAGGTCTTAACAGCCCCAAGTGTCTAGTGGCTACCTTGTTGAACAGCAGATATGGAATACGGTCATCCTTATAAAAAGTTTGTGGGACAGCAGTAGTCTAGGACATGTATTTTTATTCTTCCTTACCCACCATGTAATAATAATGGTTCAAAGTAAAAGTCACTCAGCTTGAAATTACTTGTTTGACTCGTTTACTCAGTTGATCACCAGAAAAATCATGGCTCCATAAAATTTACTCCTCACCAAACTAAGCTCAGAGGAGTTGTACAGAAGAATCCCACATAAACTATCCATTTAAACCACTGAATCATGGTCTCTAATGATTGATTCCCAATAGATCATTATTAAGCAGAATAGAGGTGCCCTAACAGACTCCAGGGAATATCTATTCTCAGGTGACCAAAATATCTTATACTAAATGGAAATCAACTATAAGGATTAGGACTTCATTCACAATTTGATTTTTTGGTGTCAGGAGTCCACAGCTCCATAATTTGTTTTGGTCACAGTTTACTTCTGATGGGTAAATATTCACTTAACTAAAAAAAAAAAAAATCCACTTAACTATATATCAGAGGTGCAATATTTTTGTCTCTTCTCCTTCAGCTACTATTCAGAGTGAAAAACATGCTGTGGGAAAAGCATTTATGTTGTGGTCTCTGATTGTAAGCTTTAAAATCTTTGGCTATCAAGACACAATGTAAAGTCTGTATTTAATACATGAACTGCTTCCTTCTCCCCACTTGCACCTCTCCCCCAAGTTCAGTTTTCTCATTAAACAAGACTAGCACCTCCATGACAGGCCAGGTCCCAAGGACAGATAATGTTACTATTCCAGCTCTCACTGAGGGTGCTGTAGTTTCAGGCTCCTAGATTCTTTTCTATCTTCTATATATGTAATACTTGAAATGATCTTTGTTTCAAAGTGCTATTGTCATTGAATTCTATTTCTATAGAGCTGGCCACAGACTCCACCTGGTTCTGAGTTGGTTACTGAGCTGAATTTTATTTTATTGATCCCATATATCGCCAAATAACCCTTCTGATGTTTACCACTTGGAGTATATCCAAACTGGTGTTTGAACTCAGGCCTCAGTAGTAGCTTTGAGTTCCTTTCCTTTGATCCCATCTTTTGGCCTGGACACAGGCTTTGAGAGTTCCTTTCCTTTGATCCCATCTTTTGGCCTGGACACAGAAATCATTAAGTAGAGCTACAAAGTGAAAATACAACAGCTGAGATCCTAAAAAGCTAACTTCTGTGCAACAATACACCAAATAACCTACGATTGAAAGTACTATTAGAACTGAGAGGGGCACCTGGGTGGCTCAGTTGGTTAAAGCCTCTGCCGTCGGCTTGGGTCATGGTCTCAGGGTCCTGGGATTGAGCCCCACATCGGGCTCTCTGCTCAGTGAGGAGCCTGCTTCCCCCTCTCTCTCTGCCTCCCTCTGCCTACTTGTGATCTCTCTCTCTCTGTCAGGTAAATAAATAAAATCTTTAAAAAAAAAAAAAAGAACTGAGAACAATTTTAATGACTTTCTGCTTAGTTTAGCCCAATTACACCATGATTTTTAAGAGAGTAAAGAAAAAAAATCTAAAATAAGACAAAAAAAGAAGAGTGGTACCCTGCTCTCAATAAAGTGTGAATAGAGGGCAATGGATTACAGGGCAATTCTAGCAAATAAGGCAGTTGAGCCACCGAGTGAAACTTGGAAGACACTGACAAAGAAGGAGCAGTGAAAACATTCTCTTTAAGACGAGAATAATCACATTTATGCACTGAAAACATCCCTGACAACAGTTATCATTTGCATTTGAGATAAGTACAAAGGCATAATACTCAAAAAATATTTCTGATGTAAAAAGGAATGAATAGTGTGTAGAAAGGGATGTTCCACTCTCTTCCCCCACTCATGCCTCTAAGTGCTATTCCTGCCTCACCACTTTTAAATCCTTCTCAATGAAACCACTGAGAAAAAAGCAGAAATGGCAATAGTGAACCAGATAAAATTTTCCAATGAAGACCTTAATAAATAACTTTAAAATGGGCATTTTTAAACTTTAGTCATTATTGTAGCATATGGCAAATACGGATTTGTTGGCTTCTTTTTCCAGGAACCATCAAAAGTCTTGAAAGCTTCTGAAGGTGGTCTTCCGGAAGTTCAAAGTATTTTATTTATTGAAGAATGGATTTCACTATTAACCTTACCTGTTTTATATTCTGTTGGCTACTCTACCAATATAAATTTAGTTCATAGATAAAAAAAAATACTTTTTCATAGCAGCAAGTCTATCCATTATTGTGAAGTTTGCCTTCAAGGGAATTTGATGTTCCATCATGAGTCAAATTATCTGCACCCAGAGTAACTTCATTTGCAAAATGTCAGTAAAGTTCCTAGTTCTCTGTTAAAATTCAAGCCACTCTGTCATATAAATACAGTTAGATGGTGAAATCTCACCACCTTCATGGCAGTCGTCAAAAACCTTTAAAAAAAAAGTTTACAATCAAATGAGAGTTTTAAAATTATTACATTATAAGTCTTAAATGTCACCTACGACTACAATTTCTGTTAAAGTATCCAAGACCCAACCGTTTTTTAAAGCAGTATTGAAAATAAAATTTTCAGGGGACCTGCATGGCTCAGTTGGTTAAGTGTCTGCCTTCGGCTCAGGTCATGATCCCAGGGTCCTGGGATCAAGCCCCATCTCAGGTTCCCTGATCAGTGGGAAGTCCGCTTCTCCCTCTCCCCATTGCTTGTTCTCTCTCTCTCTCCCTCTCTCAAATAAATAAATAAAATCTTAAAAAAAAAAAAAAAGTCTATTTAAAAATAAAATTTTCAAAGTGAAAGAGTCTAGGGCTGTTTAAGAACATGCTATAATAGGACGTGCTGTGTGATTATAAAGTTAATGAGTGCAAGGCCTTTCACTATACCACTAAGATGATCTGCTCATCTGCCCACTGGGCCAAAGGCTATCCGCAGGTAACAGGAAAGCAGATCTATATATATGTTTCACTAACCAAATGTTTCATGTAGGCTACATTCCTTTTTGTGAAGGGTGCTAAACAGAATTCCCAATATGCTCTCTGTTTTTTCTGGGACTTAAAACCAGCATACAAAGAACTTAGGCATATAGACAAGGGCTGGTATAATGAAATAAAACCAACACCAGCAGCCCCAGAATATAAATGCCCCCAAGGGCAGGGGCAGTGCCTACAGCACGCAGCCGGCATGCGCCAACTGTATGGGATGAGATGAATGATGAGTGCTGGGGCGCGCTGCAGGGTGGGGAAAGAACACATCTGGGTTTCCATCCTGGTTGTTACTTCTAAGCTGTAGCTCCTATAGCTTCCTTAGCTTCATGCTTATGTGGAAAAAATACCACTAGCTCCAAGGGACAGAAGGAGGATTAAATGAGATCACGAAAATCTTTAAGAATATGCCTGCCTGGGGGCGCCTAGGTGGCTCAGTGGGTTAAAGCCTCTGCCTTCAGCTCAGGTCATGGTCTCAGGGTCCTGGGATTGAGCCTCACATCGGGCTCTCTGCTCGGCAGGGAGCCTGCTTCCTCCTCTCTCTCTGCCTACTTGTGATCTCTCTCTCTGTCAAATAAATAAATAAAATCTTTAAAAAATATATATATGCCTGCCTGTGGTGCATTCTCAACAAATCTCATTTTCCTCCCTACTTAGGTTAAATGATCAGCCCTCATTAAAAATTGTCCATTTCAGGGCCAGGGGTAGAAAACACAAATTTCTCTAACCTGGTTATTCTAAAAAAAAATGTAAAGCAATGACTTGTTCATCAAGGGCCCGTCATCAAGGTTACATGGAGGTTTGAGCTGCTGTTGGTCAACCCTGAGAGTCAGAAAACTGGGGTGTGCTTGCTGCTAAGTTAGGTGGCATTTGCACCTGCTGGCAGTCAGGTATGAAGTGAAGCCACTTTAACTCACCGGGCAGAGTCCACACGGGGCCCGGACCAAACCCGTGGGTGGGATGATTGGATTGACTGCTCTGTACAGTTTCATGTGTCCATCTACACTGCCAACTGTGCCTTCTTTTGCAGCAATGATAGTCATCTCCACTTTCCCATCATAAATGAGTGTATTTAAGATCGTTTCAATGTCCTCCATGGATAACTCTACCTGAAAAGGGGATGCATTAGAAAGAACACAAAAAGCACAAGAAGACATCCTTTTGGAGAGTCTTTAAACAGTAAAGGGTCCACAGTTCCTCGGTGAAATGGGGAAGCATTATGCTGGTGAGTCATTAAAAGCACGGGTTGAACAACAGCCCAGGTTAGCACAAACCACTGAAATGCTAGGGACAGAACTCTTAACTCATGCTGAATTTGACACTCTCTATTTTTCCACCCTCTTCAGTAAAATTTAGAAGCCTTAAGTAACATTTTTGGGGCAAGAATACGATGGGGATTTACAAAATAGTTGAACAGAAAGTTAGTTTAGACATCAAATAGTCCAAATTCCTACTTTTTTATAAATGAGATATTTGGGGTCCAGGAAATGAAAATGACGTCCAAATGGCCACTTTAGTTTCTTCTCCGATTATGAAAAGCACCCGGCACTGTGTTTTTATGTATAGGTCTTCAAAAGCGTATGCTGACAACACCACTCATGTCTTACAAGGGGAACATGATACCAGTAAATGACAATTGATGTGATGGCTGATGTTTGGCATCTATGTTGAAAGGTCCCTGAGAAAGTCAAGGCCTTGTCAACAGACTTTTGCATTTTGGTAGTGCAGTGCGCTGCCAGGCCTCCACTCTGCTGCTTGTATCCCAAGCTGAGTACATACAGAGCCCACAGTGCCTGATGGCACGACAGTCACCTTTGTCTAAATGGCTTAGGACAGTGCTTTCTCAAAGTGGGCTCTGCAGAATGTTCACAGGTATCACCTGAAAAAAGGGTCTGGGTCAAATACGTTTAGAATACATTGTAAACTATATCCCTATGATGAAGAGTAACCTTTAAAAAATAAGATAAAATTAAAAACTGTGCTCTCACCTTACTGATCCCCAATTCACAGATGTACTTCCAAACTTCATGTGATGAAGCAAATGAACTGTTTCTTTGTATCATTGGATTCTGTTTGCTTTCTCGTGCTGTTTCTGCCTATAAGGGTAGAACCATAAATCTCAGCAAGAACACTAGTGTTTTATGAATACAATTATATAGTGTGAAATCAACAACAGAATATATTAAGTAAAAATTACCGATTTGAATATTTTCAAGTCCTATAAAATATGATATACAAGATTAAGCAGTCTTTATGAAGCAACTTTTAAAAAAAGATCTACAGTGTTGTTTCCTCAATTATGGCTCACCTTGGTTTGTAGGAATTTAAAACACTGTTGGTTAAGCACCTCTACAAATTCTGATTCAAAATCCTGGTCACTGTACCAGGCTCCACCAGTCACAGACCGGTCTGGTTGCAGGTTATAGAGCATGTATACTTTCTTTTTTGAGGCCTAGGGAAAAAACAGCAGATGTGGTTATAAGATAACCCAAGTCTTCCAGGGGTGCCTGGTTAAACATCTGACTCTTGATCTCAGCTCAGGTCATGATCTCAGGGTCATGAGATCCAGCTCCCGGCTTGTGCCCACGTACTCTCTATAAATCAATCAGTCTTGGGGTGGAGGGGCGGGGGGATAGTCAAGTCTTCCAAAACTGAGATTTAAAAAACCCTTGGGGTACCTAGTGGCTCAGTCAGTTAAGCATCTGCCTTCAGACTGGGTCATGATCCTGGAGTCCTGGGATCAAGCCCTGCTCCGTGGAGAGCCTGCCTCTCCTCTGCCCTCTGCTTGCTCCCCTCCTTGTGCTCTCTGTCAAATAAATAAATAAAATTTTTAAAAAATAAAATAAAAAAAATTTTAAAACCCTCAAAACTTAAATTTTTTTTTGAGCCAGGGGTGGGGGAGGGGGAGAGACTCTTAAGCAGGGTCTACACCCAGCACAGAACTGATTGGGGTTCGATCTCACGACCCTGAGATCATGACCTGAGCTAACATCAAGAATCGGATGCTTACCTGACTGAGCCACCCAGGCACCCTTCAGAACTTTATATTTTAAGCAGTTTTAGATTTACACAATTATTGTAAATATGGTACATTTACCTTGTGCTCAGTTTCCCCTCTTAACATCTTACATTAGTAGGGTGCATTTATTACAATTAATGAACCAATACTGATATGTTATTATTAACTAAAGTCTACACTTCTTTAAGGTTTCCTTAGTTTTTGCCTAATATCCTTTTTCTGGTCCAAGAACCTATTCAGCCTACGGTATTACATTTACTTGTAATGTAATTACATTACAGATACTCGTCATTTCTTTGGCAGATTCTCAGACTTTCCTTGCTATTGATAACTTGCCAGTTCTGAGAATTACTAGTCAGGTGTTCCGTAGGAACGTTGTGATTGTCTGATGTTTTTCTCATGACAAGACCAGGAGAAAGACCACGGAGGAAAAGTGCCCTTCTCGTCACATCCTGTCAAGGGCACTTGATCTGCACCAAGTGATGACTGATCACCACCAACAGGACTTCTCAGTGTTGAGGTTAACCTTGATCATGTGGCTTGAGATAGGGTTTCTCTGTTTTCTCCACTGTAAAATGACTTTTTCCCCCTAGCCTTTCCATGTGTGGAAGGACATCACTATGCACAGCCCACACTTAAGGAGTGGGAGTCACCTTCTACTTCCTTGAGGGTGGAGTGTCCACCTAAATTACTTAGAATTCTTCTGCACAGGAGGCTTGTCTATTCTGCCTCTATCTACTCATGGGAAGATCTGTCATTTATTTACTTATTTGAGAAGGAGAGAGCGAGTGAGGGCAAGCGGTGGGGAGGGAGAGGGACAGGCAGACTCTGCACTGAGCCTGGAGTCCAATGTGGGGCTTGATCTCACAACACTGAGATCACAACCCTGAGCCAAAATCAAGAGTCAGATGCTTAACTGACTGAGCCACCCAGGCGCCCCGATCTGTCATTTATTTATTTAAACATTTATATCCGTATGGACTCATGAATATTTATTTTATACTTTGGGTTATAATCTAATACTAATTTAGTTTGAAACCTTAAGAACATCATGTAAATGAAAGAAGCCCAACACAAAGTGTATGATTCTGTTTATATGAAATGTCCAGAGTAGGAAAATCTACAAAGACAGAAACTACATTAGTGGTTGTCAGGGCCTATGGGCAGTCACTCCCGGCTCGGGAGTGACTCCTACTGGGGTCATATTTCAGGGGTGATCAAAACATCCTAAAATTAGAATAGTTTTGTGATAGATTCATGACTCTGTAAGTATACTATAAACTACCAAATTGTACATTTAAAACACATGAATTTTATGGTATGTCAATTATCTCAATAAAGCTGTTATTAAAAATAAAGATGGAGAAGAAAGATTGGCAAAGTAAAGCTGGGTGATCAGTATGTGGGGACTTGTATTATTTTCTCTATTTTTGTATATATTTGAAATCATCCATTAAAAATGTTGAAGGGAGATAATATTCTAAATTAGGGACAGGAGAGTGCCTGGGTGGCACAGTCAGTTAAGCGTCTGGCTATTGATTTTGGCTCAGGTCATGATCTCAGGGTTGTGAGATCAAGCCTCGTGTCAGGCTCCATACTCAGCACCAAGTATGCTGGAGATTGTCTCTCTCCTTCCCCCCTGCCCCTCCCTGTGATTGTACACGTGCGCACGCTCTCTCTAAATAAAAAATAAAGAAAGAGAGAGAGAGAGAAAGAGAAAGAAAGAAAGAAAGAAAGAAAGAAAGAAAGAAAGAAAGAAAGAAAGGAAGGAAGGAAGGAAGGAAGGAAGGAAGGAAGGAAGGAAGGAAGGAGGAAGGAAGGAGGGACGGGGGGAAGGAGGGAGGGAGGAAGGAGGGAGGGAGGGAGGAAGGAAGGGAGGGAGGAAGTTAAAAATATCATTTGATAAATAAAATCTCTGATGAACATCAAATTCTTATTTGCTGAAACCCTCATTCAAGCAAACTTTAGTTTAGGGGAATCTCAGCTCTTCTGCCGCCTAGGTCAGTGAGGACAGCAGCTGGTGTCCCTGATGGAGCCAGCTGTGGAGTGGAAAGCCATGAAGGAGGTGATGGACAGGGGCAGTGGGGGGCGGCGGGGGGGGGACGAGGAGGAGGAGAAACACCATGTCCTGGAACGGACGCTCTACCAGGGCGGAGATCTTTCTCTGACTTGTTCACTAATGTAGCCCAAGCATGCACAACAGTGCCTGGCCCAGAGCAAACACACAATAGATATTTGTTGAATGAGTGACCTAATATGCTAGAATGAAGCAAACTATCTTACACACTGAAAATCCAGGAAAAATGTTCATGATTCCCAAAATTCCTTACTGAAGAGTATAGTAGTTTTAGCTTTTCAAGTGGGTGAGACACAAAGAGTTAATTAGGCAGTGATAAAGCTAAGCATCGTCTCCAAACCAATCCGATATGAGCTAAATTTTTAAAAATCTTTTTGACTAGTAGTTTAAATCATGACGTAGCTTGAAGAACAGTAAGATCCTGAAACATATTCGGAGCAAAACATATACAGTGAACACTTGGGGGAAGGAAAGAGAAAACTACTCACTGCCACAGACTTAACAGCTTTGATAAGCTTTTTACTTTCCAAATTCTTTAGAATTTTGTTAATTTCTGTTAATGGCAAGTTACTTTTGTACCGGATATCTCTGCTCCATATTCCTGTAAGAAAGTAAAGTAAAATGAGTTCAACACCATAGGATTTGCGTTTATAGTCCTATTGCTTATATCCCAGGCCAAAACTAGCAAAATATGTATATATGTATACATTCCTAGGGCATAGCTATTGGAAAAACAGTGTCTTAGAATCTCAGATAACAACAAAAGAATGAGAAATGATAAAGAAGTTATGTGCTCTACCTTCTAACCAGAAATTTTTTGGGACTCCTAGCGTGGCACCTTTTTAAAAACATGTGAAAAAGATACTTTTTAACAGAAGAAAAATCTTAAATGTTACTGAATTAACTTACATTGTCTCTTCTATCCCCTTCTACACCCCATCTTCTATTTCCTATTATTTTTACTTTAGATTGTATTTAGATTTTAACTTAAGTTTGGGCCAAGGTCAGGTGCCATTGTCAATGGAGAGCAAAAAAACTCTTTATGTAAGCATCTGTGTGCATGTATACCCATTATTTATACCCTATATTTAGGAGATGAAAAATGGAAGACTGCAGTTCTCACAGTCACTGAAAGCCCTGTGCAAAAAGCTAGGATTTCTCTTTCAAAGAAGGGTTGTATGTGGAATTTTTTATTAAACATGCTACCTATTTTCATCCCAGCACAGAGGCATAATGAGATACAAAGAATTTAAAAAACAAAAAAACAAAAAACAGAGAATGGAGGTGCCTGGGTGGCTTAGTCTGTTAGGTGTCTGCCTTTGGCTCAGACTGTGGTCCTGGGGTTCTCGGATCGAGCCCCACATGGGGTTCCCTGCTTGGCGGGGAGTCTGCTTCTCCCTTTCCTCAGTCCCCTCGCTTGTTCTCTCTCTCTCTCATTCAAATAAATAAAATACTTTAAAAACATAGAGAATGGTTTTTGTCATATGTCTGTTTTTAAAATATTAAGCTCCTAATAATGTAAGAATGATATGATTTCAAATTATATCATTGCTGATACATTGTTGAAACTAACATCAGGGACTCAAATAGATCCTAAATCGTAATTATAGCTATTAGGTATAGTTCTGTAAGAAGGATAGAGAAAACTGAACAGTTGCTGAGGGACCTCTGTTGGGACACTATCACAATGCACTGGGCATCCCTCTGGTTTTTGCAAAAACCAGAGAAAAAGATGGCATTATCCACAATTTACAGGCAAGATGAAGATGAAGAAATGAAGGCCTCCAAAGTTTAGAAAGTGAGGATTGAGAAAAAAAAAAACCCTTAAGTTTTAACTGGTTTATTTTCTATCGACAGTACATTCCCATGGTTCAGAATGTAGAACTTTCTTTCCATCCTGGCCCACAGCCATCTAGCTCCTACCTCCCTACTAATAGCAGTGGCATCACACCTGGGTGTCCTTCAAACATACGCAGGTTACATATTTCTATTTCCTCTTCTTTTAACATACGTGGCAGCATTCTCTATACATGGATCTGTACCCTGGCAAACCAGAGCTCAGTCCCTATTTCTAGTCCTAAAGACAATGTTTTTTTCCGTTTTTTCCTTCAAATGCTTACCTTTATTTCCTGCATCCTCTATGATTTGATATACTAGTTTTTCTTGGTTATCTGATCCTTTCATTTTACTGCAGGGGAATAAAGTAGAATTAAAAAGGCAAAGAGATACAGGATAATCTAATAATCTACATAACTACTTTAATGAATTAGCAGACAAGGTCATCACATTGACTTATTTACCAAAATAAGGGCTTACCTTAAAAAGAATGAGACAGGGCTGTATGTACCAGAATGAAAAGATGTCCAAGATATAGTAAGTGAAAAAAACAAGTTGCAAAACAGTATGGATAGCATGATCCCATTTTTGTTTAAAAAAAAAAAAGAAAAGAAAAAAAAGAAAAGAGATTATATATAGTATATAAATATATAATCATTTCTATATATTTATATATATTCCTAGAAAAAAGGACATATACCAAATTATTAAAAGCAGTTATCTCTGAGAAATGGAACTCATGATAAAGGTGGGGATGGTATGCAGGACAAGTTTACATTATGCAATTCTATATTGACATTTCCCCCCCAAATATATATTACATTTGTAACGACAGACATTTCTTAAAATAAAAAAATTGGGGCTTACCCAGCATTCTGAGAATCCTTTATTCTATACAGTAGTCCCGTATTGCTCCTTAAGAGATCCAACTGACCCTAAAGTTTGTTTGTTTGTTTTTTTTTATAGAAAATAACAATGAATTATTTTGGAGATATTTCAAATCAATCACAAATGTTAATGTATTCTTTAACATTTTACACAAACGGAAAAAAAAAAAAAATTTTACACAAACGAAAATATCCTACCCAGCACAGTTATTCGTTAGTTTCTCGCTAGAGACTTAAGTTTTTGCCTACATATCACATGTAATATATTTTTGAAAACTTAGCTCTTTAGTTAGTCACTTTCCAAAATATAAATACCTAACGGTTTCCTATATGCTATATTCTGGCTTGGTTATATGATCAGTGCATAATGAATTCTGAACAAGCAGCTTTAGAGTAATAAATATTCATATTCAAATTCAAATAAATTCACTAAGTATATATAATATAAACATAAAAATGAAAATATAACATATAAATAAAAAGTTCAAATAAAGACTAACATGCATAAATATTCTATAACATGATGATTGAATAAAATTTGCAATGTTAATAGTGACATTTACTGATTTGTGTGATTTCTATTGTATTACATGACAGGCAGAAAGTCAAGCAATGAATAAAAGATGCAATGGTTTCAGTTTCATATAATAAATCAAGGAGTGCCTGGGTGGCTCAGTCGTTAAGCTTCTGCCTTCAGCTCAGGTCATGATCCCAGGGTCTTGGGTTTGAGCCCCGCATCGCATGCTCCCTGCTCCCTCTCCCTCTCCCACTCCCCCTGCTAAAATCAGCAACACTTTGTGATTCACGAATACTTATTCCCTTAAAATTCATCATAGCTCCACCACTGCTTATATCCTCTGGACAACAGGACTGGCAATAGATGGGGCTGCGGAGGTGGAGAAAGAGAGAGGGAGATATGGAGGATGATTTTCAGACAGAAAGCAAAGGGCTGAAAGGGTAGTCGGAGGACAAAAACAATTTCCATTGCCACAACCTCCAGCATCCCTTCCACTATCCCTCCTGGAGCCAAGTCCTTCACCAAGGTGAACTGATTAGAAATCACCAAGAGTACTAACACAGGGGTCAGCAATCTGGCCCACTGCTTGATTTTATAAATAAAGTTTTACTGGAATACAGCCATGCTCATTGGTTTATGTATGGTCCATGGCTACTTTCCTGAAGAGTTGAATACTTGTGACAGAAACCACATGGCCTGCGAAGCCTAAAATACATACTGTCTGGTACTTTATAGAAAGCCAAGTTTTCCAGCCATTGAGCTAGAGGGTTGAAGGAAATAGTTTAACAGAAAGTTCACCTGTCCTCAAATTTCCATGAGTCCTTAGTGTAGAAATCTTTTATCCAATTCTACTACAACCAAACTGAAATGCTTTCAAGATAAGGGAACTCTGATGTAGGGGAAATGGAATAGACTTAGAGGATGGGGTGCCACAAGGTGGGGTGTTTATGGACAGTGGAGGAGAATGACATTAAGGCCCCAGGACAAGAGAAGAGGTAAAAGCAGGTAGAAGGGCTTCATTGAAAGACCACATTGTAGTGTTACTTGACTCATTCCTGCCTCCTGAAATGCTCAGAGTGAAATTGTGGAGAGTGAAACCCTAATGAACTGGCTCTGTGATAGCTGGCAGAGGGCATATTTCATAGGGAATGGCCCAACACTGGCAACGGGAAGCAAACAGAAGGTGAGAGCAGACTAACCCTATGTGCCCTGTGTACATGATGACAATTAGGTTAACAAATACAATGGTTAAAACAAAATATATTTATTTCATTCATTTTTTTAAAATTATTTATTTATTTGAGAGAGAGTGAGAGAGCGCGCACATGGTGGGGGGGGCAGAGGGAGAGGGACAGAGAAAATCTCAAGAAGAATCTCCACTGAGCACAGAGCCCACGTGGGTCTTGATCCCACAACCCAGAGATCGTGACCTGAGCGGAAACCAAGAGTTAGATGCTTAGCCGACTGCACCACACAGGTGCCCCTCATTCATCTTGTAAAATAATGTGTAATTATTCCTTCTTTCCTCAGTTCAGGCAGTCTGAGCCGTTTTCTGGCTTGGAGTCTTAAGACACTTTCAAATGGTTTCACAACTACATACTAGGAAGTAATGACAATCACAGCACATAAATGATTATATGAACTAGTTCTATTTGCCTTACCATGGACAGCAGTCTATTGATGGCCACAGCCCGCTGCTGGGCTTCTATATGAGGCATTTCATTCTGAATTACTTGGTCTGTGATTCCATGAGGAAACTGGTGACATAATTCTATAATCCTAGGAACAAAGGCAATAATGATATTATTTATGTTTTTACCTGTTTCAAGCGGTGGGGAATACAAGCAGAACAGTTTGAAATTGTGTCTTTACTCACATTTGACAAATAATCTGTTTGTTTGTTTTGTTTTTTAGTGGGGGTGGTAAAGAAGGAAGGGCAGAGGGAGAGGGAGAGAATCCATGCCGGGCTCCATCTCACAATCCTGAGATCATGATCTGAACTGAAATCAAGAGTTGGATGCTTAACCTACTGAGCCACCCAGTAAAGCACCCCACGCTAAATTCAGATAATCTGGATTTCTATGATGGTTCTGAATCAAAGCATGTTAGAAATTGAGCAAGATAAAGTACATGTTTACAGTATACTATTATTTAAGAGGAGTGTTTTTTTTCCTCACTAATATGAACTTTAAATTAGAACAAAAGTCAAATGAAAACACAGAAAAAAATATTAAAGCTGAGACTCCAATGTTCTCAGATGGAACAAGTATGACAAAATTAATATTCGGTGTATTGGGCAGCCTTAAGTCTGCAAGGAGGAGGCAAATCAGACACGTATGGTAGGAAGGCAAAATTTGTTAGGACAAGTCACCATAACTGGGGCTTGCTTTTGGAATTACCTCTACCAAACAAAAATAAGTCCAAATATCCACCTTGTCATAGGATCATCATACGTGTTTTCATAAGTTTGAGAAAGTTCAGGTCTTTTGAAACCTGATAAAAAAATAATTTTTATGATAACCTAAAAATAGCAGCACACGGAAAGCGAATATAAAATTAGGAGAGGGCTTTAGGTGACCTAAAATCTTGACTTAAGTACTGCACAGAAACCATTTGGCTTAATGTTTCTTCAAAAATCACAAACTGCACCCTAACTGCGCCCAAATGTTCTATCATGGGAGTTCCCTTAGCGACAAGAGCGATCCTGGATCAAAATATGTAGCTACAAGTAGTACGGGAAAAACGCCGAGTCCTCTCTGGGCATAGATCACCTTAATGCAGGAAGTAAGCACATCATCACAACTTTCCGAACAGCACCGGGGAAAGGGGAAATACAGAAAGTTACAAACTGTCAAACTCGCTCGGAACTTCTTAAGGAGTCTGCGTTCCAGGGATAGGAGAGGGGTTCCAAATCCCCAATCCCCTTCCTGTGCGTGCCGGTATCTACCAAGGGTCCCGGGAGCAAGGGTCCGGCTGCCCAAACGACCGGCCACGTGAGAGGGGGCTCCAGAGCTGGAAAGCGAGCCTCACTGGGGGGTTTTTTTGGTGTTTTTTTTTTTTTACTTTTTTTTTTTTTTTAAGATTTTATTTATTTATGTGACAGAGAGAGAGATCACAAGTAGGCAGAGAGGCAGGCATTGAGAGAGGGGGAAGCAGGCTCTCCGCTGAGCAGAGAGCCCGATGCGGGGCTCGATCCCACGACCCTGAGATCGACCTGAGCTGAAGGCAGAGGCTTTAACCCACTGAGCCACCCAGGCGCCCCTTCACTCACTGGTTTTACCTGTTTTCTATTTCTACCGGATCCGCGTCGGGCGGCTGCACCTTCACTTTCACCTCAGCCATGACTGCCTAGTTCTCGGTCCCTGGGCGAGAGAGGCTCAGGGTCGTCGGACAGCCAGTGGGGGAACCGAAGAACCGGGGAATAGGGGGAAAACGGCGCCGTGCTTGGGCAAGGGGCCTTCTTCCTCGTGTCGCAGCCGGTCCTTACTTGTTCTGTCGGCTTGAGGTGGCCAAAGCACGCCTGACCCGCCTCACTTGCCCGCGCCGCTACATCTTGTTTTTCAGAACGTCAATACCTGTCAGACGAACGAGCCTGGTTCCCTCACTCTGAGTTAGGACGTCACCTCCGACCACTTTCCAATGTCTGTGAAGGTATATTCTCAGAGGCCTGCAGTGAAGCCTTAGGAAAGGCGCTCGAGGCAGGTACCAGCCTCTGGGCCTCCGGCCGGGGCGGAGCTGGTTGCTATGAAGTCCGTTTCCGCCAATCACCTGCTCGGCTCTCGTGGGCGGGGCCCGACTCGCAGCGTCTGTGGAAACCCAGGAGGCGGCCGAGGAAAGGACAGGAGAAGGTGAGAGGTGGGCTTCCTGACTGGGGACCAGGGCGGTACCTCGGGCCCCCAGTGCAGGTCCCGGTGGCCGGAGGAGGAGGGGAGAAGGCAGAGAAGGGCCTCCCTCACTCCAGCCGAAAGGAAGCGGGCGCCCTTATTTGCCCCTGATGGACAGGGACAGGGACCGGAAGGGGCTCTGGATCCGGGCGGTGAGGGGGAGGTATTGATGGAAGGAGTTGAAGGGTTAGGGGTGCTATTGATCCCAGACTGCCATGTGGGCCTAGCATGTCGGTCTGCGTCTTGATCCTCTTTGCTTGGGGCCCACTGGCCGCCCTAGCCTTCCAAGGGTAGTTCCTAATTGCGGCGCGTATGACTCCCCCCCCCCCCTTTTTTTTTTTTTGGACTAATTTTTCAGCTATTTAAATTTTAACTGCCTCTTTCTTAAATGGAAAGATGAGGAACAGCACCTCCTTTTCCTCTCCCTCTCCCTTCCCCGAGTCCAGCCATCCTTCTGTAGAGGCTATTATTCTAAAATCAGTATCTGCAATTTAAATTCTTAGCCTCTGACCTGGAACTATCCAACCAGGTATTAAATTCACTTCTTAAATTTAGCTATCCAACTTTAGGGAATATAGTCTGGGGCAAAATTCAAACCAGAAGTTGTTCAGAGCAACATTATTATTTTTTTTTTTTTTAAGATTTTATTTATTTATTTGACAGAGTGAGAGAGACAGAAAGAGAGGGAATACAAGAAGGGGGAGTGGGAGAGGGAGAAGCAGGCCTACCGCTGAGCAGGGAGCCCGACACAGGGCTCGATCCCAGGGACTGGGATCATGACTTGAGCCGAAGGCAGACACTTAACGACTGAGCCACCCAGGCACCTCCAGAGCAGCAGCATTTAGAATTGTACCAATCAAAACTAAAAAGAAACTAGTAATAGTCTAAATGCCCAACCACAAAATGATAGATAAGATTATATAAGTATGTAGAAAATTGTAAATAAAAGAGTGAGGGTGCAAGAAGTACACTATAAAAATTGAATGAACATATAGATTATAACTGAGTGAAAATTATGAATCCATAACCATTGAAATTTGAAAAGACCACATAGAGAAGTAAATGGTTGTTGTATTAAGGTGAGGGTTCCTCCCTCCCCTATATCCTTTATGCATTAAGAATTATACTCCATCCCACCGAAAAAGATCAGTAAGGCCTCCATACTTGTACTTGATTATTTATAAATACAGGAGATAGAGTGGGAGTCTTTTTGTTTGTTGCTCACTGTTTATATCTGTGCCAACTTTCTTTCAGCTGAAGCATGGTACTCTGCCATCCTTCTAAAATCTCTTTGCAGCTTTCAAATGCAAGAACCACTTGGTGACAACAGCAGGGCCTTGAACCTAGAGCTTTCCCAAGAGAGTTGGCTCTAAATTAACATTTCATGCCACATACAGAGTTACATCTGTTCTTCTTGCATGATGACTTGCCCTGAAGCCAAGAGAGGTGGCACGTTAACAAAAGACAAGAAAGGGTAATAATGATTTAGGGGAAGCTCATCAGATCAGTAGTGATGGTCTCTGTTCTGATGGACAGTAGTCTCCCCTTATCTGCAGTTTTGCTTTCCATGGTTACTTTTTTTTTTTTTTTAGGATTTTATTTATTTATTTGACAGAGAGGAGAGAGATCACAAGTAGGCAGAGAGGCAGGCAGAGAGAGAGAGGGGGAAGCAGGCTCCCTGCCGAGCAGAGAGCCTGATGCGGGGCTGGATCTCAGGACCCTAAGACCATGACCTGAGCCGAAGGCAGAGGCTTTAACCCACTGAGCCACCCAGGCACCTCTCCATGATTATTCTTACCTGCAGTCCACTGGGGCCTGGAAGCAGATGATCCTCTTTGTGACAGCAGACGGTCAGTGGTAGTCTAATGCCACATCACAGTGCCTAGGTCATTCGCCTCACTTCATCTTATCACGTAGGCATTTTATCATCTCGCATCATCACAAGAAGGGTGAGTACAGTACAATATTTTGAGACCACATTCGCAAGACTTTTATTACAGTATGCTGTTTTAATTGTTCTATTTTATTATTGTTAATCTCTTAGTGTGCCTAATTTATAAATTAAACTTTATCGTAGGTATACATGTATAGGAAAACAGTATATATAGGGTTCAGTAATATCTGTTGTTTCAAACATCCACTGGGGGTCTTGAACATTTCCCCTATGGATAAGAGGAGCGACTATTATATTCTTTTAATTTGTTCATTTAAAATAATTTCATTTCCCCATCCCATTCTTTCATACTCTTTTCCTAGAAGTGAGGTAAGTATTTAGATAATCAAAATCCACATAAGACCTCAACAGCAAAAATGCAGGTGAAACAATAATTATTTGAATTAAAAATTAAATAATATTTTTGGTGGTATTCTCTTTAGTTTTTTACTAGTTTCACTGTATTTAAGCAATGTGCTTCCTTTAAATTTTGTGTTCAAAAAGGTGCCCATTGGAATTTATTTTCCTCCACTTTTTTTAATGTAAGGAGGAAGATGACTGCAGGCTCAGTGTGTGTCCCTCAGATCATACCATTGCGAGTGCCTCCCCCTGGAAAAGCCAACCATGAAATTGATAACAATACACTTTTGGAAATGAAATCTGGTAAGAATCAAATGTACTCGAAAGCATGTAAAATAACATTGTCATGCTCTTTATCTTCATCGGGTTGTTGATTTATCACTTTGCATGCTTTCTACAATTAGGACCGTGGGAATTTTGTAAAAGTTCCAAAATTTGAAACAGTGTGGTACTTGGTGGTTTACAGAGTGGTATACTTTCAGATTAAAGCAGTTGGCTTTGACCAACTTTTCATTTGTATCAGTAGATAGTTGCAGCAATGCCTTGATTCACATTAGCCAAGGTACGATGTCCCAGTTCTTCCCCGGGCTTTCCCAGGATTCTCATTATTTTGCTGGGATAGTAATTTGACCTACTAATACAGGCTTTCCAGTCAGACGTGCTGGGGATTAAATCCTGCTTTGGGAAACTTCTAGTGATACATTACTTAGCCTTTCTCAGTCTCAGTTTTCTCATTGTTAGTGAGAATAATGTCTGCCATTTAGAGCCTTTGTGAGGATTAAATGAGTTGACATGTTATGTGAGGTACACAGCATCTGGCACATAGTAATGCCAAAATAATTCTTAACTATTACTGCAGAAAGAAAGCAATGAATACATTTCCTGGTAATGACAGGAATTTATATATACACATACATATACATATATATATTATACATATATATATAGTGATGTGAACTTTTAAGATCTCTCTTAGCAAACTTTTCTGACCTTTTAAACCTTGAATTATATGAGTTTATTACCTTTTAAATTTTTCCAAGAAGTGCGGGAATCATTTACCAAGTCCAAATAAAATATAACAAAAGCATTTCTTTTTAAAAAACATTTAAGTAGGCTGAACTCATGACCCTGAGATCAAGACCTAAGCCAAGATCAAGAGTTGGAGGCTTAACCAATTGAGACACCCAAGCGCCCCAATAATAGCATTTCTGAAGCAGTGCTCAAAAAATAAAAAATTAGCTTCTGCTTTCTAAATCGGTGTTGTAGTCTTAAAACTGACCCCTGCTCTTTTTGCATCAGTGCCTTATTGGAGTGGCACAATAGTATAGTGGTTCAAGAGCTTGGGCTCTGGATCCATAGCCAAAATGAAACCACAACTCTGCCGTTACCGAGCACCCTCCTTAACCTCTCTGAGACTCATTTCTCATCTATAAAGTGGGTATAAAATGGGACCTCTCACATAGGGTTGTATACATGCGGGGAGTTAATTCATATAAGGCACAGTGCCTGGCATGGAGAAAGAACTCACTTATTGCTAGTTATTGTTATTCATTTCTATGGTATATAAAAAAATCTCATTAATTAACTGACCCACAAACGTATTCAGAGACTGTGCTACTTTAGTCTTAATTAAAATTACCCTGTTTTGGGCTTTTCAGACACCCCCGATGTCAACATATATTATACCCTGGATGGCAGCAAACCTGAATTTCTAAAGAGAGTTGGTTATGGTGAAAATAATACATTTAAGTATACGAAGCCTATTACTCTGCCTGATGGAAAAATACAAGTTAAAGCTGTTGCAGTCTCTAAGTAAGTTAAGAGCATGGTGATGAAAAGAATTGGTAATATAATGACATTACCTTTTGATTTTATTTCTTTCTTCCTGTGAGAACAAGTGCAATATTAGAAGGGCACTAAAGGCAAAGTTATTTTAATTTCAACATATATCTATAACTTTGGGGTTTTGTTTTTCTTTTACCAAGGTACATGGTAAAGTGCACAAATCACAAGAGTACAGTCTTATGTATATAAAGACTGTTTTTCTTTTGAATTCCACATGGGATTTTGGGAAGGAAGAGCCTTTTCAGGGCTTGGGACCTTTGAAATGATTCATCTGGGTGTGAAGAAAATACTGTTTTAGTGGATGGCCCTTTTATTCCACAGGACATGGCCTTCAGCCACCATCACCATTCTCTGTTGTATTTTCTATCGACTTAATCAAACTTTGTGGCTACTGTCATTTTAATTTGTTGGACATTAGCTTCTTTATTCGTTTCTTTGTCCTTTCTTTTTTTTTTTTATTTTTTTGAAGATTTTATTTATTTATTTGACAGAGAGAGAGAGATCACAAGTAGGCAGAGAGGCAGGCAGAGAGAGAGAAGGAGGCTCCCTGCCAAGCAGAGAGCCCGATACGGGGCTCAATTCCAGGACCCTGAGATCATGACCCAAGCGTCAGGCAGATGCTTCAACCCACTGAGCCACCCAGGTGCCCCTTTGGAACACTTTTAAGCCCCAAACCAAAACCTGGCTTTGAGCAGGTACTTAGGGGAAGAAAAAAAAAAAAAAGTCTCTCCACGCTCCCCCTGGTGGCTGAACTACTGCATGGCTTTTGAGGAGAACTGCAAATTCTATGCAGATGACAGCTTTGGCATTTGAAAGTTTTATTTTTATTTTTATTTTTTAAAGATTTTATTTATTTATTTGTCAGAGAGAGAGAGAGAGAGTACAAGCAGGCAGAGGCAGAGGAAGAAGCAGGCTCCCTGCCGAACAAGGAGCCCGATGCGGGACTCGATCCCAGGGTGGGATCATGACCTGAGCCAAAGGCAGACGCCCAACCAACTGAGCCATTCAGGCGTCCCTGAAAGTTTTAAAAAAGAAAAATAAAAATGAAACAAACAAAAACCCTCATACACATTATTATTCTTTATTAAAGATTGGGAAAAATTGCCTTTTTTCACTTGTCAAACCACTTCTGTCAAAACAATCATCTCAATTATGAAAAATTAACAAATTGGGGTGCCTGGGTGGCTCAGTGGGTTAAAGCCTCTGCCTTCAGCTCAGGTCATAGTCTCATGGTCTGAGGGTCCTGGGATCGAGCCCCGCATCCAGCTCTCTGCTCAGCAGGGAGCCTGCTTCCCCCTCTCTCTCTGCCTGCCTCTCTGCCTACTTGTGATCTCTCTCCTCTCTGTCAAATAAATAAATAAAATCTTTAAAAAAAAAAAGAAAAATTAACAAAATACTTTGGTGCCTAATGCTGTAAGGCAGGCCTTTTTATAATTTGCAGGTAGTAATAAAGTGAAGTAATAATTACCAACTATGTAATTCGTGGGAGTTAATACAGCTTTCAAAAGAATCTAAAATAAGGCCTTTTTTTTTTAAAGATTTTATTTATTTATTTGAGAGAGAGTGAAAGCAAGAGAGATCACAGAGGGAGAGGGAGAAGCAGACTCACCACTGAGTGGAGAGCCCACTGCGGGGCTCGACCCCAGGACCCTGGGATCATGACCTGAGTCGAAGGCAGTTGCTTAACTGACTGAGCCACCCAGGCGCCCCTAAAGTAAGGTCATCCTTTATGCTTCTCACCCTCTTGCTCTGTACCCACTCACTGTCTGTTCTGAAAGCACTCTCAGTCATTCAGGTGCGCTCAACTCAGGGAAAGTATTTATGCAAAAATGTTTTTGAATCTTCAAGACAGAAAGATTTGGGCTTGTATACATTTGTGACAAAGTGAATTTAAATGCAATAAGTTTTCTTTATGGAAATTATACTGCTTCATTCAAGACTTTTTCTAGGTACTTACAGTAACTAATTTCTTAATGAGGAGAAAGGCTTTGAAATGAGAGTGTTAACAATTAAAGGCCACTAGTATGTTAAGAGGAAAAATTATGGTCATGAAGTTTTGAATGATTTGGGGAAATATTTATGATACAAGTGAAAACAAGGTAGGATATATGAGTGCACTATAGTATTTTGACATCGTTTATAAATGGATCAGGACAGGCGCCGGGTGGCTCAGTCTGTTAAGCATCTGCCTTAGGCTCAGGTCATGATCCTAGGGTCCTGGGATTGAGCTCTGTGTAGGGCACCTTGCTGGGCGGGGAGCCTGCTTCTCCCTCTCCCTCTGCCTACTGCTCCCACTGCTTGTGCTCTCCTTCTCTCTCCCCCTCTGTTAAATAAATTTTTTAAAAAAATATTTTATTTATTTATTTGAGAGAGAGAGAGAGAGCATGAAAGAGGAGAGGTTAGAGGGAGAAGCAGACTCACCGCTGAGCAGGGAGCCCGAGGCAGGACTCGATCCCGGGACTCCAGGATCATAACCTGAGCCGAAGGCAGTTGCTTAACCAACTGAGCCACCCAGGTCCCCAGTTAAATTTTTTTAAAGAATCTTCAAAAATGTGTCGGGAGAGAACTGAAGAAGGGCACTACCAGAGGCGGCCAGGAATGAATGAGTGGTGCGCAAAGAGTGCTGGTTGCACGAAGCCAGCCGTCTCCCCCTTCCTGAGCCAGATGGCCAGGGACATTGTGGATGTCTTTGTTTCAAAGGGGTCAGGTTGAGGGGCAGCCCCCCAGTCTCTTTCTGTCCCAGCTCAGTTTGGAAAAGGTACTGACATGTAATTCTTCTCTATTGTAAGCTTTTCTTTTTTAAAAAAATTTTTAATTAAAATTCAATTAATTAACATATCATGTACTATTAGTTTCAGAGGTAATGTTCAGTGATTCATCAGTCCTATATAATACCCGGTGCTCATTACATCATGTGCCCTCCTTAATGCCTATCACCCAGTTACCCCATCCCCCATCCCCCTCCCCTCCAGCAACCCTCAGTTTGTTTCCTATGATTAAGAGTCTCTTATGGTTTGTCTCTCTCTCTCTGATTTTAGTTTGCTTCTCATAATTAAGCCATTTGGAAACAAAACAACAAACAAGCCCAACTTTAGCATTTAATTGCCTCTGGTGATTGAGTCATGGTGTGCGTTGTTTGTGTTGATAATTTTTGTAGCTTCCAAAATTTAACAGTGAGCTCTGCTTTTGTGATAAACAAATAATAAAGAATCTCCAAAATTATCATGTAACCAGTGCTTCTCAACCTTGGCTGCTGAATCATTTGACTATTGCTGTATAACCAACAACCCTGACATTTAGTGTCTAAAAAGTTTGAACAATCACTTATTTGCTCATTATTTTGTGGGTCAGCATTTTGGTGTGCATTCAGCTGGGCATTTGTTCTCCTAGTCTTTCCTGAGGTCCCTGACCTGGCTGCAGTCAATTTTTTGGCTCACCTTGAGCTGGAGAGTCTAAGAAAGCTTGAGTCACATTTCTGGTGGTTGGTGCTGGCAGTTGACTGAGCCTTGGGTCACCTGAGTTTTTTCATTCATTTCCAAAAGCTGTAAGAGAAAGGGCAAGCCCGGATCCGCAGATGTTTTTCTAGTCTCTACTTGTGTCATATTTGTTAATGTTTTACTGGCCAAAGCAAGTCACGTGGCAACCCCCAAAGTCAATGTGAGAGGGGATTCTGCAAGGGCACAAGGGCACCAGGGCGTGCAGATAGAAGGCATAATGCCTCAGGGACTGTGATTGTAACAATCTACCACAGGTTCTATTAGAATCACCCAGGGAGCTTTGCAGAATCTCCATGCCCAGGTCATACACTCCAGACCAACTAAATAACAATGTCTTGGGGTGAGACCCAGCCATCAGTATTTTTAAAGTTTTCTGATGATTCCAATATGCAACCAAGGGTGGCAACTGACACATTAATGGGAAAAAAAAAAAGATTTTTCCATTTAGAGAGATTTGACCAATACCACTTTTTTTGAAATATATTTTTATTAAAGTATGATACGCTAGAATGAAAGAAAAGGAATAAGGACACTGTCATATGTGTGCTTTCATGGGTCCAAATATATGTACATGAATTTTCATATCAGAGCATGGTCAGTAAAGAACACAGATGAACAGGAGGGGCGGGAAACTTGGGAATATTTCAGCAAGCGGGAGTGGGTGTCGGGGTTGTTTTGTTTTATTTTGTTTTGTTTAAGTAGGCTCCATGCCCAGCATGGAGCCCAGTGCGGGCTTGAACTCACGACTCTGAGGTCAAGACTTGAGCTGAGATTAAGAGTCAGACGCTTAACCAACTGAGCCACCCGGGGAACCCCAGGTGTTGGGTTTTTATGGTCCATATTGATGGTCCGGTCCAGAGTCTGTAAACTTTTTTTTTTTAAGATTTTATTTATTTATTTGACACAGAGAGAGAGAGATCACAAGTAGGCAGAGAGGCAGGCAGAGAGAGAGGGGGAAGCAGGCTCCCTGCTGAGCAGAGAGCCCGATGTGGGGCTCGATCCCAGGACCCTGAGATCATGACCTGAGCCGAAGGCAGAGGCTCTAACCCACTGAGCCACCCAGGCGTCCTCAGGGTCTGTAAACTTTTTGACATCTGTCTCGTTTCTTTAAAAGCCACCTTTCTGGTCAGGAACTTCCTAGCTTTGATATCATCATTTTATAGTGTTTTGACAATGAACTCATGTGGTTCTCCCTTCTTTGTCAATTACCTTATATGGTGGTCAAGATAAATTGAGCTGGGCTGAGGTAAAAATTGTCTCAAACCGAAGGCAGTAGTTAGGGGAGTCAGAGTAGCCTGAGATCAATCATTTTCTTTCATGGGGGACTTTCCAGTTTTACAACAATGGTTAATAAAGTAAACTGATTGGCAGGTAACCAGGGCATCTCACGGGCATCTGTCCGCAGCCCCATGCAGTATATAATGTGTGGAGGAAAGATCCAGATGTCATCTCCATAAGCAGCAACAAAGGCAAGAAGAGCACTGTTTTGAAAGGGGTAGTTTGGAGTGCGGGGCAGAGGATGGAGTTTTTTGACCTTCAGATCTGGACTTTAATCCCAGTTCTCTTGCTCCTCTTTGAAGAAAAGGAACTTACTAACTTGAATAAGTTTTGATTCTCAGTTGTCTCATTCGTTAAATGTGGTTAATAAAACTTAGCTGGCAGCCATTATGAAAATCAGAGGTAATACACTTAGGATACACTTGGCATTGCACATGTAGTAGCTGTTATTATTGTTGTTTGTTGTTATTCACATTCTTTTTTTTTTTAAAGATTTTATTTATTTATTTGACAGAGAGAGAGATCACAAGCAGGCAGAGAGGCAGGCAGAGAGAGAGGGGGAAGCAGGCTCCCCACTGAGCAGAGAGCCTGATGCGGGGCTCAATCCCAGGACCCTGAGATCATGACCCAAGCCAAAGGCAGAGGCTTTAACCCACTGAGCCACCCAGGCGCCCCTGTTATTCACATTCTTAACAAAGGGGCTAACAGGTTGCCGTTGTATGACCCAACTCAAAGGGCATGCCTTGTATTTGAAAAACCAATGCCTGCCTGAGTAAGTGGGTTCTACTTAACCCCTTCATGTTCCTAAACCAGAGGTTCTCAGTTGGGCATAATTTTGCCCTAAAGGGGACATTTGGTCACGTCTGGAAACATTTTTGGTTGTCACATCTGGAAGTGGGAGTGTGCTAGTAGCATCTGCTGGGTGGAGGTCAAGGATGTTGCCAAACCCCTTATGCACCTGACAGCTTCCGCAACAAAGTATTATCTAGCCTAAAATTCCAGTAGTTCTCAGGAGATTGAGAAAACCTGGCCTGGACAATTTGCAGAATTCTTACAGATCCAGCTTCTTAACTCTCTCAGTCATCCAAGTAATTCTGCTATTTTATTGAGAGGATTATAATCTTTGTGGGGATAGAGCAACACGTAACTTTTTTTATGTTGAATGCACCTTATCTTGCTATTCCTAAAGATACATATTTAAGGCCTCTGATTTCAATCCTAGCAAAAATTTCTGTGTATTTAAATGAGATTTGGGCTGAGTATTATTTCTAGCTCCAGTCCCAAACTTAAACCTTTTTTTGATATCACAATCAGGAAATCTTTCTACTTAGCAGGCAGTTGAAGCTGGTTTCTGGGCTCCTCGTGGACCGAACAAGTCCACGGGTGAGAGCCCTGGCTGAGTCCCCATAGAAGGGACCAGCTGTAGTAGGGGAGACAACCTGTACCTTCCAGGAATAGAGCAAGTGGATGGGAGTCAGGCCCCCGCTCAGTGTGATGGTGGGGCTAGAAGCGCACATTTCAGGGAGCCCCACGATTATCCAGGATTTGAAGGATCCCTGGATGGAGATGTTTGTGGTGTCCAGGAAGTGTGCTAGGAAGGAGGACAACTGTATCTTAGATGACAGACCTGGGACCAAAGATGAACATTTAGGTGAGATGGATGTTGAGATGAATGAGTTAAGTAAGCATCTCATCTAAAAGATCATCTGTATCTGCATCCAGATTTCTGTAACTGTAAAACTGAATAAAACAAAGGAAAGCAAAAACATGTGCTTCCCCAAAGGTTAGCCACCCATAAATCACTCCAGCCAGTGAATATGCAGTTTAAATATTGCTACACACTGATAGATAGTGGCAATTGAGATGAATTGTGTATTTCTGTTCATTTTTTTCTCCTAGAAATGTAGCTTGAAACTTCTTTATTGCTTAATGTTAAATCTTTCTGTTTTGGAATTGATGTTTATGCATTTATAAATATTTACTTAATCAAAGAAAACATTTTGGGACACTTATTTACTTAAAGCTTCAAAATTTTTAAGAAACATTAAAAAACTGGCAAGTAAGAGATCTGAGAAAGTGCAAAAGAAAGGCTAATGAAACATGAAATGTATCAGAGACCAATATGAAAATCAGTAAGAGCAAAACAGACAGAGAACACGAAAGAAGAGAATGGAAATGGAAAAAGAATTAAGTGCCTGGGCAGAATAAGAATTCACACATAATCACTTGTGTTCCCGCTGTGAGCTTTCAACACAAATTAGTGGACATGAGAGTTAAAAATGTTAATTTGATTCATGGTCATGATGATCATTGGAGGCTATTGGCTGTCCCCCAGTATCTGTGTTTCCCTTCTTCTAGAATAACAGAACCCATGATTTTTACCCAGACACATGGTTGCCTGGAAGAAAGATACTTCCCAATCCTCCTTGCAACTGGCAAGAGCCCTATCACCAGGTATGGCCAGTGAGACATATATGCAAGTGGTGTGTGCAACTTCTAGATTGCGCCCTTAAAGGAAAGAGGTGGGCCCTGCTTCCCGCTAGCTAGAATGTGGATGTGGTCAGCCATGGTGGGTCATGAAGACAAGTTCAAGGTCCTAGAGATGGAGCAACAAGGTAGAAACTTGACACCATGCCCCCATCACCATGGCACCTCTGTACCAGCTCTGGGCTAATTACACCCTGTTGATTCTCTCTAGTTTAAGCCACTATTGTTTTGATTCTGTGTTACAGCAGCCAAGTCTATATACCAATACTCTAGGGACACAGCACAAGCAAATGCCTACAGAGAACATAATCAAGAGTACAGGTGATCAAAAAAGGCTGACAATATCAAATGTTGATGAGTATATGGAGAAACTGGAACCTTTAGATAATGCTGGTGGGAATGTAAAATGAAACAACCACAGTTTAGCAGTTTCTAAAAAGTTAGAGATACCACTTGACCCAGCAATTCCACTCCTGTGTATCTTTTTAAGAGAAATGAAAACATGTCCACTATTGAAGACTATCGTGTGCTGGCCTCAGCCCATCAGTAACCAGTGTTGTGGCTGGACTGGCCCTCGTGGTTCTTATTATGGTTGCAGGACATCCTCAGCAGTAACCATCAGGAAACTCTCAGAGACAAGGTTTATTACTTACAGGTCCTGGAAATTACGTAGCATAGCTGGGGCCACACAGCATGGTCACCAATAGAGAGAGTGAAAGAGAGTGCATGGGCCTGGGGTTCTGCTTTTATTGGGGTTGAGGGTGGGGGCCTAGGGTCTCTTGGTCTTACTCTTTATTGGTTAATTTAAAACATAGGATCAGGAATTTCAAGCTTGGGAAGGGGAAAACAAACAAACAAACAAGGGACCCAAATGGTAATTTATGGAAACCAACCAAGGAGGCTCAGGGTGGTGGGTTGGGGGTAGGGGTTGAAGGTGGTAGTGGCCTGGTTCTTTATCAAGTGGTGTCACTGGCAGTGTGGTTATTCAAGAGAGCCATCTTTTCTTTGCAACTTTGTGTAACACTTTTTCTATTTTGAATACTTTTCAGGGACTGCAGACAGAGTGGCATTGTAACAAAGGTGTTTCAGGTGGGCTGTGAACCAGCAAGTACAGTCTCTTCAGAAAACCATGTTGAAAATGTTCTCAAAGATTCTTCCAAGCAGGCAAGTAAATGTAACCCTTTAAGATAGTCACCACATTTCTGGTTCCTTCTTTCTCAGTGATCCCATCTTCTCTTTCATTTCGTCACCTGTGCTCATAGGTTCTTATAATTGAGGTCAGTAGCCACCATTGCAAAGTGATTTCCTGCCTGTTGGTCTGTCCACCCTGCACGTGTTCTATCCTGCACATTAGAAATTCCTCCCCAGCATCATGGCCCATCCTCATTGTCTTCATGACCCCCACTCACCTATTGAAGAAAGTGATCGGTTTCTGTCTTCAGTCATCCTTTTTCATTCTGTGACTCCCCTGTATATTACTCCAGCCAAACTACACTGTGTATGCTACATTCTATCACTGCTCCCCAAGCGTCCGGACCTTCTCTTATATAGTGCTTTGAATATGTGATTACTTTGTTCATCATTTACCTTCCCCATGCAGAGTAAGTTCCAAGGTGGCAGAGAGCATGTCGGCCATACTCATTGCCTTGCACAGAGGAGGGCTGGAGAGGGCTGTGAGTGTATATTTGTTGAACAGATAGATACATCGGACTAGTAGAAACCCTCTGTGACCATAACTGTCGATTATGTTGAAATCTTCATCCCTGAAAAGCTCAAAGCCTTGCCTCTCTGGAGAATGAACCAGACTTATCTACAAGGGTGTTTGAAACTTCAGTCCCTGGGCTTTAGGCACCAGTGAGATAGATCCAAGGGCCAGAGAATGGGCTAGCTCATGGTAAGGCAATCAACCAAAAAGTCTCAGTCATGGAGGTCTTGATGGGATGACCAGTTTGGGAGGGGATCCCTTCAGCTCAGGGATGGACTAGAGCCCAGACAGGTGGCTAAGGGACCAGAGCAGTGGGTGCAGGTGTAATGTGCAGCTTAAGTATGATCAGGGCAGGGATCTAACATGGGCAAGGGCATCCAGTAGAAGCTGAGCCTATTTGCCTTAGTAGATGCTCAGGCTTGAATCAGGCATAAGGGACTGAGTCCAGGGGGAGGAAAGTCCGTGGAGAAAAATGTAAGTACTGTGCATGGACAACTAGTGTAGTTAAGTCCTATTTTGGTCTGACCCCCACCCTTTATTTGCCTCCTGGATCTGGTGGTCCCTTTGTTATTCCCAAGATTCCAATATTGTAACATCCTGCCTTCTGCTACTGGCCTGCTGCTGGCCTCGGCTGCTTGACTGGTGGAGCATAACAGCCAGACATGCTGCCCGCCAACTGGCCCAGATGCAAAGCCGTGGGTTTCCAGAGTAAGGTGAAACAAAGGTCATTTTGTAAAAACTACTGTAAACCCTTTCAAGTAAGAAGGGCACACTACGACATTGTCTCTACCTGGCAACTTTTCATTTTCACATTGCAAATGGGCGTAATCAAGTGATTGACATGCAACCTCTCCATTCCTAGGAATTGAAAAATGGATTCGTTGGGTCAAAACTATGGAAGAAATACAAGAATGCTGAAAACAAACAGGATTGGAATCGTAACCTTAGGAAGTCTGCAGGTATGACATGGAAAGATGAGGATAAGGTTTAATATTCTAAACCACCAATATTCTAAACCAAAGCAATTTAATATTCTAAACCAAAGCAATTCTAAATTTATTGCTTGTGTTCTTGACTGCAGAAGGGTTGGAATAAGAAACAGTGGAATAGAAAAGTGAGTTATAATCTTGGTGCTATCCTTGCTAACAGCTTAAGACCAAGAGGGATCATGAAGGAGTCCAACAAAGTGAGATTTGTCTTCTGCAGAAGAACCATGGGGCATCACACCAAACAAAGGAAAAGACAAGGTTATAGGGGTTGAGGGAAAGGTGGAGTCTGGGTGAAATTGAAGTGAGAGCTGAGTTTTGACAGACTCGAAGCAAAGCAGGGCTGCACGTGAACTGGCACCATCAGGTATGGATTGCAAAGGGAAACAGGGCTTTGTTCACCTTGGAAACTACAAAAATAAATGTGGAATGTTGTGTTCAGAGACCATTCTCTGATACTCTGCACCAAGGTTGGAAATTGAAGCTGCTACTCTGTGTCAGAATGACTTATGTCCTCCAGGCAAGAGTCGGATGGTTCATTCTTTCTGATAAGATTTTAACCAGCAAAGTTTCTGATAATCTCTGGTTTTAGAGAACAAGGTTTCTTCGCAAGTAAGAAACAATAACCACTCAAAGAAGGGGGGAGGGGGCTGTTACGACATTTTACGGCTCCAGTGTGTCCTCCAGAAAAATAGTGTTTCCTGCTCACCTTTGGGTTTATCTATTTTCTCAGCCTGATGTGGAATGTTATAGAATGTAGCAGGGCAGATTTTTTCTCAGTCTGGGCTAATTTTTTCTTTCCCAGTGCTAGTTCACGGAGTGGGGGCTTCTTTATGTAGTTGCTGCGTCTAGTTAAAGATGTGATGACAGTGGTCCCTGAAAAGGTTTCCACCTATGAAGACGTATTTGCACAATTACATATATAATTACAGATGTTCACAGAATGATTTTTTTTTTTAAATAATTGTAGACCTTGAGGTAGGTGAAAGAACTGACTCTAAAACATGGAAAGATCTTCGTTTCTCAGAGAGTCCGCTGGAAATTCCACCGCACCATGAAGAATCAGGTTCTAGACCAGCCACCCGCCAGTCTCAGGTAACTTCTAAAGAAAATCTTCATGGTACTAAATACCTCCTATATTTTTAATCTTCCCATGAAATACTTTTAAGGCAGTGTCCCCTAGCCTTTTCACTATGTGCCAGGCACTGTTTCAGTGCTGGGAATACTGTGTTGGACAAGAAAGTCCCTGTACTCACTTACATTTTATTGGGGGTGGGGGCATGCAAATAATAAACATGGAAGTCATCAATCAAAAATTTTAAAATAGTGGGACGCCTGGGTGGCTCAGTCACTTAAGCATCTGCCTTTGGCTCAGGTCATGATCCCAGGGTCCTGGGGTTGAGTCCCACATCAAGCCCCCTGCTCAGCAGGAAGCCTGCTTCTCCTTCTCCTTCTGCCCCTCCCCCCAGCTCGTGCACAATCTCTCTTTCTCTCTCTCTCTCAAATAAATAAATAAATCTTTAAAAAAATAAAATAAATAAAATTCACCCACAAGTGATTCTAATGGACAGACATGGTTGAAAATCACAGATGCTAGGATCTTGAGGCCTATAACAAGGAGTTTGGATTTTCTTCTTGTTGTAAAGGGAATCTATTTGGAATGTAAGACAGGATATCATTTGCATTTAAATTTTTTTTAATTTTTTTATCATTTGCATTAAAAATATGGAGATTAAGCTGTAGAGGAGTAAGAGGGGAGTAACATTTAGAAGGTTTTTGCTCCAGGGGAGAGATGATGGTAGCTTGGAGCAAGATTGTAGAAGTGGTGGTGGTAGGAGGCATGGGAATCCAGATACGTTTTGGAGAAAGAGCCACCAGGTTTGGCTGAAGGATCAGATGGATGGGATAAGGGACAGGGAGGAGCCAAAGTTGACTCTGGGTTCTGGCCTGGGCATCTAGAGATGGTGGTGGTATTAACTGAGATGGGGAAGATCAGGGAGGAGCAGGTATGAAAGGACTCATTACACATCCAGATGAAGGTCTTAAGTAGACCATTGGATGTGCAAGTTCAAACTCAGGGAAGAGGTCAGGGCCACAAATACATATTTAGAAGTATTCAATATATAGATGGTGTTTAAAGCTTGAGTCTGAATGAAATTACTTGCTGACAGTGTACAGAAGATGAAGAGCAGATGGCACAAGACAAAACCTTGACTTAGAGGTTGAGCAGAGGAGGAAGAGCCCAAGAAATAGGAAGAAAGCCAAAGGAAAAAAAAAGTGGTGCCATAGAAGACAAAAGAAGAAAGAGTTTCAAGGAGAAGTGGTCATCTATGTCAAATGTTACTAAGGATTCAAATTAGACAAGGACAGGAACTTGCCCATTGGATTTGACAAGATGGAGGTGATTTACAACTTAAATAAAAGCCATGTCAATAACTTAATTACTGTATAACACAAAGATTCTCTCATACTAGTTGCCTACTACAACTATTCTAGCACTCTGATTTTTCAGTGTTTATAAAATCCAGTTTAGACTTTGGCATCTCAGGGCAACCCAGGAGCCCTTGCTCCCTTCCTCTAATTCTGAGTCCTAAGTAGAGTGTACCTGGAATCATATTGTCTATCCAGCCACAACTGCTTCTTCTGTACCTGTGATCCCAAGGCTGCTCACACTTAGCATCAAGTATAAAAAAAGCATGACTCCCAAACTTGATTGCACAGAATCACCTGGGGGAACTTTAAATATATATGCCCTCCCAGCTACACCTTCCTGCAGTCCTTTTAGATAATCTGATCCCGTAAGCCTCGGATGGAGTTCCTGAAAGATTTTGGTGATCAGCTCAGTCTGAGCATCCCTGGCCTAGAAGACCAACTATCCTTATCCCAAAGTCCAATCCTTTTCTTCATTTCCAGTCTCTAGTGCTGTAGTGTATCTCAGTGTGACCTCCTAGGTTCTTCTGTCAGCCCGCTGACTATATTTCCTGGAGGGTCACAAAGCCTAGGCCAGAGGACCACAGACCTAGTAATGCCTTCCTGGAAATCTCGGTAAACAAAAGAACAACCATCCATGCAATTGAAGATTGACTGTCTCTGTCTCGTGGAAGAATGATTCCCTGGTTACCAAATGGACTAATGAGCACTCAACTCTCGTGAGCCGTAGTAACTGGTGTAGCCAGTGTAGTATACAAGAATACTGGTTTTGAGATAGAAAAATACCATTTTGAAGAATGAATGGTATATGACAAAATGCAATCATAACTATTTTTGGAAAATATTCTCACGTGACCATAATAATCTGTAATGTGTCCAGAAATAGTGATTTTCTTCGTGTATGAATATTTGGATTACCTTGCCCACCTACTTATTTAAGAGTTGTTTAAGATAGAATGAGACAATATATAAAGATTCCAAGATTTAGAATCCCCCAAAACTAGGAACATGGGGACATATTTGGGGAATTTAACTAGACGTCAGAGGACCAAGGGGGCCAGAAAAGGACTGCAGAATGTTTATCTTCCACTCTTTTTATTCCCGTTGGTAAGAGATTCTTGTCAATATTCCAGCTTAATCCCATCTGAAGCATATTTCGGCAAACATCAGAATTAAGGATACTGGGTATTACAACATGTCAACCATAGTACCAGGGAGACAAGATGTCTCTGAACTAAGTGTCTGACCTGGGGGCACCATTAGGGGCTAGGCAGCAGAGTAAATGCGCTGTAAAACCTGGGTGGAAGATAAATGACAGCTGACACAGGGCTTTGGTGTCAGGGCATAAGAGTCGGGGGTTCTCTGCCAACGTGGAATGCCTGAGTCAGCTGAATGGGTTAGTTATCTCTACTCAGCTCCAGTCAACTATTGACGAGAAGGCCTACAGGCTCTGTGTTGCTCCATCTCATGATTTTGCAAGAAAATCCAGAAACCTGCATCTTTATGTGCTATAATGTAATTTTAAATGTTAACAATTAAATCAAATTTTGAAACGCTGGGGCGCCTGGGTGGCTCAGTGGGTTAAAGCCTCTGCCTTAGGCTCAGGTCATGATCTCGGGGTCCTGGGATCGAGCCCCACATCGGGCTCTCTGTTCAGTGGGGAGCCTGCTTCCCCCTCTCTCTCTGCCTGCCTCTCTGCCTACTTGTGATCTCTCTCTCTGTCAGATAAATAAGTAAAGTCTCAAAAAAAAAAAAAAAAAAAAAAAAAGAAAAGCAAGAAATAAAAGAAATAAATCTTTAAAAAAAAAAAAACAAATTTTGAAACACTACATGGACCAATATATATGGGCCAAATGAAACTTGATGGCAGTCAAGATTTGGTCAGTAGACCACCACTTTGCAACATCTGGTCTATGCCATGATAGGTCTGACACACAAGCAACTCAAAACCTCTTCCTGCTCCCCATTGCCTGAAGTTTAAATTCTGGAGTCCTAAGCTCAGCCTACAGGTATTGTGGTGGACAGGGACCCTATCCGTGTCAGAGAGGCCTGGGTACATGAGATAGTTCAGATATTGTTGGTGTGACCTCAAGCAAGTGACTCAACCTTTCTAAGCCTCAGTGTCTTCATCTTACAAATGGGGATGATGATGATTATGATTATTTTCAGTTTCATAGGTAGAGTTTAGTGATTCATCAGTTGCATATTACAGTGCTCATTACATCAAGTGCCCTCCTTAATGCCCATCACCCGGTTACTCCATATCCCCACCCACCTCCATCTAAGAACAAATATTGTTAAAATATCTATGCTACCCAAAACAGTCTACACATTCAATGCAATTCCTATCAAAATACCATCAATATTTTTCAAAGAAATGGAACAAATAATCCTAAAATTTGTCTGGGATCAGAAAAGACCCCAAATAGCCAAAGGAATGTTGAAAAAGAAAACAAAAGCTGGTGGCATCGTGATTCCAGACTCCAAGGTCTATTACAAAGCTGTAATCATCAAGACAGTATGGTACTAGTACAAAAACAGACACATAGATCAATGGAACAGAATAGAGAACCCAGGCATTGACCCTCAACTTTATGGTCAACTAATGTTCGACAAGGCAGGAAAGAATATCCAATGAATAAAAGACAGTCTCTTCAACAAATGGTGTTGGGAGAAGTGGACAGCCACATGCAGAAGAATGAAACTGGACCATTTTCTTACACCTTATACAAAGATAAACTCAAAATGGATTAGAGACCTAATTTTGAGGGACACCTAAGTCCCTCAGTTGGTTAAGCATCTGCCTTCGGCTCAGATCATCATCCCAGGGTCCTAGGATCAAGTCCCGCATCAGGCTCCCTGCTCAGTGGGGAGCCTGCTTCTTCCTCTGCCTGCTGCTCCCCCTGCTTGTGCTCTCTCTCTCTCTGTCAAATAAATAAATAAAAATCTTAAAAAAAAAAAAAAAAGATCTAAATCTGAGACAGGAATCCATCAAAATCCTAAAGGAGAACATAGGCAGCAACCTCTTTGACCTTGGCCGCAGCAACTTCTTACTAGACATGTCTTCAAAGGCAAGGGAAACAAAATTGGGGATTATATGTGCCTCTTGGTGTGAGGCACTGAGATGGACACAATATCATTTCTCTCATATTTGTGCCAAAATGAGTACGTGAATCCAATCATGACGAAATATCAGACAAAACCAAAATGAAGGAAATTCTACAAATTAAATGACACGTTACTCTTCAAACATGTCAAGATCATGAAAGATGCAGACAGACTGAGGAACAATTTCAGATTAAAGGAGACAAAAGAGACTTGACAACTAAATGCACAGCATGACACTGAACTGGATCCTAGACCAAGAAAAAAATATATAGTGTGACGGACATCATTGGTGCGAACAATGACATTTGAATAAAGATCTGGGGATTAGATAATAGTACTGTGTAGCCATTAAATTTTCTGGTTTTTATAATTGCATTGTCGTGTCAGAGGACATCATTGTTCTTAGGACGTGCACACTTAAGTATGTAGGGGCAGAAGGGCAATGTCACTGCCGTTCGCTCTCAAATGATTCAGGGACACACATACCCACAGAGAGAGAGAGAGAGAAGGAAGGTGCATCAGGCAAAATGTTAACATGAAAAACTGGTCAAGCTGGGTATTCAGGAGTTATTTGTACTCTCCTTGCAACTTTTCTGTAAGTTCAAAATTATATCAAAGGAAACTATTACAAAAAATTATGTTTTTAAAGATTTTATTTATTTATTTGACAGAGACAGAGCGAGAGAGGGAACACAAGTAGGGAGAGTGGGAGAGGGAGAAGCAGGCCTCCCGCTTAGCAGAGAGCCCAATGGGGGGCTCAATCCCAGAATCCTGAGATCATGACCTGAGTCAAAGGTAGATGCTTAACGACTGAACCACCCAGGCGCCCCACAAAAAATTTTTAAATGAGGATAACATTACCCACCTCATAAGATCACTGTGAAATGTTAAGGAGATAATGACACATAATACCATTTTAGCAGGTGTCACCTTCCTAAGTGATAGCTCCTCCCCTCCATGTTCCTTCTCCAGCTACTTGGACTTCTAAATCATGTCACACCCCTGAGCCCCAGGATAGGCCAAGCACTGCCCTACCACTGTGCCTTTGCAAATGGGTTTCCTCTGCTTCGGATTCCCATGGTCTTGTGTCCATTTGACAACCCTTTTTTTACTCTCCCAGGCCCAGCTCAGGTGTTAGCACCCTGGGAAGCCTTTCTCCCCGGGAGCAAGTGAATGTGATTATTTCCTCCTCTAGGGTCCCATGGGACTCAACACAAATGGATTACGACACTGAACCCACAGTGTTTCAGTATTTTGTGTGTACACCAGTTCAGCTCCTAAGGGTAGAGACCATGTAATATTTATTTTTGTCCCCCTCCCTGTGTCAAACACAGTGCCTGGTACAAAGTGAATGCTCAAATAAAAATATATCAAAATGAGTTAAATGTTTTCTCTGCATAGATTCTTTTAGGTGAATTTTTGAGTTTCCCAGGGATGTAATCTTTCAGGAAAATGGAGGGCAACGTAGGTTTTTAAATTCTAAACTCTGGTCTGTCTGATGATAAATTCAGATCTCTTATTGTAAACTCTTGTTTCTAATGAAATATACATGTCTAATTGTGATAGCATCTCAATTTTTTTTACTGTTGGGTCCTGGGGTAATCATTACTTCTGACTCTCCCATCATGGTTCTTTTTTTTTTTTTTTTTTTAACACAGAAACAAGTTTCTTTTTTTTTTTTTAAGATTTTATTTATTTATTTGACAGAGACAGAGAGATCACAAGTAGGCAGAGAGGCAGGCAGAGAGAGAGGGGGAAGCAGGCTCCCTGCTGAGCAGAGAGCCCGATGCGGGCTCGATCCCAGGACCCTGAGATCATGACCTGAGCCGCAGGCAGAGGCTTTAACCCACTGAGCCACCCAGGCGCCCCTCCCATCATGGTTCTTAAAAGATGAGTGCTGGATATGATAAGACAACACATTAAAATAAATTTTAATGCAATTTTACTGTACCAGAGCTTTTACCATGATTTTACATGTATCCTTAATTGTAGTTCCCTAGTTTTGCACACATAACTGGCCAGAAGAGTTTGACAAGCACAGAGATCATGAGAATTCAAAGAGAGACAGACTTTCTCAAGTAAGTATCACATTTTCTTTACTATTTCTTAACTCCTACTGAGACATTGTCAAGAAAATTTAAGGTCGAGGCATAAGAATGGTATTTGCTCACCCAACTGTCTTTCATTAAATTTTTATAAATTTTATAAATTATTTAATAAATTATTAAATTATTTAAATTTTATAAATTTAAATAAATAAAAATTTAAATAAAATAAATAATAAATAAATAAATAATAATAAAATAAATAAAATAAATAAATAAAACTGCACTTATTTAAAAAGTACAATTGACCCTTATGTATATCACATCATTATGTACAATGGCCAAGACATGGAAGCAACCTAGGTGTTCATCAATAGGCTAATGAATAGGGAAGATGTGGTATATTTATACAGTGGAATATTACACAGCCATAAAAAAGGATGAGGTCATGCCATTTGTGACAACATAGATAGACCTAGAGGGTATTATGCTGAATGAAATAAATCAAACTGAGAAAGACAAATACCATATGATTTTACTCATATGTGGAATCTAAAAAACAAGGCAAATGAATAAACAAACAGAAGAACCAGACTTATAAATACAGGGAACAAACTAATGGCTGCTGGAGGGGAGGGAGTTGGAGGGATGGGCAAAATGGGGGAAGAGAGTGGGAGAAATAGACTTCCAGTTATGGAATGAATAAGTTACAGAAATAAAAGCATAGGGAATATAGTCAGTGGTAATAACATTGTATGGTGATAGATGGTAGCTATACTTGGGGTGAGCATAGCATATAAAGAAATCTAACCACTATGTTATACAACTGAGCTAATGTAACATTGTGTGTCAACTCTACTCAAGTAAAAAAAAAAATTAATTCATTTTGCAAAAAAAGTGCAACTGACATGCATATAACCTTGAAACTATCACCATAATCAAGAAAATCAAGAAAATGAACAAGTCTCTCACCTGCAAAAGTTTCTTGCACTGTACCCTTTTGAAGTCCCTCCCTATCCCAACGCAACTATTGATCTACTTCTTGTCACTGTAGCTTAGTTTGCGTTTGATTCCATACATAAATGGAATAAATTAGTATGTGCTCTTTTTTGCCAGGCTTCTTCCATTTTCCTAGTTATTTTGAGATTCACCCACACCCACATTGCTGCACGTAGTTGTTGAGTAGTATCCCATTGTATGGATGCATCACAATCTGTTTATTGATGGACATCTGGGTTGTTTCCAATTTGGGGCTGTTACAGATAAAGCTAAGAACATTTGTATACAAGTCATGATGTGCACATGTAGTTTCATTTCCTTTAAGTACATACCTGGAGTGAAATGCCTCGGTCATATGATAGGTGTACATTTAACTTTTTTAAGAAACTGCCAAACTGTTTTCCAAAGGAGGTGCACCATTTTACATTCCCAGCAGCAGTATATGAGAATCCCACTTTCTCTACATCCTTACCAATGCTTTAATTTTTATGTTTGGCCGTAATGTTTGAGATGGTGCTTGTGCATTTCATTTGCATTTCCCTAGTGACTAATGATTTTGAGCATCTTTAAAAGTATTTATTTGCCATCCATATACCTTCTTTGGGAAAGTACCTTTTCAAACATTTTGCCCTTTTTTTTATATAGTACACATTTTATTAGTTTGTACTAATACATTTTCATATTCAAAGGCAATTTAGCGGAAGTCCATTTTGGCCTTTTTAAAAATTGAGTACTATATCTCCTAATTATAGAGTTGTACATGTTCTCTTTTGTTAATATATGTTTAGCAAATATTTTCTCCCAATTTTGGCTTGTTATTTCCTTAAGAAAGTTTTTTTTTTTTTGGAAGAACTGAAGTTTTTATTTTTTATGAAATGCAATGTATTTATTTTTCTTTTATACTGAATATTTATTTTGACATATCTAAGAAGTCCTTACCAAACCCAAGACAGATCCCATTCACAAGATTTTCCTCTATGTTTTCTTCTAGAAATTTTATCTCTTATATTTAGGTTTATGATCCATATTTAAATATGATGTGAAGTTATTCCAGCACCATTAGCTGAAAAGATTGTCCTTTCCTTATCGATTACTTTTGGGATTTTGTGGCTCTGTTTCTGGACTCTGTATTCTGATCCACTGATGTTCGTCTATATTTATTTACTACCACACTTCTTGATTACCATACCTTTATAATAAGTCTTGAAACTAAGTATTATAAATTCTCCAACTTTGTTCTTCTTTTACAAAAATAGTTTGGCTCTTCTCGGTACTTTGCATTTTCAAATAAGTTTTAAAATCAGCTTCTCGACATCTACAAAATGTCTGCTAGAGTTTTGATTTGGATTGCATTTAGTTGATATATTAATTTAAGACAGATTGATGTACTAAATATTAACAATTTTGAGTCTTTACAGTCCAGGAAAATGGGGTATCTCATTGTTTATTTAGGTCTTCCTTAATTTCTTCCAGCAATGTTGTGTAGTTTTCAGTGCTCAGGTTTTATATACTTTTGTCAAATTGATTCCTAAGTATTTTATAGTTTTTTGATGCTGTCATAAATGGTATTGCTTTTAAACTGTAAATTTCTGATTATTCATTGCTGAGATATAAAATGGATTTTTGTGTAGTGTTCTTATATCCTGGAACCTTACTCAACTCACTTATGCTTTTAGCTTTTTTGGTAGAGTCCATAGAATTATCTATATAGGTGGTCAGGGCACCTGTGAATTTTTGTTGTTGTTGTTGTTAAGTTTATTTATTTAATCTCTACACCCAACTTGGGGCTCAAACTCACGACACTGAGATCAAGAGTTACATGCTCTTTTGACTGTGGCAGCCAGGCGCCCCTCACCTGCAAATAAAGGCAATTGTTTTACTTCTTCATTTTCTGTATGGTTCCTTCCTTCCTTCCTTCCTTCCTTCCTTCCAGTATAAACTGGTTTATTTAAAACTTACAAAAAAGTGTAATAAACTAGAGATTATCCTTAGAATTAGCAATGCTTTGTTAAAGACCAGGTAGAGTTAGAGGGTAAGAAATGTTATTGGGTGGGGGTGCACCTGCCTTAGTCACAGTGCAGTCGATTATGTATTAATTCAGCCATTACATCCTGGGAGATAGAAGTTAGTGGACCAGTTATTTATCTATAGGGAACTCCTATGCAAATTAGATCCATCCAGACCTCCCCAGTGCCATCCTTCTGTACTCTTCAGGACCCTAAAGCCACCTGATGGCAACATTCCCTATTCATATATTCTTCCCTCCCCTAGGGAGCTCTGCAAGTCAAAAACCGTCTGCTTTCTGCAGCTGGAACATATATGCAAATTCCTTTTCTTTTTTTTTTCTTGACTTGTTGTCTTGGCCAGAACTTCCAGTAAATTTAGAATAGAAGTGATGAGAGTGGACATTCTTGCCTTATTCCTGAACCTAGGGAGAAAACATTGCACTTCTCAGCATTAAATATGATATTGGCTGTCGATTTTTTTGTTGATCTTTCAGATTGAGGAAAATTTCTATTACTAGCTTTTTGAGAGTTTTTTTCTTTTTTTCAGATTTTATTTATTTATCTGAGAGAGAGAGAGAGAGTGAGAGGGAGAACATGAACTGGGGGAAGGGCAGAGGAAGAGGGAGAAGCAGACTCCCTGCTGAGCCTGGAAGCCCGATGCCGTGCTTGATCTCAGAATGCCGGGATCATGGCCTGAGCCAGAGGCAGATGCTTAACTGACTAAGCTACCCAGGCACCCATGATTTTCAAGTGTTTATTTTATTTTATTAATTTATTTATTTGATGGGGGGGAGGGAGCATACAAGTAGGCAGAGCGGCAGGCAGAGGGAGAGGGAGAAGCAGGCTCCCCACTGAGCAGGGAGCCCAATGCAGGGCTAGATCCCAGGACTCTGGGATCATGACCTGAGTTGAAGAAAGACGCTTAACCAACTGAGCCATCCAGGCGCCCTGATTTTTAAGTTTTAAATCAACCATGTATTCCTAAGATAAGTCTCACTTGAAGTATTATCTATTTTATGTAATGTTTAATTTCATTTGCTAAAATATAAAGAACTTTTGCATATATGTGCATGAGGGATATTGGTCTGTAGTTTTCACACCTTGCAATGTCTTTGTCTTTTTTTAGTATAAGGGTGATTCTGGGTTCACAAAATGAGTTGGGAAATATTCTCTCTCCTTTAATTTTCTGAGTTTGTGTAGAATTGGTATTATTTCTATCTTAGGTGTTTGGTAGGATACACTAGTAAAGGCACTGGGGTCCAGAGTTTTAAGGAAGATTATAAACTACATATTAAATTTGTTTAATAAATATAAGTCTGTTTAGGTTTATTTATTTCTTTTTTTAGTGACCCTTTAGTTTCATTTGCTCTTTTTTTTTTTTTTTTTAAGATTTATTTATTTGTTAGAGAGAAAGGGAGCAGGTGGTGGAGGGAGAGAGAATCTGAAGCAGACTCTACACTGAGTGTGGAGCTGGACACGGGGCTCGATCTCCTAACCCTGAGATAGGACCTGAGCTGAAACCAAGAGTTGTTTTCTCAACCAACTGCACCATCCAGGCGCCCCTGCTCTTCTTTTTCTAATTTCTTTAATGTGGAAGATGAAGTCACTCATTTGAAGCCTTTCTTCTTTCTAATATAGGCATTTAGAACTCTGCATTTCCCCCTGAGTACTGTGTTAGCCCCTGATGTTGGTATGTTGTCTTTTCATTTCATTTCATTTTTATTTTAAAATTTTTTTTAAGTAGACTCCATGCCCAATGTAGGGCTTGAACTCACGACCCTGAGATCAAGAGCCGCACGCTCTACTGACTGAGCTAGGCGCCCCTGTTGTGTTTTCATTTTAATTCAGTGTAAACTCTAACTGTCCTTGTTATTTCTTTTTTGACCCATGGGTTATTTGAAAGTATTTTATTAAATTTCCAAATATTTGGGGATTTTCCTTATATCCTCTGGTATTTATTTCAAATTCAATTCCTTTTTTGATCAGAGAACATAATGATTTGATTGGTGAATGTTCTATGTACATTTGAAAAGAATGTGCATTTTGCTAGGGTGAGTATTCTGTAAATGTCAATTAGGTTAAGTTGGTTGATAGTATTGTTTAACTCTATTACTTAATCAGTGATTGAGAAATCTATGTGACTATAATTATGAATTTGTCTACTTATCCTTGCTTTCTATCGGATTTTGCTTCATGCGCTTTTAAGTTCTATAATCATCTATAAATCTTTTGGATTCTTACGTCTTCTTGCTGAGTTGACCCCTTTATCATGATGAAATAACTTTTAACCTTGGTGATACCCTTTGCTCAGAAATCTATTTTGTCTGAAAAAAAATCTATTTTGTCTGACATTAACATAGCCACTCCTGCTTTCTTCTGATTAGTGTTTGCATGGTCTAACTTTTTTCATCCTTTTACTTTTAACCTATTTTTCTCTAAGTTTTTTTTAAAGCAACATCTAGTTAGGTCTTGCATTTTAAAAAACCTGACAATTTCTACATTTTAATTGGGGTGTTAAGAGTATATTCTGATTACTGAGGTGTTTGAATTTAAATCAACCATCATGCTACTTGTTTTCTGTTCATCTTATCTGTTCTTTGTTGCCTTTTCTTTTTTTCTGCCATCTGTTGGATTAATTGGGTATGTTTCATGATTCCATTTTATTTTATATGCTTTGTTAGCTTATTAGCTGTAACTTTGTTTTTAGTGGTTGCTTTAGGATTTCTAATACATATTTTAACTCATCACAGCCTATCCTCAAATAGGATTATGCCACTTTGTGTATAGCATAAGAACCTTATATCCTATACTTCTAGGCGCTGAGTAACAGTTGCCTTAGTGCTATTGTGGTCACACATTTCACATTTACAAATATTATGAACCCCATAATACATTTTTATGTTTAAACATATTATACATATACATTATTACATTATTTTATTTGATATAATCAATCGTTTTTGAGGCCCTTTATACTTTTATTGTGGTAAATAAATAAAATCTACCATTTTAACTATTTTTAAGTATACAATTCTCTAGCATTAAGTACATTCACAATGTTGTGCAGCCATCACCAGCCATCAATTTCTAGAACTTTTTCGTCATTCCAAACGGAACTGTTTCCATTAAACAATAAGTCCTTTACCTAATCCTTGCAGCCCCTGGTAACCTCTGTTCTCCTTTCTGTTTCTATGAATTTGCCTATTCTAGTTACCTTATATAAATAGAATCAGACAACATTTGTCGTTTCGTGTTTGACTTATTTCATTTAGCGTAATATTTTCAAAGTTCTCACATTGTAGTATGTATCAGAATTTCATTCAATATTAAAGATGAAAAATATTCCATTATGTATATACCACAATTTGTTTCTCCCCTCATCTGTTGATGGACACTCGAGTTGTTACGCATTTGACTATTGTGAATAATGCTGCTGTGAACATTGGTGTCCCAAGTATCTGAGTCCCTGATTTCAATTCTTTTGGGTATTTACCTAGGACTGGAGTTTTGATTTTATGGTAATTCTTCTCCAGCTTTTTCAGGAACTGCCAAACTGTTTCCCACAACAGCTGCATCATTTTACCTTCCACCAGAAATGCACAAGGGTGACACTTTCTCCAATACTTGTTATTTTCTGTTTTTCTAACAGTCATCCTGATAGATATAAAGTGGAATTTCATCGGGGTTTTGCTTTGCATTCCTAATGACAAGTGATGTTAAGAATGTTTTTCATGTGTTTCTTGGCCATTTGTATATCTTTTTTGGTCAAGATGTGGTCCTCCAGTGTGCCAGGCAAGACCTGTCACTTAGACTGAGCTCAGAGGTCAGGTGGGAAGTCAGAAAATTGCACTTAATGTAGACTTTACATGCCAAATGCAATGTGATAGGATGACTCAAGTGGGATCAAGGCTGCTGATAAACTTCTGCCACAGTCGGGAAGTAAGGTAAGCCAGGCCAGGTGAAGGGCACCAGTGGGTCGAGGTGGAAGGCCACTTTGAATAGAATGACCAGAGAAGCATCCTCTGTCTTGACCTTGTTCCATAGCCTTTGAGATTGGTCTGCTCTTTGTTTTTGTTTTTGTTTTTGCTTTTCTAAAATGTTTGAACACTTGGAGATTTTCGTCTGACTTCTTAATGTGAACCCATCAGAACATGGCCAATGAGGAACCTATTTTATTGTAGATGTGCCCACTGCCTGGCCCCCCGCCCATCTGACCCCTTTGCTCGCTTCTGTCAAGAATGTGGCTCTCCTGTCCCACCCATATTTGGCTGTCGTCTCCCACCCCCAGAAGGAGCTCAGGTGAGCAGCAGAATCTTTATAAACTTCTCTCATTGGTTTATCTGATCTTTAGTAGCCGCAGTAGCATAGTACCTGGCATTCATGATTCACAGACATAAATACTTGTTGAAAAAATTACTGGCAGATTAATCTCTTATTGTCCAGCCTCTTACTTAAGAATGGAAAACCCTAAAAGTTGCCTAAGTTTCCATTCAAGAATGGAAAACCTCATTTGCGATGCCATTTCTTTTGGTGGCTTTACAGAAACACAGGTTCAAAGGATACTGAAATCTTATTGTTTCAGCAATATGTGTATAGATAAATATCTATTTCCTACTCACATGATATTCAGTTTATAACCTGGGTACAGTAATATTTCTATTCTAGAAATAAATGGAGAGAAGTACTAATTACAAGTCTGTATATCCTTAAGATACATCATTCTGTCCAAAGATGCTGCTGGTATAAGCTATAGATTGATCAATTAAAAAATTTTGGCTGTTAAGTATAGATAATAATTGGTATTAGCCTACTAATGAGTTTGTAGTTAGAAAAGATACTCAGCTTACTAAAGATCAAAACTTTGCCAAAAGGTGTTATCTTTTATGCACTTGAAACTTGGGGAGTTTTTGGAGTAAGGTTTACAAAATGAAATAAGAGGATCTAGGATGACTGAAAAATAACCATCTTTATAGAGACTGTGAACTCAGAGCAACGGACTGAGGGTTTTGGAGGGGCGGGGGGTGGGGGGATGGACGAGCCTGGTGGTGGGTATTGAGGAGGGCACGTATTGCATGGAGCACTGGGTGTGGTACATAAACAATGAATCTTGTTACACTGAAAAAATAAAATAAAAGTATTTGGGAAAAAATAAAAAATTTAAAAAATTTAAAAAGATAGTCACTAATTCAGTGAGTTTAAGTCTAGAGTTCTAGAATTGAGTTATATCTTCAAGCAAAGGGTGAGAATCTAAATAGATGCCTTTTTTACAATTTATTCCAACGTATTGCTCAAGATTGTTGAAGTTAATTTAATTTACTGTAACATATTTTGAAATTCATAAAGAAGATATAGCAAATAAAATACGAACAGGTCCCAGCAGTTTGGATTTTCCCTGCTTATATTCATTCATTGGTGCAGTGCCAAAGGTATTTTTTACTTGCCTGAAAACAGATTTTCAAAGATTTTATTTATTTATTATTTTAGAGAGAGAGAGCGTGAGCAGGGAATGGGACCAGGGAGTGGCAGAGAGAGAATCCCAAGCAGACTGTGTGCTGAGCACAGAGCCCAATGTGGGGTTCAATCCCAGGACCCTGAGATCACAACCTGAGTTGAAACCAAGAGTCAATCGTTCAACCAACTGTGCCACCCAGGCGCCCTGGAGAACAGATTTTCAGAACTTTCTTTGTTCCTTTAGGGAGGAAAGGTTATAAAAGATTATAAATATATTATTTATTTTTATTATTTTTTAAAGATTTTATTTATTTGACTGAGAGAGAGCACAAGCAGGGGGAGCAGCAGGCATAGGGAGAGGGAGAAGCAGGCTCCCTGCTGAGCAGGGAGCCCACCGTGGAGCTTGATCCTAGGACCTTGGGATCATGATCATGCCAAAGGCAGATGCTTAACTGACTGAGCCACCCAGGCACCCCGAGGTTATGAACATTTTAAATGGCAAACTTTGAAACATCCATATTGCCCCCAAAATAATATTTGTTAATATACTATAATATATAAACAGATTTGTAATTTAAACTCTTTATTCGCTACTTATTGTGTCCTGCTCTCAGCTGGGTTTCTGGGATTCAAAGGGGTGGAGCCTACTCCTAGGCTCCTAGATCCAAAACATTCAGAGTCTCATTAGACAGATGGAGAAGTGCACCTTACAGCTCCAGATCCCCCCTTCATTGCCCTGCCTCACGGGTCCTGGAGCTGGACTCTTTAAACATTTCTCCTGTGCCAGCTAGCTAGATGTTAATTTTTGTTAGTAGAGAAACATTGCTGCTGGAGGGACCCTGCAGGAGAATGGGCTTGGCTTTTCTTCCTGGATCTGGTATGCTTTCGTCTCTTTGTGCTTTGATGGTGCTCAGCTAACCTGCAGGAATCCAGTTGTGCTGAACCCCATTGCGTTTTGGTAATATCCCATGAACAGCTTCTCAGTGAGTTTCGCTGGCACCCCAGCCAGCTTCCAGATAGTCCTCAGGCATCCCAGTGGGCAGTTTGCCAGCAAGTTTCAGCAGCATGCCTGCACGTGGCTTCCCACCCTGTTCTACCAACTCCCCAGAGGGAGATTTCCAAACAGGTTTCATTGGACCCAGTTTTTTGCTTTTTGCTTGTCGGTTCAGGTCTGTGTCACTCTAGTTGAACTTCTCTGCTATCCAATGGTCAACAGTCATACTCCTTTTCCTCCCCATTTATTTATCTTTTCTGTAATATATATCATGATATATATTACAACTATATATGTTATAAACTGAAAATGCAGTGTTATATGATCTTATGTCATTTAAAGGTGAGAAAAAATGTTTATGTACTCATTTATACTTGCATATTTTTTTTTAAAGATTTTATTTATTTATTTGTCAGAGAGAGAAAGAGCATAAGCAGGGGGAGCAGCAGACAGAGAAGGCAGAGGGAGAAGCAGACTTCCCGCTGAGCAAGGAGCCCGATGCAGGACTCGATCCCAGGACCTTGGGATCATGACCTGGGCCAAAGGCAGTGGCTTAACCGACTGAGCCACCCAGGCATCCCCTTACTCGCATATTTATTAAATCTGCTCTCATTTCTTCATTTCTTTCCTGTGAACTCAGGTTATCATCTAGTGTCACTTATTTTCAGCCTGGTGGACTTCCTTTACTAAAGGCACATCTGCTAGCCATTTCTCTCTGTCTTTGTTTATTTGAGAATATTTATTTTGCATCCTCTTTTGAAGGATAGTTTTATTGGATGTAGAATTCTTGTTTGAAAGGATTTACTTATAAAAAAAAAAGAAAGGATTTACTTATTTATTTGAGAAAGAGAGAGAGGGGGTAGGGAGCGGCAGAGGGAGAGGGAGAATCTCAAGCAGACTCCCCACTGAGCATGGAGCCCGTTGTGGGGCTCTATCTTCCAACCCTGAGATCATGACCTGAGCCGAAACCAAGAGTTGGATGCTTAACCAACTGAGCCACCCAGGTGCCCCTTGTTTGACAGTTTTTTTGTTGTTGTTGTTTTTTAAAGATTTTATTTATTTATTTGTCAGAGAGAGAGCACAAGCAGGCAGAGAGGCAGGCAGAGGCAGAGGGAGAAGCAGGCTCCCTGCCGAGCAAGGAGCCCGATGCGGGACTCGATCCCAGGACCCTGGGATCATGACCTGAGCCGAAGGCAGCTGCTGTACCAACTGAGCCACCCAGGCGTCCCTTGACAGTTATTTTTAATTTCAGTCCTTTGAATATATTATTCTCCTACCTCTGGCCTGCATGGTTTTTGATGGATGTGATAGTTTTTTCTCTTGCTACTTTTAAGACTTTTCTCTGTCTCAGACATTCAACAGTTTGACTATAGTATGACTAAGTGTGGATCTCTTTCCATTTATCTTTCTTGGAATTGATTTTCTTGGAGCTATGGATTAATGTTTTTCTTCAAATGTGGGAAGTTTTTGGCTATTATTTCTTCAGATTCTTTTTTTTTTTTTTTTGCCTTTTCTTCCCTCTTCCTTCCTTCTAGGATTCCTATTACATGTATGTTGACATGTTTTATGTTGTCCCACAGCTGTTTGATGGTTTGTTTATTTTCTTCCATCCTTTTTCTCTCCGTTCTTCAGATTGGAAAATTTCTATTGAACATACTCATGTTCACCAAGTCTTTCTCCTGTCATCTCTGATCTGCTATTGAGTCCCTCTGGAGAATTTTTTTGTCCCTATTTCAGTTATTTTAATTTTAAAATTTTAATTTTAATTTTGGGGCACCTGAGTCACTCAGTCAATTAAGCATCTGCCTTCTACTCAGGTCATGATCCCAGGGTCCTGGGATTGAGCCCTGCATTGGGCTCCTTGCTCAGCCAGGAGCCTGCTTCTCCCTCTGCCTACTGCTCCCCCTGTTTGTGCTTGTGCTCTCTCTCTGTCAAATAAATATATAAAATCTTTGAAAACAGTAATAAACTCCAGGTTTTGATATGGTTCTTTTTCAAAAATAATTTCTATGTCTTATTATTGAGAGTCCCTATTTTTTGGATCATTGCCATCATACTTTCTTTATCTTTTAAACGTGGTTTCCTTGAGTTCTTTGAACATTTTTATAATAGCTGTTTTGAAATCTTTGTAAATCCAACATCTGGGGATACTATATCCATCAACTGTTTTTTTTTTTCCCTGAGTATAGGTCACACTTTCTTGTTTTTTTGTATGCCTCATAATTCTTTTCTTTGATTCTGGACATTTTAGATGATATATTGTAACAACTCTAGATTCTGACTTTTTCTCCTAGTGTTGTTTTTCTTTTTCTTTTTCTGCTGTTTTTATTGTTGTTTACTGGGATTAATTTTTTCTTCATGTTTGTCTCTCCTGAAACATGTGGCCACTGATATCAGGTTTTTTGTTCTCGTTTTTATTTTTAAGCCTGGGGTCACCTGGGGTCTGCGTAACTTAGTGCTCAACTGAAGATTGTCCAGAAGTTTTACTCGAATACCTTGGTCCAGTAAGGCTTCCACTCTCTGCTGATGGATCTAAGTGTGGGCTGGGTCAAACATTGAAGCTTCAGGCTATTTTCAAGTGTGCCTCAGTTTTTACTTTATACTGAACTCCCTTGCATCTCCATGTGTAGCCTCCATCAGCCAGAGATGTGTGAGTGGCGTACGCCCACTCTGGTTTCTGCTATACATGTGCATATCTTCCAGTCTATTAAAGATATATGGGGAACTTATCAAGCTCCCTATATTTGACTTACCTCCTGGAACTTTCTGTTAAATCCCTGGCTAACCAGCCTCAAACAGGACAATGATTTCAGGCATAATTATAGAGCCACTGGCCCTCCCTGTTTGCTTGCCACTGAGATTGTCATCTTGACAGTGCTCCAAATCAAGCGAGCCCTGCCCAGCAGCAGCTACAAAGCTGCTGGTTTTCACAGCCTGTCCTGCCTCAGTGAAGCTCTCACACTGACAGAGCTAGAGGAGGATGGGAACAGCCTCAACCAGGAACCACATAGACTTGTAGTGTTCTTATCTGCAATTCACCACTTTCAAGTTTGCTGTGTGCCTTTGGTGACTTTCAGAATCTGGAATGGTTTTTTGAATCTGAAATGACAGTTTTATCCAACTTGATAATTGCTTTTTGGAGAGAGGATTTGTGGGTTTCCTTACTCCATTGTGCTGTAAGATATTTTTTCTTTTTTTTTTTATATGTCTATTTTCCACAATAAATATGTTCTTACAATACACAAAAATAAGAATAAAGGTAATTACTTTTAAAGATTTTTTTTTACAAAAGCAAATTAAATCTTTTTTTTTTAAAGATTTTATTTATTTGAGAGAGAGAGGGAAAGAGAGAGAGAGCACGAGCGGAGGGGAGGGGAGAGGGGGGAGGCGCCAAGGAAGAGAGAGAAGCAGACTGCCGGCTCAGCCAGGAGCCTGATGTCAGACTCAATCCCAGGACTCCGGGATCATGACCTGAGCTGAAGGCAGATGCTTAACCAACTGAGCCACCCAGGCGCCCCAAAAGCAAACTAAATTAAATTTTATATTCGAAGATCTACTTATAACTTCAGTTTTTACATCCCAAAACAAATCTCTTTCTTTGTGCAGATGGGCTTATGTGCAGAGTGTGAAAACATGGTACCCATGAACACTCCCATCTGTGTGGTGTGTGAGGCCTCTCTTACCCTACAGCTGCAGCCACAGGCCAGCCTGCGCTTGAAGGTAATGAAATGTGATTCTGTAAAAACATGAATAAAATACATAGAAAGTGATATGTAAGCTATTAAATGTTTTCAGCTGATGGAGTTGGTGAACAATTGATAAACTCGCATCTGTGAACAAAATCCACTCTAATTTTTGGGAAAGCATGCTGCCTAAGAGTTTTACCTGCCAATAGCATCTATAATTGTTAAGAGAGATGCATAGAAATGTGTTCCCTGAACATGGATTTATAGGGCAAAATGCATACAGTTAACCTAGACAATTTTTTACTTTATATATTTAAACTTCAACATTGAAATTAATATTGCAATTAAGAACATTTAATTTTGTCCTTAAAGTTGCTTTATGCTTTTATTTGCTTTATTTAATTATGGAACTCTGTTATGTAGAAAAGAATGATTATAGCCAGTCACATAGATGAAAAAGTTAAGTATCAAAAAAAAAGAAAGAAAAATTTAAGTATCATCATCATCATATATATTCAAAAAACTTTGCTAGACAATGTCATACCATGAAAATATTTTTGGTAGAATCATTGAATGTACAACTGTATCTTTTCTCCATTTTTAATCGACGGTCCTATTCATTTCCTCTTTAATCTCAAGTGAATGTCACTAAAGGATAAAATAGATTTAATAAAGAGAATTTGAGACATAAAAAAGCAAGAATTTTTAGTAATAAGTGATTTAATGTACAACTTGGAACTGTTAATACTCCTAAAATGACTTTGTGGATTTTCATATGGGCCAACTGTATTGAGAGAAAGGGGACGTCCACTTTTTCTTCCACCTCTAAGCTCCCCTTCACTCTGAAAGGTTTTTAAGTATTCCAAGCAATTTAAGCCTTCAGAAATGAGATTTTGAAGAACTGGCCTCGCCAGGGTCAGGTGGATGAAACTTTACTGATCTTTTTGTTAGATGGATGGCGCAGGGAGTGGTGTGAGCCTGAGGAGTAGTCTCTGATACCCACTTTAGGATCCCTTGAATAGGGAAGATCAAGGGAAGGGGTCTGAGGAAGGAGTGGTCTCTAGGCCAGGCCTCCAGGATTCACAAGCACACAGGCCTAGTCCAAGGCTGCGGGCATCCCTCACGATGGTGCAGCCATGGACCTTCCTTCAGATTCACCCTATTTCTCTGGGTTCTGCCTTATACCTTGAGTGTCTCACATGCTGAGGGGATTTTTCGAAGACACCTTTGATGGGACTTTTCCCCAACATGCTGCTTCCTGGACCACTCTCTGGGCCTCTACACCCTATATTCCCTGGACTCTGATCCCTTGACCCACTGCCCCTGTGCCTGCCTACACTTGGAGTGGTGGAGGTGGCAGGTCTGGTGGGTGGGTGGGGGCACAGAGGAAGAAATCACTAACTCTCGTCAGGGGCCAGGCCAGCGATAGCTTTGAAGATGAGGTGTCATCTGATGGATATTGTGGGAGGCACAAGCATTTGCCAGATGGGAAGGGACAAAGAAAAGTTGCTCATGTGTATATGTGGGAGGTCCAAGAATATGTACAGAGACTGGAAACTTTGTAAGCAGTTTGGTTTTACCGAGCAGCAGAAATGCTGGAGGTGCTGTGGGTTGTGCAAGATGGCGCCTTCTCTACCATACTTAGCAGCTCCAGTTTCTCCCAGTGCACCCTGCAGGGTTGAAAGCAGGGACAAGATTTAATCAAACTTGATTTTTGAGAGTCTTTTATCCCCATGACATCTGATGTTGAAGGGAAATGTCGGGGATGCCTGATTTTATGGCCCAGCAGTATGACTGCTTCTACTCACAGAAGGACACCTGTTTGGAAAACCTGAGCTGAGAATACCCCAGTGGCTTTCCCACATCTTACAAGGGCGATAGATTTATACATAACATTCTCACCCAGAGAGTCACCTCCGAGGTCAGTGGGAATACCTGTTGTTCACAGAAGCCAACAGCCTTACCTTCTCCAAGGCACCCGCAGGGCCTGCTGAAGACTTTCCCCGCTGTTTTTGTGTTGGTCTCCATCTCATTCCACATAGTACACAAAGCACCATCCATCTTCTTCCTGCCAACAGTCCACTGGTGTAGACTTATCTTCTGTTGCTTTAAAGGCCATGTCAACGCTGAGGAATTTTACTCTATCAGATATATATATTTTTTGCTGCCAGGATTGAAAGCTCTAGTAGCAGAAGTTTCTCCTTTTCCTCTCTGGCACAGGTGCCTGTATTTCAGAAGAAGTGAGGATTTTGCACTTTCAAAAATTCTCTAATTTTTGTAACAAGTAAAATAGCCTAAAGATATCCAAAGAAGTGCATCATTTCCCCACCTACCTCTATTTCTCCTGAAATATTTCCTCCTGAAATAATTGATGGTGGTGACTATCCTTCTATGTATTTTTCTGGATGCGCAGAACATGCATATATATTCACACATTTAGATTTGGTTTTGTTTGGGTTTTTATTTATTTATATTTTTAAAAGATTTATTTATTTGAGAGAGAGAGCACGTGTGAGTGGAGGGAAGGAACAGAGGGAGAGGGAGTGAGAGAGAAAGATTCGCTCTCTGCAGAGTGAGAAGCCCGAGGCAGGGCTCAATCTCACCACCCCAAGATCATGACCTGAGCCGAAACCAAGAGTTGGACGCTTAACCGACTGAGCCACCCAGGTGTCCCAAGTTTTGTTTTGGTTTTTAAATAAATGTATCCCATTGGCCATTTTCTATAGTTGAAAATTAATTTGAGCATCTCCCATTTCACCAGAACACATGAACTCTCCTTTACCAAGAGATCATCAATTTCGTTTGGGCTCTAACTAGCACATATAGTATACCCCCAGGTCTCCAGTCCTCTTGGGTTCCTAGAATCTGAAGGCTTAGAGCTGGGATCCTCTCGAAGTCAGTACTGAAAAAGATCTGATGATTCATGTGACTGGGCAGTTGCCTCCTTATGAGCCCCCGCCTCTCACACAATGATTTGGGGCTAAAGCTAGAATAACCACAGCTCTGCATCAAGCAGAACTTTAGCTTGGTAACATACAAAATCTGCTTTGAGATGAAGTTTGCAATGATCTACTACATTTTTCCTCACGTCGTTTTGTCAGAGCTTATCATTTGGGAGATTAGAAAATTGTTCTCATCTCCCAACTACTTTGTAAGGAAAAATGTTACCCCAATAACTAAGTTGGGTCCGCTAAATTGCTTAGAACCATTCAACTAGACACATTGCAAATGCTGTGGGTGAGGTAGCAAATGAGGGTATTGACTTTTTTTTTTAAAGGTTTTTATTTATTTGACACAGAGATAGAGAGTACAAGTAGGCAAAGCAGCAAGTAGAGGGAGAGGGAGAAGCAGGCTCTCCGCTGAGCAGAGAGCCCGATGTGGGGCTTGATCCCAGGACCCTGGAATCATGACCTGAGCCGAAGGCAGCCGCTTAACCGACTGAGCCACCCAGGTGCCCCGAGTATTGACTTTTAAAAAAAAATTTATTTTTTTGAGAGAGAGAGAGAGAGAGAGAGCACAAGGGGGTGGGGGCAGAGGGAGAAGCAGACTCCCCGCTGAGCAGAGAGCCAGACATGGGGCTCAGTCCCAGGACCCTGGGATCACAACCTGCGCCAAAGGCTGGTGCTTAACCGACTGAGCCACCTAGGCACCAAAGGGTAATGACTTTTTTTAAAAAAGGTCCTCATCACAGATGTTTAGCATCCTCTTTAAGATAGTCTGATAGTGGCCTCAATCCCAAGTCATCCCTATGGACATCTTTGAATGTAGTAATTATGACATAAAATCATTTCTATCTGTGGGTCATGGTCACTGCTCTTCAAGGAAGTGAGCCATGACATGGTGTCGAAAAGTCACCAACAGAACCATTAGAGACACCTGTTGGCCAAGAAGGCTATGTTTACTGGACCTAAAACAGTAAGGTAGACTGCCACTTTGACTGTCTTGATTATCTCAGAAGAGAGAAGACAGGGAAGGGTGTTTATAGGGTTTCAGTGCTGCACTTGGGTGATTTTTTTAAAAAGGGAGTTTGACAAGCATGAACCCTAAGGTCAATTATGGACTTTGGGTGATAATGATGTGTGTCTGTGGGTTCATTGGTTGTACCGAGTATACCATCCTGGTGTGGGATATCAGCAGTGGGGGAGGTTGTATATGTGTGGGAACAGGGAGTAAGTATAAGGGAACTCCCTGTAATTTCTGCTCAGTTTTGATATAAACCTAAAACCTCTCAAAAAAAAATGAAGTTTATTTAAAAAAATTTAAAAGGGAGTTTTGCAAGGCAGGATTGGGATAGGGCTGAGTTAGTTTGGATCAGGTAAAGTTATGACATGCTAGTTTTAAAAATAGTTTATTTAAATAAAATTTTTAAATATTTAAATAAAATTTTAATAATTTATTTAAGTAAAATATTTTCGCCACTGGGTGGCTCAGTCGGTTAAGCCTCTGACTCTTGATTTCGGCTCAGATCATAATCTGAGTCCTGAGATTGAACCCTGTGTCAGGCTGTGTGCTGGGTGTGGAGTCTGCTTAAGATTTCCTCTCTCCCCCTGCCCCCACCTCCACTCACTATCTCTCTCAAAATAAATAAATAAATAAATAAATAAATAAATAAATAAATATTTTATATATTTAAGGTGATGATGTTTTAATATACATGTACATAGTGAAATGATTACTACAGTCAAGCTAATTAACATATCCATCTTTGTATACTGGAAATTTGCTGAGAGTAGATTTTAGGTGTTTTCACTACACATGTATGCACACACGTGTGCTCACATACACACACAACTGTTAACGATATGGGAATATACTAATTTTGGATTGTGGGACCTGCCAGTGTGAGGATCCTGAAGTAAGCTGTTGGACTAAATAAGTAAGCAGCCATACTGGTTTACAGTCTTTCCAGAATATTTCCTGCAGCAAACAGCTTTATTATTTTTGTTTGATCTCAGTATTTTTTTAACACGGGGACAGGAAATTTGAGTCACTTCTCAAGGAGTATCTGAGAGTTGCCAAATCTTTTCTGAGCCTCCTGGAAGACCACAGCCCTAAATCTCACAGAAAAGCTGTGGCAATTGCACATTATGCTACAGAGACTAAGCAACTTTGAAGAATGCTGAACCAGGGAGTGTCAGGATCCACTGAGAGCGAGTCTGTGATCCTCTGCCATTTTGAATAGCAGTCAATCGGCCATTTGCACTTTAGAAGTTCTTTGAGTTGCAAGAACTTGGAGTCTTCTGCTAGAGTGAAATTAATCAGCCTTGGAAAGGCCAGGAACTTCATAGCCTACCTAGTGGCATTGGAACTACAACCCTGGGCGTTGGACTTTCTCTTGATCCTTGTCGTTGCCTCTACAGCTTCAGAACACACAATGTCAGTTTCAGGACACCTGGGAAATGTAGGCATTGGAGGAAAAAGGAATATTTGAGTGTCACCGGTCATTGATAAGTGAAGGGGATAGTATCCTGATAGTGCAGGAGGGTCCAGAGACTGAACAGGTGTTAGCAAACCTTTAATAACTGAACTCTAGTTGGACTATTTTAATATTTCTTCTTGCTTGCCTGCTTGCCTGCCTTCCTTCCTTCCTTCCTCTCTGTATTGCTACTTATCCTCAGTTTCCTAACTGGGAAAGTTTCACTTACCATTTATTTTCTAAGACAGTCTTTTCATTTTTGCATTTCTGAGTGAGAAACTAGAGAGCAAACCTAAATTCATTAACATGAAGTCTTATAGGCTGTTTACAAGGTGACTTGTAAACACATAGATAAGCTTTTGCTAGTTCTGGGCTTTTCTGTTTATTGTTCAAGCCATGAGATGAAGAGCCTACCATCATGTTTTCCACTGGGAAAAAAAAAAAGTAAAAAACTCATACATAATCAGTGCAAAATTTTTTATTTGCCTTGTTTGTTTTGCGTTTTCTTTCTTTCTTTCTTTCTTTCTTTCTTTCTTTCTCTCTTTCTTTCTTTTTTTTTTTTTTAAAGACTTCACCTCATCTATTTGACAGAGAGAGAGAGATCACAAGTAGGCAGAGAGGCAGGCAGAGAGAGAGGGGGAAGCAGGCTCCCTGCCGAGCAGAGAGCCCGATCCGGGGCTCGATCCCAGGACCCTGAGACCATGACCCGAGCCGAAGGCAGAGGCTTTAACCCACTGAGTCACCCAGGCGCCCCGCGTTTTATTTCTTTTAAACAAAAAGGGGGAGGGGAGTTTCTTTTAAAACGATTTTCATTTGTCTGACACTATGTTATAATCATTCCTAAACCAATTAAATTTCAGGGTCTGGTGCTAAAATAAGGCCCATAGCTGGCTGATTGAAAAGACTGCTTGGGGGCGCCTGGGTGGCTCAGTGGGTTAAAGCCTCTGCCTTCGGCTCAGGTCATGATCCCAGGGTCCTGGGATCGAGCCCCGCATCGGGCTCTCTGCTCAGTGGGGAGCCTGCTTCCCCTCTCTCTCTGCCTGCCTCTCTGCCTACTTGTGATCTCTCTCTCTCTGTCAAATAAATAAATAAATAAAATCTTTAAAAAAAAAAAAGAAAAGACTGCTTGATGATTTCTTTGCATGGTTGTTTGCTCAGAGAAAAATGTGTTTCTTGTTCTTTGTTTTCAAGGAGAAAGTAGTCTGCCGCACCTGTGGCACAGGGAATCCAGCTCACCTGAAATACTGTGTCACCTGTGAGGGGGCCCTGCCTTCATCTCAGGAGGTAAGTTGACAACATGGGCCAGGCCTCTATTTGGTGGACGCTCAATGTCCAGTGTCAATAATAATGAAGAAATACAATCTGGGGCGCCTGGGTGGCTCAGTGGCTTAAGCCTCTGCCTTCGGCTCAGGTCATGATCTCAGGGTCCTGGGATAGAGCCCCGCATCAGGCTCTCTGCTCAGCAGGGAGCCTGCTTCCCCTTCTCCCTCTCTGCCTGCCTCTCTGTCTACTTGTGATCGCTCTCTGTCAAATAAATAAATAAAATCTTAAAAAATATATATATATATAATCTGCAGAGGAGAGAAGAAGTAGGAGGTTGGAGAGAGACACTGAAGGCAACATTTCTAAATGTGGAGAGGACTTTATATATTCACCAATACAAAATTGTTTTCAAAGTTTTAACTTGAGGGGATTCAATAAAATCAGCAATTTCTTACAATTTCATTTGGTAACTTTGCCTGGAAGGCTGGTGGCAGCCAGTGGAGTAGACCCACTCTTATTTCATTCATGGTCACATAGGTCTCCACTGACTGTGCCATGCTGTTTTTTGAAATTAAGGACATGGTGGGTACCCACTTCTGGATTTTCTACCAGTCTATTTTGAGTATTTAAAGTGAAAGAATAGGAGTACATGCAACTGAAATTGATATTATTACCTGCCAGGGATGTAGTGGTTTCTGGGTCCGTCCCACCTATCAGCAGAACTGTTTCAGGAACAGTTACAAAATTGAATTTGTTTTCAGTATTTGATTTCTCTTTGAATGGTATATCAGAGTTTGGATGTCACAATAAGAATATATACCATTGAGGGGCCATAGAAGTAACGTGTATTCAGTCTGATAGCTTATGTCTTTTTTTTGTTTAGTGGCGTTAATATGAGTGGAATAAAATACCTTTTCTTTCTGTAAAGCAATGTTATGTTTTAAAAAATCCACTTGAACATTAGAGGCATTTATTTTTTAAAGATTTCATGTATTTTTTTATTTGGGGGTATGTGCACAAACAGGGGGAGGAGCAGAGGGGGAAGGAGAAGAAAGGGGGAAAGAATCTCAAGAATGCTCTGAGTGCATAGCCGAATGCAGGCCTCAGTCTCACAACCGTGGGATCATGACCTCATCCAAAATCAAGAGTTGGATGCTTAGCCAACTGAGCCACCCAGGTGCCCTGAACAGTAGATGCATTTAAATGAAAGAGCTGAAGGCGTTCTATTTAGAAACCCAGGTCAGCAACTTTTATATCAAAACCCTGTTGTTGGGGCACCTGGGTGGCTCAGTGGGTTAAGCCTCTGCCTTCATCTCGGGTCATGATCTCAGGGTCCTGGGATTGAGCCCCGCATCAGGCTCTCTGCTCAGCAGGGAGCCTGCTTCCCCCTCTCCCTCTGCCTGCCTCTCTGCCTACTTGTGATTTCTTTCTTTCTGTCAAATAAATAAATAAAATCTTTAAGAAACAAAACAAAACCCTGTTGTAGCAGGAGGATACATTTGAAATTTAAGTCTGAAGCAAAAGTGTGCAAAGCATTTCTCTCTTGATTTGTCCCAAGGAGTCTCTCACTCTTTGCACAGAAATGGGGCAAGAGTTAACTATTTACAAACAGAGATCTTCATTCCATCTTTCAGGATAGATGTCTGTTTTAAGATAGCAAAACTGTCCTTGAAGTAAAACAGGATATAGCTAGGCAAGAAAAGTTGACTAAAATATCAGTCTTGGAGGAAAAATGGTCCTTAGAAAATGTCTTCCCTAGTGTGCACATTCTTAATATTGTATGTGGGATATGTGGCAGTTATCAGTTATATCGGTGATTCATTGATTCATTCATTAAGTAACCATTTGCATGACTCTGATGTGCCAAGGTACAAGGTACTGTGTTAGTGGGGGAAAAATGTAAAGTGTAGCCCTTTCTCTTAAAGAAGTCAGGGTCTATGGGCGCCTAGGTGGCGCAGTTGGTTAAGTGACTGCCTTCGGCTCGGGTCATGATCCTGGAGTCCTGGGATCAAGTCCTGCATCAGGCTCCCAGCTCCGCAGGGAATCTGCTTCTCCCTCTGACCTTCTCCCCTCTCATGCTCTCTCTCCCTCTCTCTCAAATAAATAAAGTCTTAAAAAAAAAAAAAAAGAAAGAAATCAGGATCTAGTGGAAAGCAAGAGAAAGGAGGGAAGCTGACATATGGAGCCTGACCCTGTGCTAAGCATCCCTCCATACTTAATTGCCCTGAACCATCTGAACGCCTACAGACCTGTGGAGAGGCTCTTGTACTGAAGAGGCTGCATGGGGTCATAGATATAATCAGACTCCCTGGGGTCAAATCAGTTTCCAACCTCTGTAAAACACAGGTGACGATGGCACCCGCCTCACAGTTCTGTCCTGTGGTTTGATGCGAGGTTACAGGGACTATGCTCAGCACTACGTGCCTGTGTGTAGTAGGTGATCACATAGCAGTGAAAATACTCTCATCCTCATTTGTCTGATGAGGAAATCTCTTCCTAGGCCATAAGAAAGTAGTGGGAGCAAAGATTCTAATCCAGGTCTACCTCACAAAGTTTTTAGAAATTCTCATGAAACAATTCTCTCTCTCCCCAAAATAAAATAATTCTTTTTTTTTTTAAGATTTTATTAATTTATTTGACAGAGAGAGACAGTGAGAGAGGGAACACAAGCAGGGGGAGTGGGAGAGGGAGAAGCAGGCTTCCCTCCGAGCAGGGAGCCGCATGTGGGACTTGAGCCGAAGGCAGATGCCTAACGACTGAGCCACCCAGGTGCCCCAAAATAATGCTTTTCATGTATCAGGGGTAGAAAATAAATTCACATTTCCAGACGGAAACCAGAGCCCTAAAGGATAGGAAGATAAACCTCAATCGTGACATTTTGCTTACATTCTTTCTGTATAAATATCGTTATGGTAAATCAATGGTAGGCTTGCTACCTTCGGTATTGAAGATACTGAGGAATATCAAGATGCGTGAGGCACCAGTTTTATCAACTTGTGGAATGTGTCTTTCTTGTACGAATTTATTAATTGGTGAAGTTCATCGCAGTTTTACTCTTTGGGGCAAAAATACCTTATTCCAGGGCTTGCATCGATTTGGGACTTTTTTCCCCCCTGGATTCAGAGGGAGATTGCAGAATATAGTATCGATCTGCCTATTGATAAATGCCATTGTGTTCCCTAGCGCATGCGCAGTGGAGATAAAGCCCCTCCTCCGCACACGCAGAAAGGGGAAACCGTTTCCTGCTACAAGTGTGGTCGCAGGAATCGCCAGGAAGCTTGCTTCTGTGACTGGTGTGGAGCCATGGTGGGTATTTTAAATCTGAGCTTCTTGGTACCGAGGCCTCACCACCACTCTAGAGAGAGCCAATCTCCTCCTATTCCCCCCCTCCACCCCCCCCTTGCAGAAATCATTTCTTGGGATTTGAGTACTAGCACCTATTTACCTAAGAATCTGGAGACAGAGATAGTTGATTCTCTTGAATTGAGAAAGCTCTGTTGTTGCTGTTTTGCCTTGCATTTCTTTAAGGTTCAACTCTTTTGATCATTTATTGTCTCTTGGTATTTCTTCTTTTAAGAATTATCTACTTATCTTTTTTAAAGATTTTTAAATTTATTTTAGTAAGAGAGAGCACATGCAAGTAGGGGGAGGGCAGAGGGAGAGGGTGAATCCTCAAACAAACTCCCCACTGAGTGTGGAACCCGACATGGGGTTCAATCCCAAGACCCCAAGATCATGAGCTGAGCTGAAACAAAGAGTGAGATGCTTAACCCACTGAACTACCTAGGCGCCCCTTACCTTTTTAATGAAACACTCAAAGTCATTTCTTTGACTAAGTGTTGCATGTAAATAATAGAGCAAGTTTCGTGTGAAGGGTTAATCTTCCTTCTCATCCCAGGCCCACAGAACCTATCCCCAGAAGCAATCACTGTTACCTAGTGTGTGTGTGTGTGTTCTTTGAGTCATTCAGTGCATTAATAAGTAAACTAGTAGTTTCATACAGACACTAATTCTGTTCCTTTCACCTAGCAATGTGGTAACCTCCTCATTCTTTTCAGTGGCTCCATAATATACTGCCGTCTGTATGTACCATGATACATTTAGGCCATCCCCTCTTGCTGGACATTTAGGTTGTTTTCAGTTATTTTGTCTAAAACCACAATCCTGCAGGGAATGGTCTTAAATATACTTCTATGTGTACTTGTCCATCTGTAGAATAAGTTCTAGAAGGTGGACTTACAGAGTCAGGGGTATAGGCATATGTCATTTCGATGGCTGGGGATTGTATGGTATGACAATAATTTATGGGGCAAAATTAGGACTCTAATATTTATGAAAATGTAAAAATATTTTCTGTCCTCTAGCCAGGCATCTCTGCTTCCTACTCTGTTTGCCCTAAATGTGGGGCCAGCAATCACCCATCTGCCC
>CM052885.1:84004967-84019238 GCA_028534135.1 Potos flavus
GGGTCAGACATACTTCCCATGAATTTCTCATGTAGCATACTAGGAACTTTGCTTCTGCTCTTTTATATTTTACAAAACTTACAGCAGATATATGAAATTGCTTTTGCCATTTATAACAACATCGTACAATTTAAGGAAAATCTTACAAGATTATCTTCGGAAGGACTTAATCTCTAACCAGCTTGGTGTTAGCCTTTTATAAATTTCTCTAAGCTAAATAAAAGCTTTTCAGGTTTCTTTTTAGCTCTTCATTAGAAGAATTTGAAGATTGATAGTTATTAGAGAGAATGCCCATGTGCTCAGGAACTTCCGCATTCATTTTTAGGGAGTTCCTGGCCTTCATAACCCAGACTCAGACTTACAGATCCTGGGACTGCCAGTAGCCCATAAGGAACCATATGCTAATGAGACAAAGCATTCTTTCCTCAAGACACTTGACTGCGATCTTTTGGAAATTGATTGTAATATACTGATTTTGTTAGAAAGACATTTTCTTCCATCTACCAGAAACATTGTCCTAATAAATATGCAAACATATAATGCCCACCATGTGAATGGTATCCCTTTAGATGCAGTGATGTTGTACAGTACACAACTTACATAACCTTACATGATGGTCCTCTCAAGTCCCCATATCCAGATGCAGGAGTATCTCAGAGAAAATACTGGTGACTAGCGGTTAACTATGAGTGAGTAGTTAAGTCTATGTTCTATTGGGTTGTAGAACTGATAGGTTAGATTTCTTTCAGGCCTGAGGCAGAAAAGCAGAGAATATCAGTTTGGTTGATTGGCCGAATGGAGATAGTAAATGGCCAAGCAGATGAGGCTGGCTTTATGAATCAGGCTGGGAGTCGCCAGGAGAGACAGAAGCAAGGAAGGTGAGGCAAGGGCTGAAAACCTCTTTTTAGTTCCAAGTACAGTTTCTTGGAGATATTTTTACTTCTGATTAGAATTCTTTTCTATTAGTAATATGAAGAATTAATTCAATTATATTCTAGTATTTTATGTTTTCTGCCTTGCTCATAGCCCCGATCTGCCTGGCAGTCCCCAAATGTTCCTTTACCCAGACCTGATGCTGGGACTCGGAAGGACATTGGCACACAGACTGCTGGCCTGTTCTACCCATCTGGCATGCTACTAGCCAAAAAGGAACAGGAAATGGCTTCTCAGAAGCAGAGGCAGAAGATGAGCGGCCATAAACCTCTCCTCACAGCCGTCAGCCCAGGAAGAGGTGAGGGAAAAGGTACACCTTCTTGTCAGTAGGGAACTCCTTCTTTCTTGGAAAGAAAATTGTATTTTTTCTTCCTTTAGATTTATTTCTATCCATAAGAGGTAAATTCCATTGTTTCTCTTAAGGTAACTTTCCTTCATATTATAGCTCTTAAACTTCAAAGATTCTGATGTTTTTATTTTTTTAATGTTTTTAAAAAGATTTTATTTATTTATTTGGGAGAGAGAGAAGGGGAGGGACAGAGAGAGAGGGAGAGAGAATCCGCAAGCACACTCCCCACCGGTTACGGAGCCTGACATGGGGCTCAATTCCAGGACGCTGAGATCATGACCCGAGCTGAAATCCAGAGCCATCTGAGCTATCCAGGCGCCCCAGTATTCTGATGTTTTGACTCATAGCTCCATTGTCTAGTCTGTAAATCACATAGCATGTTTGGGTTGCTATTATTACAGTAGAAATGTTAGCCTGTGTCATTGCTATCTACCATTATCTTTCTCTTTTTACCATTCTAAAATTCACATAACAAAATTCACCATTTTAACTATTTTAACTATTTTAAAGTGTTCAGTGCTATTTAGTCCATTAGGACCAGTATAGAAGCATCACCACTCTGTATGTCCAGAATGTTTTCATCACCCCAAAAGTAGACCCAGTATTCATTTTGCAAACATGCCACACATCTCCTCTCCCAGGTGCCTGGCAACCACTAATCTACTTTCTGTTTTGATGGGTTCGCCTATTCTGAATATTTCCTATAAATGCATCTCCTGCCTGAACTTGAGAAACCAGAAATCCAGACTCATGCAAAAATCTCCCAAGCGTTAAATGGTGGCAATGTGTGAATTCATATGTGTTTTCAACCCTGTGCAGACTGCAGAGGGGCACAAGGGAGCTTTCTGGAGTGATGGAAGTGTCCTTCATTTGATTGGGATATATACACTCACTGAAACTCAAACTGTACACTTAAAAGTTATATCTCAATATGGTTAATTTTATTTATTTATTAAAGATTTTGAGAGAGATAGTGATAGCACGGGGCAGGGGAGACAGAGGGAGAGGGAGAAGCAGACTTCTTGCTGAGCAGGGAGCCTGATGGGGGCTTGAGCCCAGGACCCTGAGATCATGACCTGAGCCAAAGGCAGAGGCTTAACTGACTGAGCCACCCAGCTGCCGCTCAGTATGATTAATTTTAAAAGAATAAAAGGAAAAGACCCCCAAATATATTATTTTGAGATTCTGTACTCTATGATCAGTCATGTGTAAAAAATAAACCTGGGAGCAAAACTGAAACTTATTCGGGTACCTAGTTGAGGTTCAGTAAGTGAAAACCATCACAAAGTTTGGCAAAGAAAAATAACCCGAGAATTCTTGTTGCACAGGAACATTTTTCTTTCTTGGCTTCAGAAGAGTTATCCACAAAGATGGGTTTCTCTTTTTCTTTAGGATACTGGAGAAAACAGTTGGATCATATCTCTGCCCACCTCAGGTCTTATGCTCAGAACAACCCTGAATTCCGGGCCTTGATCGCAGAACCCAGAATGGGAAAGGTGGGTGAGCTCTGGATGGCATTTCCGCTCCAGAGAGTCCCATGGGATCAGGTTGCAGGTCCCCTCCACTGACTTCACCTGAGACTGCACTTTGCTTGGCTCTTTCCCCTTTCCTGTCCTGCTTTCCACATTCCATACGGTCCTGCCCTGCAAACAGTGCCTTAACAAATCACTTGCACATGAGCCTTGTCTCTGAGTCTGCTTCTGGGCACCTAAAGTAGTAAATTGTGAACATTCCATGCTTTTAGATGCCACCATCTATGGAGATTCTGTGGCTCAGAGCTAAAAAACCCAGAAGAGTTTAGTCTCGCCAAATTGTGCATTTAAATCCAGTCTATCTTAGCAGCAATAGTAATCATAAGAGTTGCAATTTCTCTACACACTCACTATGTGCATTGTGTTCATCCGTCTCTAGTGCTCATAACAACCCTACGAGGTAGGAATATTACCTTTGCAGCAGTGTTTTGTTTTTGTTTTTGTTTTTGTTTTTGTTTTTAATGGCCACAAATTCATTGGTAGTCTTCCCTTCAAAGAGTGGAGTCACTGTCTTCTCACCTCGAATGTGGGCGGGCTTGTGGCAGTTGGGCTCACAGAGTGTGGTGGCAGTGATGCTGTGGGACTCCTAAGGTGTGGTCCTGCAAGGCCACACTGCTACCTCTCCTACTGGGCAAGCTCCCCTCCAACACTCCGTCTTGGAGCCCAGCCATCCTGCTGTGAGAAACCCAAGCCTCATGGAGTGGCCACATGGAGGTGCACCCCTCTGCAGCCGTAACTGAACCCAGTCCTTGAGTCATCCTAGCTCAGGAGCCCGGCAGACGAGTGATGAGAGTCAAGGTCATTCCAGCCTCCAAACATGCAGCCACCTCTAGCCATTTGAGTTTTCCCAGCTGAGGTGTCAGATCAAAGATGGAGCAAAGATGGTCTAACCCTGCTGTGCCCTGTTGGAAGCCATGAGCTTCATAAAATGGTTGTTATTTAGTGCCACTAAGTTTGAGGTAGTTTTTTTTACACTGCAATAGATAATCTGAACAAGCCTTATTTGACACTCAGGAAAACTGGCTCGGAGAAGTTTGGTGACCTGCCCAGGACTGCATTGATGGGTCTTGGGGGATTTAAGATTTGAAGCAGGTCTGTCTAGCATTACCCCCCCACCCCCGTCAAATAAATAAATAAATAAAATCTTTTTAAAAAAAGATATTTTATTTATTTATTTGACACAGGGAGAGCAAGCAAGAGAGAGAGAGAGCACAAGCAGGGGGAGCGGCAGGCAGGGGAGAAGCAGGCTCCCTGCTGAGCAAGGAGCCCGATGTGGGGCTGGATCCCAGGACCCTGGGATCATGACCCAAGCTGAAGGCAGCTGCTTAACCAACTGAGCCACCCAGGCGCCCTGTAAATCAAGTTTTATCGAATCACGGCTCATTCATTTGCTTATTGTCCATAACTGCTTTTGTGCTACAATGGCAATGGCCAGATAGCCCACAAAACCTAAAATATTTTCTGATCGTTAAAGCATTTGCTGACCCCCGTTTGATCGAAATTCCTCCAGCTATTTAACAGAGAAGGTTGCTCAACTGTGATACTTGGCCCTTGATTGCCAAGGCCTGGCCCCTCAGGATACCCAGGTGATGAACATGGCCTGATTAAATTTAAGGTGTGTCTCTTTAGAGAGTATAAATTTGGGTCTTACTTTCTTATCCAGTCTGGCAGTCTCTGCTCTTTGATGGGAACGTTAATTTCGTTCATTTACAATTAATGGAATTGTAGCTATGGCTGGATTTGTGTCTGCTATTTTGCTACTTATACTCCATTTCACTTAGCTTTTGTTCCTTTGTTTCTCTTGTCTTCTTTTGAGTTCATTAAATATTTGATTAAATTTACAGTTTAACATCTCAAGATTTCTTGGCTGTTGCTCAGGATGTTAAGTCTCATGTGCGTGGTTGTGAATTCTCTCTAATGCTTTTTTAAAAGCTCATCTCCGCTGCTGTCCATGAAGATGGTTATGAAGTTAGCATCCAGCTGAATTATATTCAGGTATCCAACAAGGTGAGTAAAACCTTTAGAAGCTGTTCATTTGAAAATCGACCAAACCAGTAAATTGTAGCTTACGCTCTATCGAAGTGCTTCTGTGTAATGCATAGAAGGCATAAATTCCAAATGTTATAAAACTTGACTAAAGGCCAGTAATTTCATAGAAATGGATAAATAACTGCACTAAACCTCAGAGAATCCAGGTTTTAGGCACATAAAGATGTTGTAAGAACAGGAATTATTACCCACCCTATGGGTCCTTGGTTCTCAGGCTTATTTATACTCACCAAAGTGTGAGTATAGGTGAAAGACTGACAAAAATGTTTGCCGGTATGTACTTTCACCTATTTGCCTATAAGAAATAAACCAAATTTTGTGGCTCTGCCTCCCTTGATCTGCCCTCTTACGTGGTGACTGGAACTTTGCTACAGTGCCTGAACACTGACTGATTCGTACCAGTAGCTGTAGTTTCATTGGACCAGAAGTCAGAATATACAAAAGAATAAGGAATGGATTGAGAAGATTGGTAAAGAAGGTAAGGAAAAGCATAGTGATCAGCATTTATCAGCCCCTGGCCATGTGCCCAGCAGGGAGCTAGCGGTGTCTTTAAAATGAGGACAGACACATGGGCTTTGCCTAACTCAGAGGCTGGGAGAATGCAGTCCACGGACACACAGAAAGTGTTTTGAAGTCAGGTCAAGCACTAAATGCCATGTTTTCAGTTGGGTGGCTACAGCAGAGCTTGGGTTGGGGAGGTACTTGAGGAGAAGGGGAGTGAGGGACATGAGACAAGGCAAGAGAAGGGCTGAGTGGTCGTGAATCCATGAGGAGCTCTAAGTGTGACTCACACCATGAAGTTGTCCCAGTTGATGCAAGAAAAGGAGGGATGTAACCTCTAGAGCAAGGCAGCACCCACCTGTGGAGGCAGTTGGCCCGCTGTGGGGTGCTGGCAGCCCTCCCAGCAGCTGGGAGGGATATGCTAATCAGTTTGGGGAACCGGGTGAGCACCGAGAGCATCTATGACACGCTGTCTACCAGGTAGGAGTGGAGTCCTTGTCCCCAGGTTTAATATGTATTTTTCTTAGCCTGTGTTCTAGTGTTTATACAATAGCAGGTGGTTCCCTGTGGCAAGAGAGGCAGCCACATGAGGGCGGGGCAGGATGCCAAGCTGTGGAATCCATCCAGGTGAATACAGAATTCCAGGTCTGGACTGTGCATCATCTATCCTAATTTTACAGACCTCCATTTTACCTGTTTGACTTTCACAGCATCCCTTTGAGGTAGGCCATGATATTTCCACTTTATAGGTGAAGAAACTGAGGTACAGAGAAATTTAGCCACCTTCTTCCAAGGTCCCTAAGCTTATAAGTGATAGAGCCAGGATTCGAACTCTGTAGCCTGAGCTTCCCCATCTTGCTACCCAAATTCCAAGACATGGAGGGGTTCGAAGCAGGAGAAGAACACCATTACTTATCAATTGGAGACTGGGGCAGCCACGTGGAAGGTGGGCTGGCAGGAACCAGTTGGGAATTCCTTGCAGGGATCCTGGTGTGTGAAGAGGGGGCTGTGGCTATAATGACAGAAAGGAGGGGCCAGGCTGAGGAGCCTTTTAAGAGGCAGAACAGACAAAACGTCACAGTGAGGGGATGTCCAGCTTCGGGCTTGGCTATATGTGTACCTAGAGCGTTAACGAAGAGAGGAACAGGTTAGCAGGGAGAGCACATCATCAGTCACGGTGCCTATGTTTTTTCTGTTGCCCAGAACCTGTACCTCAGCAAGGCGGTGGATTTCAGCAACCACTTTCTGAGCGGTGTCACCGAGGGTGGTGATGGGCCATTTGGCAGCAGGTCCAGCTTGGGTGAGTTGTACCCTTATAGTGATTTTAAAACAGTTGACCAGGAACACACTGACCTGGCAAGGATGGCAGGGAATTGCTTAAAATTTGCCGGTCCAACCACACATCTTCCTTTAATGTTCCAACCATTTTATTCTTTTGGCTTCTCTGAAGTTAGGAGTGAGATTTTTGAATTTTTTCATAGGGCTTGGGGAGAAAAGTTGTGTGTGTGTGTGGGGGCGTGTTCTTTTGGACTTAAAAAACTATAGTCTCCTTTTCTTCCCCTCCTTCTCACTTATCCTCTGGTCCTAGACTGAGATGAGTGGCTCCAGGAGTCCTTCTTGTGAGGTTCGATAAAATAGACATTTCTATACAAGCCATTTTATTCTTCTGACCTCTTGCGGGGCATGATAGTAGGATAGCTCTTTATATGTGGGGAATGGCAGGGGGGGATCATTTTAGTCCTTGACTCTGTCATTTCAGTGAGTGACTACAGCCAGAGCACCTCAGATATCACTGAAAAAGTCAAGAGGACAAAGAATTTCAAGACCAAAAAATTTCAAGAAAAGGAGCAGCTCACAGTATGTGTACTCCTTTGTCCTTATAGCTATCTTCTTAGGCCTGTCTGTTGAATATTTTACTTTGAGATATTTTATTTTATCTTATTTATTTTACTCGATTCCATTCCATTCTATTTATTTTTTAAAGGAGGCTCCACGCCCAACATGGGGCTTGAGCTCATGACCCTGTGATCAAGAGCTGCATGCTCTACTGCGTGAGCCAGCCAGATGGCCCTACTTTGAGATTTTTTACATGGAAGAATACCTTTCATTTTCTGTTCCTTTTTTTAGAAGTGTATTTTTATTTTCTGGAATCCTTTAAAATATGTCAAGATTATTAATTAGAATTATTTTAAAGTTCTTATTCGTTTCCAGAATCACCTCTGTTTCCTCTGGGGTCAGTTCTGTCTTTCAATGTCTTATTTTTGGTTGGTCTCAAATATGTGGTGATCCTTGGTTGCCAGGTCACGTTGACAAGCAAAGGGCCGATTTGAGGAGCACCAGTGCCTCCCATGGGTGTGTGGCATGGGCGTTTGGGCCTCAGGTCTCTGTGGGGGTGGACGGGCATGCTGTGGGGCAGGCCTCCCTGAAGCAGGTGTTTGGGCAGAGGGCAGGAGAAAGCGTTGGGGTCCCCTAAGCTGCCTTTCCTCTGGAAGTGACGATGGTGCTGTGAAGGGCTCTAGCGTATTTCATTCCTGGATGGAGCTGTCTTTCCTTCCTTACTCTCCTTCCCTGCGTCTGTCACAGAGATCTGGGCTCTGCCCTTCTTGGGCCCAGTACTCCCAGTAGAAGACTTTGATAGGCAAATCATGAACTCTCTGGAAAAAAGTTACCAGGCTTTAAGCAGAGAGCACAGGAAAGAGAGGAGGACACCGCTCATCTCAGCCACTCACAGCAAAGTCCTACCATAGAACGCTCATGAATCCAACCTGCGCCCAACAGCAGCCTTCCTTGTTGATTAACTAAGCTTCTGCAGGGCTCCCTGGAGGGAACAGTCTCCTATCTCTGGCATCTTCAGCTGGTTTTTCTTTGCTTTGTTTTCTCTCTCAGCCAAATTCCAGCTGCTTCCAGCCTTTGGAATTCCTCATAATTCCTGATCCACTGATGGCACCCTTCCAGAGTTTCCCACAGCTGTTAGCATTTTGTTTTTCAAAAATATAGATCCATGAACACTTTTAACTGGAGCTTTGGAGAAAGAGACAGTGGATACCCTTGTTTAGTCCCCCACCTTGCCTTTCAGGCGGTCCTCTTTGGCTACAGTAGGGAGGACAGATGTGCTTAGCAACAAGCCCAAAGCCTAGGTCTCTCCCGAGATGGAGATGGGCATATGTGGGTTCTTCCCTCCACCTTCCATGAAGCTTAGGGCGCCCTCAGGGGTGTGTATACCGGCATCCAGGTTGTATCATGATTTCTCCAAAGGCAGGTGGCTTCTCACCTCATCTTGTGTTTTCCCCACCACATGCTTTGCATGTCATAAACACCAACAAATTTGGGAAGAAGACCTTAGAATTATATTAACCTGTATTGTGTATGATTCCTTGCACTCTTGGCCTTCTCCCAGTTTAAAATATTGTCAATGAGTAGAATGAAGTATAGAGTTGCATAAACTTTAACAGTTTTGGAGACTACCCCCACTTACTCTGTATGTGACCCGAATCCCCCATTGCTATATGCCTTTATTTTCTCATTTGTATTTAGGGGATAAGTATTAGACAAATAATAATAGTGTCCAGTGGTTCACTCTTTCAGTGGTTATTTGGAGCACACATATACCAGGCACAGTTCTCGGTGGTGAAAATAAATCATGAACAAAAGCTATAAAAGTTTCAGACCTTATGAGGGTGACATTCTAGTGCATTCTAGTATAAGTATCCATAAGGAATGGAATTCAGTAAGAACAAGTGTGCCCCCCAAGACTCCCTCGGGGTTCACTTATTAGAGTACCTTGTACTGTGTACCTACCCTAGAGTAAGGGGTGGAAGCGACACAGCCTGAACCCAGGATCTTTTTCCGGAAGGCTCACAGGCCTTGACCAATGTCCTCATCCTAATGGCTCCTTAGAGAGCCAGGAGAGGGTAGCTATATTATTTCTACTTTGTAGACAGGAAAATGGGAGTCCCGGGATCACCCCAAGTCGCCCTCAGATCCAGTGGTGGAAACATACTGAAAGTAATGTCTCCGGCCTTCTAGACGGCCTCTTCAGCCTTATAGCAACCAGCACCTGCAATTCTTTCTATATAAAGAAAGATTGCATATAAAGGGGAATTCCATCACATTTCGAAAATAAAGCATATAATAAATTCTTCGGATTTCTGATGTTAGGTGAGAGCTTTTCCCCCCCAAACAAGAGTCAACTTTATCAGTTCATTCATGCCTCAGCCGAGCACATTTTCTGAACAGTCATACTTAGGCTGATTCAGAACACTTTATAAAAACGTGCAGAGGAAATATTAGGATTCATCTGATTGCTTTTCCTAGGAATATTTATTTCCTTTGACTAGTGGTGGCGAGGTTTCTCATTGCATCCCTGTCCTTAGTAAAGATAAAACATTATCAGTGTGGCATCCTTCCCCGAGACCACGTTTCAGAGGCCACCAAGATTTTCATTAGCTAGGTTTGTTTGTGCTGCTACACATACGCACTCACACGTGTGCACACATGCGTGCACACGCTCCCACTCACCTGTCCCTGGGGCTCAGAACTTAACCTTGGAAAGAAGGTGTTTGCCTGGCAGGTTGAGTTGGGGCAAGGGGGATGGTGCTATTTCGAGGTGGCAGTGGAAATGACCTTGTTGTGTAACCCTGCAGCCTGAAAACCGGCTCCTGCTGAAGGAAGTTGGACCGACTGGGGAAGGGAGAGTCTCTGTGATTGAACAGCTGCTCGAGGAGGTCAGTCCAACTCAAAGAACAAGTCTCTCTGAGGATTTCAGCCTCACATTTCACCTCTGTCTCTTTCAGATGCAAGCCTTGTTCAGTATTGTGATAACCACAGGCCACTTCATTTAACACCGCCTAGAAGCAGACTAAGTGGCCGTTCAAGAACTTTTACATTAATTATTACTGATTGCTAGTTTTTATAACAAAGGAAAACATCATATGAGCCCAAGCGATGTGCATAAAGGTGGACTGAACCCCTGGTCTGTGACCCCATGTGACCTTCACATTTCCTAAAGAAGCGAGGCTCGGGGGTGCCTGCCCCTCCTGATGGGAGGGAGCAGAAGTTTTATCGCCCAAGTTAGGGCGGTTAGATCTTGGGTGTCCTGATTCTCTTCTCTTTTGATTTAAAGCAGGTTAGTTCTGCCAAGCATGAGTGTTACACTTTGCAGGATGGCAGCCGGATGCCGCTGAGCACAGGGTTTTGTGGCCAGTCTGTCCTTTTCCTTATGCTGCAGGGAGCAGATCCCAACTGCAGGGACAGTGAAGAGCGACCTGTGATAACCAAGGCTGTTGTGAACAAGCACCACGAAGTGATTCCGGTTCTCGTGCAGAGAGGAGCAGACACGGAGCAGTGCTGGGGCCCGTAAGTAAGACACAGTCACAGGAGAGTCCTGGCATGTGCGGCGGCCAGCGGCTGCCTCGGGACCCTGCCCCAGCAGCGTCCATCCACATGCACGCCCTGCTTGGCTGGAACCCCTTGGGAACCATCTTAACCCATCTGGGCCTTAAGGAGAGGCTTTACTGCCACTCTCTTCCAAATCTGGGCAAAACAAAAACTTTTAAATGGACTGTTGGATTGCCAAAGTTTTGTAGCTTCTATAAATGATGATAAATTTTGTTAGCTCGCGAGTTTACACTGGGGGTGGGGCCAGCAAATCCTTCGCCCTTGGGGTGTTAAGCAACATTATTTTCATCACGATCTGAACTGTCGAGATCTCTAAGAGGAGAGCGGGCCCCGTGTAGTCCCTATGGAAATGTAGCCATGAAGTTACTGCACAAAGAAAACCTCATCCGGTGGTCTCTGGATGCTGATGCACTGGGGGCGACACTGCACGACCGACTTCACTACATGATCTGTGCCTTGGTTTCCCCAGCTGAGAAGCAGGACAGACAGATAACCAGGTCCTGTTGGGGGCTTTTGTCACTTCCTTAGCCTCGGGCCCGTCCTACCTCTTGACCTCTCCCAGCCTTGGGATTCTGTTGTTTTCTCCAATCACTTTGAAGATGTGGGGTGGATGGTTCCTTGAGGACGGGTTCCACTTGTTAACTGCTCATAGGCTGCCAGCCAAGCTGCCAGACTGGGAGTTCTCCAGGGGTCCTGCAGCCATCTGACACTGCTGCCCCTTGACCGACGACTGAGACCAGATTGAGGCCCACCAGGGACTTGGGCTACTGAGTATGTCAAGCCAGCACACGGGGCCGAAGTTAGAGAGCTTTGCTTCTGTTTTCCTCTGTCTCAACATTTCCTCCAGGGTTTTTTTCAAAATATATGCCCATTAATTTTTCCGTGTGTGCTTTTATGTTTCTGCCCAATAGAACAGCTACGTGAGGTAGACACAACCCCCTTTTTAGTTCATTTTAGAGCAGAACGTTTGGCACATTTGGTGAGCATATTTGGTGGCTGGAATTTACTTGCTCACCTTTTCCTAGGGTTCACATTCTTCTTATTCTGTCAGCTTCTTCATTTATCCCACACTTGGGTTATCATTATTCATAAAAATAATGCCATCTTGTTTGGCACTAAGGTGTACTTTATATTTGTACAATTCCGACAAGCTTTTCTTGGAGCACTTACGTATAATGCCCGTGGTTGATACAAAATCTCTTGAACAGATTTTGAATTGATGCTTACGTATGATGTGTCCTAGCCTTATGAGAAGTCCAGCCAAGAGGAAGAAACTGCCCTGGACATGGAACTGAGTACCCGTTTTTCCTTGGTATTCCTCAGTTTCCATTCTTACTTCATTCCCATTCTATAAATTGACATTTACCCACACGGAATCTCTACTAAGTCTAACTCTGTGGTTGTACCATCTGTCTAAACGGCGTGTGATAGTCCGTTGTCACTCCCACTGCATTAGCGTGGCTAGCAGAATCTAGCTCACGTGGAGGGGGAGGGAGGAAAGCCAGACCAGAGCCCTCCCTCAACGTAGAGCACAGAGAGCTCTTCTTCCACTTTAGTTTTTGCCAATAGAAGAAAGCAGATTTTTCCACTGAGAGCCATCTCTGCTAAGTCTGCTTTATATTTGCTAGTTCAAAGTGTTTACACCTGGGTCAGTCTGGCCTCTACCCCCTGGCTGGGCCTCTATAGATCGAGGACCATGACCTCAAGTCTCCATCCACCCTACTGCTCTTCATGCGCAAGCCATCCAGAGAGCTGGCTTTCCTGTAAAAGGTTCAGTGAATTGTTCCTAAGCAAACAAGGATTAAAAAACTCTTCCTCCCCCCACTCCCAGCTTGTTTGACTAGCGGAGAGAAGCAGCCTGGGTGGTCTCTACACCAGATAACTTCTGTCCAGTGGCTTGGCAGGTAGCAGAAAGCCCCTCCCCAGTGTTTCTGTTTCCTGTGTTTGTCTCTTTCCTACCAGATAACACTCATAGCCAACCCAAAGGGATGGCAGGGGAGGTGCACATCCTCCATCAAAGCCGATTCCTCTTAACAGCGGATTTCAGGAACACAGATTCAAGGTCCCGTGAGGAGAGGGGCAAAGAGAAGCACCATTTGCCTTTGGACAACAGCTACCCCCCTTCACTGGCAATTTCTGACGTTCTGTCTCTAGTTCTGCCCTAGTAGCCAGGAGGGGCGGATGTAACCATCAGTCCGCTTCTTAGAGGTTCAGCTGTGGAGAGTTACTCTATTAGGTAATTCCTGATTTGCAAAGAGAGAAGGTACCTTCATCCACCATGATACTTAGATTTGAGTAAACCGTTTGAGTAGATTGTGCATTCATAGTAGAGTTTCTTTAATATACAAAGTCACAGAACACCACGGTTGTACCTGCTATACAAAACACGTTCTAGAAGGTCTGGTGATATAACACCAAGCTACTCAGAGCAACAGATTCACAAGTATCACCTCTGCTCTGAACAGAAGAAGGTGTCCCATCTAGCGTCCTTGCCATGTTGGAGTCATGTCGTCTGAGGAGCAGTGCACAAAGTTAGAGTCGGCCGTAGCCAGCCATGGTGCTCCCCCCCCGCCCCCGCACTTGGTAAATAGAACACACACTCTGCTCTCAGTTTAGAGGGAGTTTTGAAGGAAGATCACGTGTCCACTCAGGAGATGTGGCAAGCCCGTGAATACGTGTAAGTTCCAATGGTAAATGCCTAATCAAGACCCAAGGAAAAAAAAAAAAAGACCCAAGGAACGCGAGGGCTAAAGTAACAGGTAGTTGTGCTACCAGGGAGAAAGGAAGGACAAAAGGTAAGGAAGGGTTGGTGTCATTGACGTGACTTTGTCCACGTGCCCACGACATCCTGCATTACAACTGCTTTACCAGGATGATTTTCTCCCCCCCAAACAGGCTCCAAAACACAGCTCTTCATGAAGCAACTCTGCTTGGCCTGGCAGGAAGGGAGTGTGTCGCTGCTTTACTGCGGTACGTTCCCAGCCTCTGGGGGAGACTTCTGAGGGCCCCCTGCTGACCTGTGATCATTTCAGAAGGCCCTAGCTCCAGAGCAGTTAACCCTGTGAATCGGGGCTATCATCCCACCATGGGTCCCCAGCACTGAAGGCTCTGAAAAGCACAATGAAATTGTTGTCCCCCCACCAAACAGACTTGGTTGTAGGATTTCAATGCAATGGGAGCCAGTGGGCAGGACTGGCAATTGAATGTGTCGAAATCACAGAGCCCCTCCAAAGATCTCAGGGTAGAGCCACATTGGGGCCTCTTGGGGACAGGTTTAGGAAGGTGGGGCCAGGAGGCTCCTGGACAGGCCTCTGTGGCAGGGAAGAGCCAGGCCCTCAGGTTCAAGTGCCTGAGTCCTTCTATTCATGCCTTGGCAGGTGCAATGCGAGCATCCAAAAGAAGAACATGAATGGCCTGACACCGTATGACCTGGCTCTGCAGACTGGGGATGAAGTCATCACCTCGCTCTTTGCCGCTAAGCTCGGCCTGGATGACTTGTAGACCCAAGGG
>CM052885.1:84019338-84104314 GCA_028534135.1 Potos flavus
AGATAATAATTGCACATGGTTCAAAGCTAAAAAGCATGAAGTGTTGTGTAGTAAAAACTTTGCCATCCCTGTCCCACAGCCACCCACATCCCCTCCTCAGAGGCATCAGTGATACCAGCGTCATCTGTGTCTTTCCAGATATAGTATAGGATTATATAAGCACATGTATATAATATATGCATCTGTACAAAGAGGGTATATGTAAAATACAAATATAGATAACAGATATATTCTTTGCCCTCTTTAAGACAAGTACTAGCAAACCACACTCTTCCGATGTGTTGCATCTTGTTCTTTTCCTTAATATATCTCGTAGGTGGTTCCAAGTTAGTACATAAAGATTAAGTTTATTTTTAAAATGTTGTTTCTGATGTTGAGCTCATCAATATTCCTATTGTTACGGTTTGTTCTTTGGTTGGCAAACAAGCCCCGAATCAGCCATCTGCAGGAATGTGTCATTTTGACTTATGTGTTTTTTCAGATTGTTATTTCAGTCCTCGGGTGATAACGCTGCAATCGTGGAGTCCCCAAATAGTTTCCGTTAAAGTGTGTTGATGGAATATTTATTAATTCTGAATGATTAATTCAGCACAATAAATACCCGACTTTGTTGAGTAGACTGCCATCATCACTACTGGCACTTCCTTTCCCGAGTGGGCGACTGTCTGCGGAGGACAGGGCGGAGTCGCCAGAAGCCACGCCCCATGCGGGGTTGGGTGGCACTGGCCGGCCCCTGTCACACTCGGCCGTCTGTGTTGGGGGGCTTCTGCAAGGGTAACCAGGGTCCTGAGAGACTTATGGGTCGGGGCGGTTTGCACTGTGTCAGCTCAGCCGGTACTATACGACCTCTCCCAGACTTCCCTGCCTTTATGCTTCAGTGCAGGGTTGGCCGCAGGAGTGACTGCACAAAGTTCCAGATTCCAAAGGTGGAAGTGAAGCTGCGGCCCTCAAGCTACCAAGGTGGGTGAGGGCCCCAGATGCTGCTGCGGCTCACACCCTGCAGGCTCTGGATTTGATGGTCAGGGAGGAGGGTATGGAGTTCAAGACCACTTTACCCAGAGCCCAGGGAACAGGGGAGGCCCCATGACCCCGTGGGTTCCAGAAACTATCCTCTTGGAGCTCTCAGGGGTAACTTTCATGCCCTGAGTGCAGGAAGTCCATCTCCACTGTTCTTTGGGTTTCCAAGCGGGGGGGGAGGGGCCTGCCCCTGTACCCAAGAGGCAAAGCACGCACCAGACATCTCCTGCCAAGGATCTTGCCTTTCACCCACTGCCAGCACAAATCACCTTTGAGTTTCCATCAAACCTCATTTACAGAGCGAACAGGTAGCGGCTCAAGATGCAAGAGCATAGGTTCAGATCCAGGAACTCTGCTGAAATTCTATAGGGTTGTGTAAAGCATTATATAAACCTTCAACTACATGTTTTCAGGAAAAGTGAAGTTAAACACATGTTTCAGGCAAGGCCTTTCTGATTTCAAAATTCGTGTTATTTCTTGTCTTCTGTGAAGTTTTATTTTTCCTTTCCCCAGGACCTTGTATCAGGGCTTGAAATGGGAGCAGAGCCCCATAGTGATAACGAGTAAGGGATAGTGAAAGGGACCAGACTGCACACAGTCGTGGGAGTGAGTGAGTGAGTGAGTGAGGCTGGTCGCAGGCCAGGAGCCGCTGTAGCGCAGCAGGGCCTCACTGGGGAAGGAAAGGAGGGTGCTGAGTGGGATGAGCAAGGACAACCTGGAACCTGTGGGCCCAGTCTCCCTCCTCCGTCCTCATGGTCACAGGTGACCCGCAGGAGACGCGGGCACCCTTCAGCATGGAGCTTGTTCTAAGCATCCTAGGCTGGGCTCTCCAGAAGTGGACCGAGACAGCTGGGGATGGGAGATAGAAGAGGACGCGACTGTATGGAGGATCAGCCCTCACGGAAGGAAGAAGGGGGTGGTACGGCAGGAGACGTCACCCCAGACGCAGCCCCCACAAAGCCACAGCCAGCGCTGGGGCAGGGTACTGGAGAGGAGGATTGCCCATCATCTCACGGTGCCCGGACAGCTGTAGCTCAATCACCGGGCGACCACTGCCCCAGGACAGCTGTGACTTCAGGCCAGGCAGCTCTCTGAGGCAGACCCTGAAGTTGTCAGTGACTGGAGGCAGTCTGCTGCCCACATTCCCTACCCCCACGTAGTCAGCCCAGCTCTGAGGGGCATGAGGAGAATGCGCCTCTGTGGGTACCACAGAGTGCACAGCATGGGTCCCCGACCCTGGCTGCCAGAAGGAGGAGGTCTGGTGGGAGCTGCCCCCACCCACCAGCTAGCTAGCCCTGGGATGCCAGGGAGGGTGGCAGTGACACTGACCTCAGAGCCCCCACCTTCTGGCTCAGCTCAGGTGCAGTGGTTGATGCCCAGGGTGCCGGGTGTTACATGGAGGGGGACAATTAGTGTAGCATCTGTCCGGTGGCTGGTGGCTCAGGCCATGGTGACCTCCCTGCACCTGGATTCCCTACAGACTCCTCCTGAGGCTCAACGGCAACTCTTGGAGGACCCGCCCTCACTTTGTGGCTTCCTTCCACATCCCCACAGGGCTCCAGTGGCCTTGGAGTTTCCATCTCCCCGTCACCCCTGACCGTCCAGGTGAATGGATTCCCACGTGTTTATTGGCCATTGAGTACCTTACAGTTTTCTTATTGATTTGGAGAAATGAATTATATCCTCTAGAATCAGAGTATTTTCTAGGGTCTAGAGCAGCAGTATCGAATAGAAATATAATGCCGACCACATATATAAGTTTTCTAGTAGCCAAACTTAGTTTCTACTGATTCCTAACTTACTACAAATCCTGATGGGATGAAAAACTCTACGTTAATGATTTTCAGCATCCATTAAATTAATTTTTTCCCATGACTGAGTTACGTTGCTAGTGTCTGTTTTTAAATCAAGCCTTCTTTGCTCAGATAAATATAACACATTCTTACTGAATTCCACTCCCAGATTTTATTTGCTAACAATCTGCTTGAGGTTATTATGTCTTTTAATTAATTGAAATTGACCTCAATTTATTTATTTTTGCTATTTGTTTTGGAACCAGGGTAATGCTAGACTCACAATGTTATAACTTTCTATTTTTTCCAAGTATTGTGGACTGGTTCATGAAATATGGGAGTGAGATATTTTGCAGATTTGGTAGAAGGCTTTCAGTATAACTCAGGGCCTTGTGATTTTTAGGCATAAATCTTGGGCCTCTGTATCAGTCAGGGCTCGGATGGAGAAGCAGGACTAGCAGGAGATGTGTATCAAGAGACTCACTGCAAGGAACGGGTGTAGGTGGTTGTGGAGGCCGGCTGGGCAAGTCCCCAATCACAGGGCAGATGTCAGGAAGTGCGTGCTCCAGCACCGCTGGCCGAAGCTGCTGCTTACCAGCAGAACTCCCTCTCCAGGGAGAGCTCTCTCCTTCAGGGCTTTCAACCCACTAAATCGGGCAGACCCCTCCCATCTAAGTTTCTCTAAGAAACTCTCCATGACCTCTCCTCCTGGCATCCTGGAGCATAAACCCAATAAAACCTTACCTAAAATTCCTATTTGGCCTCTTTCTTTCCTTCCTTCCCTTTGTTCCCTTCCCTCTTCCTCCTCCCCCACTTCCCTTTCCCCTCCCTTCCCTTCCCTTTCTTCCTTTTATAATTTTTATTTTTAGGTAGGCTCCATGTCCAAGGCTGGGCTCAAACTCACAACACTGAGATCGAGAGTCCAAGGGTCCACAGACTGAGCCACCCAGGCACCCCTCTTTTTTTTTTTAAGATTTTATTTTATTATTATTTAAGATTTTATTTATTTATTTGACGAGAGAAAAAGATTATGAGTAGGCAGAGAGAGCAGGCTCCCTGCTGAGCAGAGAGGGTGATGCAGGGCTTGATCCCAGGACCCTGGGATCATGACCTGAGCCGAACGCAGAGGCTTTAACCCATTGAGCCACCCAGGTGCCCCTAAAGATTTTATTTTTAAGTAATCTCTCCACCCAAGGTGGGACCAGAACTCACAACTCTGAAATCAAGAGCCGCTTGCTCTTCCACCTGAGCCCGCCAGGTGCCCCCCTCTTGTCAATTTCTATCCCTCAGAGAACCCAAGGACCGGGTTCAGAAATAGGGTATAAGCTCTGGTCCCAAGGCCTTGCCCTGTTGCTTATTCCGTCTCAGCTGGGAGCTCTTGAGGGGCCCAAGGGTGCTGCCTGGCAGTTGACCCCAGCTGTCCCTTCCTGCCATTCACATCCAGTCACCAAGCCTTGCAGACTGGGTCTCCTAAACTGTTCCTGGCTCCCTTTCCTCCTCTTCCTGCAACCCCTGGCTTAGCCAAGGTCATCTCTTATAGTTTGATGAATCTGCCCTCCTCCAGATCCCCACCCCTGGCTTTGTGCTCCTCCACACTCTTCTGTCAAGAGCTGCAGGAGGGGTCTGCAAGAAGGTGCCCCTGATGGCGACTGCTTAGCATGAAGCTGTCACTTGTTTCTGTCCTCTCCTCAGGAGGATGGGCTTCACTGGGCTCCATGCTGGGCCCTGGGTCTTCCCTGTGCTCCAGGCTCTGCCCCCCGCAACTCACACTCAGGCCAGAGCTTCCTGAGTGCACCAAGTGGAACCTGAAGGTGTGTGTGCAGGATGTGGGCAGGCCCAACTCTGATCCAGCAGAGCCAGTGACAAGCTATAGAGAAGAAAGCGGATACACGAGAAATGAAGGTCTTCATTCCTTAGCTTTCTTAGAACTCAGAGTATTCCCTGGTGTCCCTGGAAGTCCTTGGAGCCACTGGCTTATCCAAGCGCTGGAGGGGACGTCTGAGTCTGGGTTAGCATACCCGCCGTGTAACAGACCCGGCAACAAGTGTCATCTAAACAGGTTTGGGTGGCTGGAGGAGGGAGATCTTTATGGGTCAAATTTACTAGAAACGGAGAAAGGAAAACACTAACAAAGTGTTAAATTGTTAGATGTTCCAAAAATATTTATGCTAAGCCTCCGATCTGCGTGCGTGTGGAATGACTGTTGGAATTCCTGGTTTCCTTAGTGGTTGGCACGGTTTTAATTGCGGCGATAAGCTCCATTCTGCATTTCTGTGCTTCTCCTTATGATGGATACATTCATCCACGTGTTAATTCACTTTCCAAAATACTACATGTCACATAGAACACAATGTGCCATGTTTTTTGAAATAGTTTTCTTGGGGCGCCTGGGTGGCTCAGTCGGTTAAGCGTCTGCCTTCGGCTCAGGTCATGATCTCGAAGTCCTGGGATCAAGGTCTGCGTCAGGCTCCCTGCTCAGTGGGGAGTCTGCTTCTCCCTCTCCCTTGCCTACCAATCCACCTGCTTGCACTCTCTCTCTCTCTCAAATAAGTAAATTTTTAAAAAATTTTTTCTTGAGGACCTAAGGGTGTTACACGATAAATCATTAATGGAGAATAGGAATTTTAACAGCATGCTACCATAATAGGAATAAAAAGCTGCCCTGATCAAGTGAGATCCATATTCTGATAACTTTTCCTCCAAAAACTGTTCAACTGAGGTGCCAAAAATGACATGAGGATTTTCAGTAGAAAACATTAAGGACTTCTGCAAACTGAGACCCTTCAAGCTATCCATAACTAGAGTATTTTAACTTAAAATGGTGTTCACTATGGTTGGTTTCTAGGTGACCCATGAGTCAGCTGTGTTCACAGTGTTCCAGAAGCTTCTGTCCTATGTGATTAAATATTTAGAGGTCTCTATATTCTGAGTTCCACACGACGAGGACACTGGGAGCCTGGATGCTCCAATCTGAAAGTGGCTTCTCCTGTGGCTAAACTGTGGGGAGGAAGGGGGGAGGAGGAAGAGTGGAGGGGTGGGGAAGGGAGGGAGGGAGGAGGTGTGACTAAGTGCCACTGTGACTAAGTGGCAGCCTGGGCCCCAGCTCCAGGCGTCCTGGCCTTGGGGCCTTGAAGCCTTGAAGGTTAATTACATTAGAAGGTTTTCTTTACCTAAAAGACACAGGCAAAAAGTATCCTTTCTCCACTCATTCCTCCCCTTCTTTTTGATCCCCAAACCATGGACAAAAAGGCAGAGATGTTTTCGGCTTTAATTTTACAAAGAAATGCACAGTTTTTGGCCTTTCCAGGGAGGAACCAGCCTCCGCACACTGCTGGGTGTTTGTCCCAGGAAAGGAGGAGGGGGCTCAGGAGAACATTGTGAGGGCCAGAGGGTGGTTCGAGGGGGGAAAAGAGGGGCTTTCCTCTGGCTTCTTTCCTTCTGCTGTTGAAGGCCTTTCGCTCCAGCAGCTGGGAACTGGGAATTTGCATGTGGTGGGAATCCATAGCCCGGGGTGACCCAAGACCGTTGCCCCTGGGTGGGCTGGGCAGACTGGTGGTTTCTACTGGGAAAGCACTTAAATATATCGATCATTCAGTGACAAAAGAAGCCTAGACTTGTATACATTTCTTGAAACATCCTTTTTGGGGGGGCAAGATTTTTACTAGGATGCCGACCTTGTCTAACATGTTTCAGATTGGGCCTAGATGTCTTCATGGAATTGGTAAATGTTGCAAACTCCACTTCACTGCCCCTCCCCTAAATTTCTCCTCCCTTCTTACCGCTGCCCCTTATCTCCATCTCCCCTTTTTCCACCTCTCGTACTCCTCCTCCCTCCCTCCCTTCCCCACCCCTCCGCCTTTCCTCCTCCCCCTTCCTCCCTTCCTTCTCCTCATCCTCTGCCTCCTCCTCCCCTCTCCTTCTCCTCCCCTCCCCCCTTCCTCCTCTGCCTCTTCTCCCACCCCTCCCCCGTCCCCTCCTCTGTTACCTTTCCCCACCCTTTCTTTTCAGATGGAGTATTTAGGATTTACCTTAATAATAGACTAATTGCCCTAATTTGTCCATTTTTCTTTCTTAGTGAGGGCTCATACTGATGTTTCAGGGAGAGACCCCTTGTTTACATAGGAAATATGAATTTGAACTGGTACACTCCCCTCCTGTGGATATAAACCCACCAGTTTTTGCCGAAAAAGTATGTAAGTTTTGCTATTTGTTATCTCAGTTTCATTATTCGCACAATACAGGAATCTAGTTACTGAAAATTGTGAATGTGAATGGTGTGTAGACATTTCATCCACGGAACTCTCCTAATGATCCAGCTTTTCCCCAAGGGAGCAACTGGAAGGTTTTTTTATTCTCTTAAACCACATGGATGCAATCAAATATATGTGTGCTTGGCTGCCAGATATGGTATTGATGTTCGTTTTTTTTTTTTTTTTTAAGACTTTATTCATTTATTTGACAGAGAAGGACACAGCGAGAGAGGGAACACCGGCAGGAGCAGTGGGAGAGGAAGAAGCAGGCTTCCCTTCGACCAGGGAGCCCGATGTGGGACTCGATCCCAGCACCCTGGGATCATGACCTGAACCGAAAGCAGGCGCCTAACAACTGAGCCACCCAGACGCCCCATCGATGGGGTTTTGGAATATAGGTGAGGTTCAGTGGGTTGAGGTCTGGAGCCGAAGACCAAGAAGGAATTCTTGAGATGCCTTTGGTGCAAATAGGTGGTTTGTTAAAGCACAGGGGATGTGGGCAGGAAGAGGGGTTGCTCTGGGTTGTGAGGGGTGGCTGATTATATACTATGGAGTTGGGGGAGGTAAGGGAAAGGGAGGTTTTCAAAACGATTTTCATATATTAAAGAAGATTCCAGGATACCAGGGGGCCTGGTGATTGTCAAGTTAAGGTTGTTTTTCCCTCTAGCAAGGCATTAACGTTAAGGTAGCTGGGAGCTTCCTTGGAGGAACATTACACTTTGCCCGGTTCAGGTATCTGTCAATGGGCTGCCGATTATAAGGACATTTAATTCTATCTACATTCCCTTCTGGAAGCTAGGCCATTGATAGAAAGGCTTTGTTCTTGTAAATTGCTAAAACATTTGTAAATGGAAGGAGATTCCTGTCTTGCAGGATTGTAATCTCTATAAATTAACTATTTGTTTTTCCTTAAGGGCAGCCAGGAATGCCTGAGGAATGTCACGCGTATCCCATGGAAGGAGGGGTGTGGGGTGTCAGCTCCCGCTTTGTCCTCAGCTTGCCTTCTGTTCCCTCATCGGTACTGCGCTCTCTTATACGCATGTAATATGGTTGATCTTCTTCAGTGGCTGCTGGGCCTTTTTGGGTGGTCAGCATTAATAGACGGCTGACCAGCAGGGTTGGTAGGTATGGGCCCTTCCCCCGTTCCTCGTGATGCTGGGCCCGTGGGGTGGGGCTGGGCTGGGCAGTTCTTCCCCCGGCTTTGCTCCAAGGAGCATGGATAGGGAGCAGGCCGGTAGGCTCTCACTCCTCCAGTCCAGACTGTTGAGTAGGTAAAGGAATTTAGCTTATCCCAGGGCAAAGCTGACTTCCTTACTATTATCCCATCCGTGTGCTCTGAAGTGGCCTGAATAACCCTGTTCATCTCTATGCTTCTGAGATTCTTACATCCATACGAGATTTTTAAAAAATTATTAATTTTATCTCTTGTTTTAGAATCGTTCAGATTTTGCACTTCTTAAGTAAATCTTGGTAGGTTGTCTTTTTCTAGAATTTGTCCATGTCATCTGGGTTTTCTAATTTGTTGAACACATTCGATTGTTCATAATATTTCCTTAGACTCCTTTTTATTTCTGTGAGACCAATAGTAATGTCCCCTCTTTCATGTTATTTTCATCTTTTCTTTTTTTTTCCCTTAGTTTCGCTAAAGGTTTGTCAGTGTGGTCAGTCTTTTCCAAGAACCAAATTTGGGGCTCATTGATTTTATTTTTATTCCCTATTTCATATATCTCCATTCTAACCTTTATTGTTTCTTGTCTCTGCTACCTTTGGGTTTAGTTTGCTCTTCTTTTTCTAGGTTCTGAAGGTGGAAATTTGTTATTGATATGGGATCTTTTTAAATGTAGACTTTTTTTTTTTAAAGAGTTTATTTATTTGACAGAGAGATAGGGAGAGAGCACAAGCAGGCAGACGGTGAGGGAGAAGCAGGCTCTGCTGAGCAGTGACCCCGACGTGGGGCTCGATCCCAGGACTCTGGGATCATGACCTGAGCCAAAGGCAGATGCTCAACCGACTGAGCCACCCAGGCTCCCCTAATTGTAGACATTTCTAACAATGAATTTCACTTTGAGCACTGGCTTCGCTGCATTCCCATACATTTGGAAGTGTAGTATTTTCACTTCATCTCAAAGTGGTTTCTAATTTCCTTTGTGATGTCTTCTTGGACCCATTAGTCAATAGGAGTATGCTGTTTTCATTTCCACGAACCTCAATTTTCCAGTCTTCCTTCTGTTACCGATTTCTCGTTGTACTCCATTGTGGCTGGAGAACACACTTTGATTTCAATCCTTTGAACTCTCTCTAGACTTGTTATAACCTAATATATGTTCAGTCTGGAGAGAGTTCCAAGAGTACATGAGAAGAATGTGGATTCTGCTTTGTTGTGTGGTGTGCTTTCAATACATGCCGTCTGAGAAGTGCTTCTGTCTGGGGAAAGCCTGTGAGATGCAGCAAAGGCAAGCCCTTCAGCCAGTCCTTCAGGGACTGACCAGACACCTCAAAATCCAAGCCATGATTCCTCGGGAGAAAAAGGTCCATGTTGCCCCCTCCGGTAATGACCTGCACCCAAAATGTGGGCCACAGTCTTCCTGGCTGCTGCTGAACTGGGGGTGGGAGAGGTTTAGCAGGTAAGATACAATGCCACAGCACTCTCAGAAAAATGGAGGTACCTCAAAAAGTTCAAAATAGAACTATCCTACGACCCAGCAATTGCACCACTAGGTATTTACTCAAAGGATACAAAAATACAGATTCAAAGGGGCACAGGCACCCAAATGCTTATAGCAGCATTATCAACAATTCCCAAAATATGGAAAGAGCCTAAATGTCCACCGACAGATCGACAGATGAATGGATAAAGAAGATGTGATATATGAAATCTTGCCGTTTGTAATGATGTGGATAGAGCTAGAGTGTATTACTCTAAGTGAAATAAGTCAGTCAGAAAAAGACAAATACCATATGATCTCACTCATATGTGGAATTTAAGAAAGAAAACAGATGAGCATATGAGAAGGAGAAAAAGAAAAGGAGAGAAGAAAGCAAATGTAAGAGACTCTTAAAGACAGAGAATAAACTGAGGGGTGATGGAGGAGAGTGGGTGGGAGATGGGCTAGATGGGGGATGGGTATTAAGGAGGGCACGTGTTGTGACGAGCACTGGGTGTTGTATGTAAGTGATGAACCACTGAATTCTACTCCTGAAACCAATATTGCACTGTATGTTCACTAACTAGAATTGAAATAAAAATTTGAAAAAGAAAAAAAGAAGTGTATCATTTCTTTAAAAACAAAGGTCAGAAAAATGATAGGACGTTCAGAACCTAAAACATTCTTGGTTGATTTTTAGTACATAAATCTTTTCACGAACTAGGTGTTCATTACCGTTGAAGAAATGTGAAAACACAAGAAATAACACCAGGCTCTAGAAAACAAAAAACAAAAACCAACCCTCTAGCCTCAAGCCAAAGAACAGATAAGTGTAGGTAGAATTTAAGGACTCTCGTTGGGATAGAAGATGTTCAGCCTCACACATATCAGAAATATTAACTCCCTTAGTAAAGACATTTTCAGATACTGAGAATGATTTATATTGGGATATACAGTATAAACTTGTGTGTTAAACTTTTTTTTTTTTTGTCCACCAGTACTTATACCTAAACAGTAATTCACTATGCTAGGACTTGAAAACTATCAAAAAGTAAAAAAAATGCAGAAATCTATGATTTATAAAAATTTTGATTAGAAAATCGTATTTCTAGGCCATATTCAAATAATAATCTGACATAGGATTTATATCCAAATAATCTAAATTTTGTGATCTGAATTTAAAAATCATATTTTGCACCATTTTGAAGAAGAAATTGCCTTAAGATATATATTCAGAAAACGCCACAATTTGAATATGGATTTAAAATTTTTTGGAAGAATTATGGTGAAGAATTAATGTCCAAAACCTCCAAAGATTTAGCAGATTTGGATAAAATATTTTGTTTTTGCACCATTTTAGAGGAAAAACATGGCATATGATTATGTCCAAAAATACATTTTGGGAAAATTTGGATGAGAAGTCATCTTTCTAAACCATTTTGGAAGAAAAAAATGCATGGCACTCATATCTAAAGAACCCACTTTATGGGGAAAAAACCTGCATTTTGGAGTGAATTTAGGTTTAAAAATATGGTTGAGGGCCACTTTGTAAGAAAATATGCCACAGGACTTACATCTCATAAACCTCATGATATTAGTAGATTTTAATAAAAATATTATTTTATGGCCATTTGCAAGGAACAATTTGGTACAGGGCCTACCAAAAAAAACCTCCCACCAGCTGAGGACATTTGGATGAAATGTCACATTTTTAGACCACTCTGGAAGACAATCTGGCATAGAAATTATGTCCAAAAAAAAAAGAAAAAAGCCAAAAAACCATTTGAGCCAATTTGAAAAGTCACATTTCCAGGTCTTTTAGAAGAAAAGTTTTGCATAATACTTATGTCCAAAAGATACCAAGATTTGAGCGAATTTGGATCAGAAATCACATGTTCTGCATAATTTAGAAAAAAAAATCTGATGTAGGACCTAGTTTCAATAAGACCTCAAATCTGAACGGATGTAGATGAAAACATCACATTTCCAGGGCATCTGGGACAAATATGTGGCATATGAGTTATTTCCCAAAGCTCCACTATTTATATGAAGTTGGATTTTAAAAATCATGTTTCTTGTCCATTTAGGAGGAAAATTTGATGATTTGTGCCCCTCAGAACCAATGATTTGAATGAGTTTGGATGAGAAAGTATATTTCTAGGTAGTTTTGTAAAATAACGTAGCATAGAATTTATAACCACACCACCCTACAGTCTGAGCATTCTCAGATGGAAAGTCGTACTTTTTTGTCATCTTAGAAAACATCTGGCAGGGCACCTGGGTAGCTCAGTTGGTTGAGTGCTTTTGGCTCAGGTCAAGATCCCTGGGTCCTGCACATCAGGACTGCTTCTCCCTCTCCCTCTGCCCCCTCCTGCCCTGTTCCCGCTCTCTCTCTCAAATAAATAAATAAATCTTGGGGGAAAAAAAAGAGAGAAAAGTTTGGCATAAGAATTATTTCCAAAAACCCATAAAACTTAAATGAATTTGGATGAAAAACTGCATTTCCAAGATCATGGTGTAGTATTACAGACAGAAAATCCCACTTACTGTGTTCATTTGGATGAAAAATGTCTTTCTAAGCCATTTTAGAAGAAAATCCAAGTGTGTAAGTTTAGGTGCAAAACTTAAACTGTGTGAATTCATATGAAAAACTGCATTTCTTGGGCTATTTTGGAGGAAAATTCTGCTGTAGGGCTTCTGTTCCTGAAACTCCACTGATTATTGCTCTAGCTTTAGTAAGTTTTGAAACTAGAAGTGTAGTCTTTCAACTTAGTTGTTATTTTCTAAAAATATGTTCTGCTTTTTAATGTAAAACATAGTACAATGGCTTTTAACATTCTCAGACTGTTTTCCCCAACCCTCCCCCCACTGGTTAATCTTGGAGATCTTCCCATGTCAGTGCATAGAGATGCTTCTCATCCTTTGACAATATACAGCATCTTGTTCTATTTATGCATGGTTTACTTTAATTAGTTCCTCTATTGGTGAACATTTTCTTCTTTACTAAAATTTGAACTTACTACTGCACTGAAGAACTCATGTAAATCATTTTGCACATACACGTGTACAGCTATTGGATAAATACCTCCATTGAGTTTATGGGCTCATAAGGGGATCATGAATTTTTAATTTGGTAAGTATCACTATGTTGTCCACCATAATTTGTGCCAATTTATACTTCCAAGACTAACGTGTAAGTGTACCTGTTTCCATAGTCTACAAGAGTATGTTTTCAACTTTTGGAATTTTTGCCAGTCTGACAGGTGTAAATATCGCTGTGTGGTTTTCATTTGTATCTTCATTGACATCAAGGACATTTTCAAAGAAAGAAGACTTTGTATAGTGTGATCTGAGTCTGATCAGTTTGGGTATTTTTTGTTGCATTGTTGATTTCAAAAACTCCGTTTCTAGAGATATTTTGTAGATCTCTTTATAATACGCACTTCAGTATTACCCTCCAGTTTGTCTTTGGTTTTGGCTGAAGGTGTGGGTTGTCTTGCAGAATTTATTTTTGTGTAGCGAAACTCAACCTATTCTCATTATGGCTTCATGATTTTGAGTCATAGTTAGAAAAGTCAGTCCTATGTTTCAAAGGTGTTATTATTATCTATTGCTATATAACAACAACACTAAAACTTAGGCTTAAGACAATTTTATTATCATCATCCCTCACAGTTCCATAGATTGACTGAACTCAGCTGAATGGTTCTCTCTTGGGGTGTGAAGGCTTGGCAGAATGGGATTTCCAAGATGGCTCTACCAGGTAACTACAGGTGATGTTAACTGTTGGCTAGTTGAGCTACGGCTACTGACCAGAATACCTCAATGAGGCCTCTCAATGTGGCTTTGAGGTTTTCACAGCATGGAAGTAGGATTCAGAGTAGAAGCCATAAGGCTTTTCATGAACTAGCATCAGAAGTCCCATAATATCACTTCTCCTATATTCCTTCAATGAAGCAAATCACTAAGGCCAATCCAGATCCATGGGGAGGGTAATTAGACTCTCTCTCTCTCTCTCTCTCTCTCACACACACACACACACATACGTGAAGGAATTGATAACCATCTTGGAGACTATCTCCAGTCTACCATCTGAACACCAAAGTTCATGTCCATCCCATGTGAAATATACACTCATCCCTAAGACCCTCAAAGTCTTATCTCATTATGGCATTGATTCAAAGTTCAGACTCTTGTTATCTAACCCATGTCCAAGCATAGATGATTCTTTATCTGAAGACTTGAGAGCTAAAGACACATATCCAACATTCACTGTTGATTTAGGGATAAAATATAACCACAATAAATGGTTCTATTTAAAAAAATGGAGAAATAACAGATATACTGCAGGTATCAGGTCACAGACATTTTGAAATTCAGCTGGAGACATGCCACCAGTTCCTTAATTAGTGTCCAGTACTGCTTTCTGGCAGTGATTCTCTATTGCTTGTATGTCTACACTGACTTATTCTTCCTTTTCTGTACAAAATAGCCTGTATTTGCAGCCTAGTTTTCTCCGCCTGCCTCCCTGCTCATAGAAAAGTAGTGATTTGGGGGCACCTGGGGGGCTCAGTCGGTTAAGCATCTGCCTTTGGCTTGGCTCATGATCCTAGGGTTGTGGGATCGAGCCCCGTGTTGGGCTTTCTGCTCAGCGGGGAGTCTGCTTCTCCCTCTCCCTCCACTCCTCTCCCTGCTCATGCTCTCTCTCAAAAAAAAAATCTTAAAAAAAAGGAAAAAGTAGGGATTTTTCTCTGTCCTTTTCAGACGAGGCTGGTGTTTCTATTATAAACTCATGTTTCCCATGCCTCTTATAGATGTTTACTCCATTAGATAAAACCACATCTACGGAGCTCTTCAACTGAAGGCTCTCTCTGGTTTGGGCTGCCAGGGTGCTGTAGGATGATATCTTCATAATTCATAGAAACCGTTTTGTGTAGTTGAGAGTCTAGGAGCTATATACTTAATCTTCTTAAATCTTAGAAAAGGGTTTACAGCTGCGTCCTTGAGATGATTCTTTACCTTAAAGGTCATTTGTTTTGAGCAAACGGACTTTGGATGGGAACACAGTGAAAGTATGGTTAGGAGTCTTTAAATGTGGCTGAATATCTTCAAACTTGCAATTAGAGAACTGCTGAGGGTGTGTGGCTAAGGGACCTTGGACCAGTTCCTGGATGGCTGGCATGGGGCCTGGGCCTGGGCTGGAAGGCCGAGGAGCATGACTGTAAGTTCTAAACCCTGGTATTCTAGGACTGATTTGGGAGAGGGGCTCCAAGAGTCTTCTCCCTGTTACTGGAGGACTGAAGAGAGCATGTGGTTAAAGGCCACTATATTACTGGAGTGCCAGTGAGGTGGTGTGGCTGGGGGTAGTTGGAGATCCTCCATGTTTTTGATGGTCTGATAGGAATGTGACCGGAGACCCCAGGCTCTGGGATGAAGGAACTGGTTGGTCGCAGCTGAAAGACTCCAGGCCCAAGGGACTGGAATGTTAGGGACAATGTAGTGTGGGAGGGGCTCCATGGTGGGAGGAGCAAGGACTAAATAAAGCCTGAGAAAAAGCATTTAAGGTGATTAGGGGATGATTCAGCAAAGGTAACAGTAGAGACATTTGAGAGTTAGGAGGGGAGGTGAGAAAGGGGGCTGTCACAGAAGTCAAGGGAAGAGGGTAGTTGTAGATCGAAGTGGACCTGCTAGAGGAAGCCATGTTTTTTGGAAGACACCTGGAAGATTCCCTCCCTTCACCTGAAATCCCTGAATACAGTTCCTCCATTTTCCCCCCTCTACCAAGGACCAGACTTTCCAGTAAATATTCTAGTGACTCAGAGGTTCCTGTCTTCCAAGGAATTGAATTCTTGTGGAAGAGTGGCCTGAGAGAGCTCCAGCTACCTGTACCACTCCTTGTCCCCTATCTTTACAGACGAGCGAATGAGGTATGCAGTCAAGGTTACAGATTTGTAAAGAAGCAATGTTTATTAGAACAAAAGGCCCCAAAACACGAAGACTTAGTGTGGAGAAAGTGAACTAAGTCAAATGTCCTCTGACGGCTCCCGGAATTTCTCTACTCCATTTCATGAAAGCGTTAACGATTCTGATGATTTAGTCCGCGCCACCACCTTCACTCTCAAAGCGAGTGTAAGAGGTCAGGAGATTGCCCCGCACGGGCCTCAGAGTCAGGCTGGAGTGGCGGTTTGTAGTGGACGGCTTTCATCCTCCTGTGTCTGCCGAGGTGGGACTTGTGGCTGAAGCCTTGGCCGCACGTCTTGCACATGTAAGGCTTCTCCCCCTGGTGCGTCACCTGATGTAAGAGGAGGTGTGACTTCTGGATAGAGTCTTGGCCACACTCTCTGCACACACATGGCTTCTCTTCTGAATGCGCCCGCTTGTGTGTGATTAAAGCTGACTTGTTGCTAAAGCCCAGTCCGCACTGTCTGCACGTGTAAGGCTTCTCCCTCGAGTGCTTCCTCTTGTGCCTGATGAGACCCGCCTGGTGGCTGAAGCCCCGCCCACACTCCCTGCACACGTACGGCTTTTCCCCTGAGTGTGTCCTCTGGTGTGCTACAAGGTTGGACTTCTGGCTGAAGCCTCGCCCGCACTCCTCACACACCATGGGCTTTTCCCCTGAGTGTGTCCTCTGGTGTCTGATGAGATTTGACTGCTGGCTGAAGCCTCGCCCACAGTCCTTGCACGCGATGGGCTTATCCCCTGAGTGTATGTTCTGGTGTCTGTTGAGGTGTGACTTCAGACTAAAGCCGCGCCCACACACCCCGCACACGTAAGGCTTCTCCCCGGTGTGCGTCCGCCGGTGTGAGATGAGGGTTGAGTTCTGGCTAAAGCTGTGCCCACACACCCCACACACGTAAGGCTTCTCTTTGGAGTGTGTCCTCTGGTGGTTGACCAGGGTCGTCCTCTGCCTAAAGCAGCGCCCGCACTCCTTGCAGGCGTAAGGCTTCTCCCCGGAGTGTGTCCTCTGGTGTGAGATGAGGTTCGACCGGTCACTGAAGCCTAGTCCGCAGTCACTGCACACGATCGTCTTCTCTTCTAAGTGTGTCCTCTGGTGTCTGACGACAGCAGACTTCTGGCTAAAGCCCTTCCCACACTCCCGGCACACGTAGGGCTTCTCCCCCGAGTGTGTCCTCCGGTGTATGATGAGGTTTGACTTCTGACTGAAGCCTCGCCCGCACTCACTGCACATATACGGCTTCTCGCCTGAGTGTGTCCTCTCGTGGATGATAAGCGTCGACTTGCGGTTAAAGCCGCGGCCGCACTCCCTGCACACGATCGGCTTCTCCCCCGAGTGGGCCTTCTGGTGCCTGGCAAGGCTCTTCTTCAGGCTGAAGCCCTTTTCACACACCCCACACACGTACGGCTTCTCCCCGGAGTGAATCCTCTGGTGACTGAGCAGGTTTGTCATCTTGCTGAAGCCCAGTCCACACTCCCTACAGTTGACCGTCCCAAAGCCTAGGACTTCTATCCTCTTCAACAGTCTGTCTGCTTCCTCGGGGCTCCCCGTCGGAGCGGGGCTGGCCTCTATCTCCACACCTCTGATGCCACTCCTAGAGCTGACTGACTGCCTTTGGGGTGGCCTAGAGAAAGCCCCCGAAGTCCTTTTCTTTGTTTTGCCAAACAAAGGCTTGCCGCCTTCGGTCTCTTGACCTTCTGCTTTATCACTCCAGGACTCTCCGTCAGAGGCCTGCTGCTGCTGCTTCTGGTCCCCTGGGCACGGATCCCCCGACTCGACGTGAGTTTCTGCACACAGGCACGTGAAGACCCAGGGCGGATGATTACACAGCAGGTGCTGCACGTGGAATTTCTGACTGGAAAAATCCGAAGGGCAGAAAGGACAGAGGTGGAGTTCTGGCTTCGGTTCTGCTGCAGGAGGGGGAAAAGTTGGAGTCAGAACTGAGACTCAGTGGGGCAGCCTGAGCAAGTCTGCCCAGTCTGCTGTGGGACCCAATTCCCTGCTCTTCAAAACGCTGAAAACTTGACAGCTACCCAGTCAAGACTTCCTTTAAATGACGTGCTTTTCCAGCCTCTTCCATTACAGCCCGGAAAATCCACTCCCAAGCCTCTCCCATGTAGCCAGCTATAAAAACACAGGCAGTTTCAGCTCTTTTAAATAGGGCCACTAAGCGACAGTCCTCCCCGGCTCCTGCAATTGTCTCCTCACCACCGCGCACACTACAGACACCGTGTCTGTAAGTATTTTCACTGACTGAGAGAGATCTGACCAGAAGACCTGTATGGAAATGTCAGGTCTTTCCCTATTTTCCCCTGAGAACAAAGAGACACATGGAGAGAACACTCATTCAGAATGGAGAACCCCTAGTTGTTGGAAGCAGCAAAAAAAATGGTTGAAGAGATCGTGTGTGAGATGCCTGGAGTTCCTCCACTCACTAACAAGTATTTATTAGAGGATGACTTTGGGCCAGAATTTCTAGAAGGCCACAGGTTTTCAGCAATGGATGACACAAGCACAGTATAGTCCCCTACTCCCTTAAAGATGTTCCCTCCTGGGATCCCGGGACCCTGGGATCATGACCTGAGCCGAAGGCAGACGTTTAACGACTGAGCCACCCAGGCGCCCCAATGAAGTGAACTTTTAAAAACCAACTGTGTACACATCTACATTCCAGTATTTGATACAGAATGTTATTGTATTTGGAGATAGGGCCTTTAAAGAGATAATTAAGGTAAGCCTTAATGAAGAGGTAATTCAGGTTAAAAGGGGTCGTAAGGGTAGAGCCCTCATTAGATGTGAGTAGCGTCCTTACAAGAGGAGGCAGAGACAGTGAAGATGTGCACATGTGGAGAAGCCACGTGAGGACTTAAAGAGAAGGTGGCCATCTGCAAGCCTGTCTTCTTTCTGTAGCTCGCTGGGTTTTTTTCTTACTTTCTTGCTCAATCTTTTTAAAATACAGTAACAGAAAGAAGCCCACAAGGGGCTCCTGGGTGGCTCAGTCAGTTAAGTCTCTGCCTTTGGCTCAGGTCATGATCTCGGGGTCCTGGTATCAAGCCCCGCATCAGGCTCTCTGCTCAGCCGGGAATCTGCTCCTCCTTCTGTCTCTGCCTGCCACTCTGCCTGCTTGTGATCTCTCTCTTTCTCTCTCTCATTTGCTATCTCTCTCACATAAATAAAATCTTTAAAAAGAAAAGAAAAAGCAAAGAAAGAAGCCCATGACTGTGGAAGAGATCTGAGTGAGGGAAAGAGGGCAAACCCAGTGGGAAGGAGAAAGGCTTCTAGCGGCAAACGGAGATGAGAGACACCAGGAAAGCCCTGCCCACAGGTGAGAAGGAAGGTCTAGAAGGGAGGCCACGCCAGGCAATGGCAACCACAGCACAGGAGGTCAGAGCAGCTGCCCTCTCCAGCACCAGGGCGATGCCTCCTTTCTCCCATGCCCAGCTGCCTGCAGCTCTGGGCTCCGTTTGCCCAGCACTCCCCACTCACCTGGACAGGTGGCTGGTGGGCATGTTCTCTCCTCTCTCCAGGTTTCCTTCCCTTGCTCCAGCTGGGTGATAAGTTTTGGCTTAGAAAATGGAATTCCTGCTCACAGGAAAGGAAAAAACAAGGTGGCTGTAGGTTAGGGGTGCAACGGCCAACTCAGAAAGCAAGATGGCTGCTTCAAGCATAGCCTAAAACCCCCAGCAGCAAGAACGTGGACCTTAGAGGGTCCAGGGCTTACCCAGTGAGACCAGGTTGCTGTAGTTCTCCAGCATCACCTCCCTGTACAGGGATCTCTGAGAGGGGCTCAGCAGCATCCACTCTTCCTGGCTGAAATCCACAGCCACATCTCTGAAGGCCATGTGTGCCTGTAACAGAAAACAGAGCCCTGCTCACCGAGGAGCCAGCCTCGCCCACGACTCAGGCTGAGGGGAAGGGAGAAGGCTGCCCGGCGAGCTATGAAGATTCTGTCTTTGGGGCACCTTGTGGCTCAGTCAGTTAAGTCCCTGACTCTTGATTTCAGCTCAGGTCATGATGTCAGAGTCATGAGATCGAACTTTGCATCAGGCTCCTTGCTCAGCAGGGAGTCTGCTTGAGATTCTCTCCCTCTCCTTCCCCTCCCCCTGCTCATGCTGTCTGTCTCTCTCTCAAATAAATAAATAAATCTTAGGGACGCCTGGGTGGCTCAGTCAGTTAAGCGCCTGACTCCTGATTTCAGATCAGGTCATGATCTCAGAGTTGTGAGATCGAGCCCTGTGTCAGGCTTTGCTAGAGCCTGCTTGGGATTCTCTCTCTCCCTCTCTCTCTCTGCCCCTCCCCAGACACGTGGGTGCACACCCATGCTCTCTCACTCAAAATAAAATAAACGAATCTTTAAAAATAAATAAATCTAAAAAAAAAGAGGATTCTGCCTTTGATTGTGACCCTGATGCCATGTGTTCCGAGACCTTTAAACCTCTGTTGCCAGCCAGCCAAAACCATCTGTGAATCTACGGTCAGGATCTTGGGTGGGCTGTATAGTGAATATGTGCAAAAAAGAGTCCCTAACTTTCAGGAACTTTAAATCTCTAGGCAGACAGAAGAGCAAACAACATATAAAAATTAAACAAGGAAAAATTGGCAATGAATAGAGGAACCATGTGGGAGGTGGAGATGGGTTGTGGAGCCTAGTAATATAAATATAGTAAATGAAAAATTAAAAGACCCAAAATGTGAAAAAAAAAAATTAAACACGGGGCGCCTGGGTGGCTCAGTGGGTTTAAAGCCTCTGCCTTCGGCTCAGGTCATGATCTCAGCGTCCTGGGATCGAGCCCCACATCTGGCTTTCTGCTCAGCAGGGAGCCTGCTTCCCCCTCTCTCTCTGCCTGCCTCTCTGCCTACTTGTGATCTCTCTCTCTCTGTGTCAAATAAATAAATAAAATCTTAAAAAAAAAATTAAAAGTACAAACATAACAGACTTTGAATTTTAAGAATTAAAAAAATTAAGTAATATTACAAATCATGTTAGTATGGAATGAAGCATCTGAGTGACTAGAGTTCATACAATTCAGTAATGGCACAGCCTAACCATAACTCAGTCCTTTCCCTAAATGCCATGGTTGCTTGGCCTCCTTGGGTCTGAGAGGCACAAGTAGGGAGTAGTGAAGAGCATGGAATTGAGTGTACTGCCTGGGTTTGGGGTCCACCTTTGTGGTGAACCAGTGAAACGTAGATAATATATTAAATTTATGGCCCTTCACTGTGGATGCTCAGGGTGGACCTTCTTGGCCACTCAACCTACAAATTCATCTCTACATTCATTCTCATCCCCCTGCCCAGTTTTACTCATCTCCTGAACTCTATTTCAAAATGGAGGGCACAGTAAAATACCGACGTCAGGAAAAGGGTCCTGAGGCAGCCCCAGGAACTTAGAGGATGCGCAGGAGTGAGAAGAGGGAAGTGTTAGGTATTCCAGATGAAACATGCGGGGAGCAGAGAAGATGACACCATGAGCAAAGGAAGAGAGAAAGCCACGGTGTGGACAGGGAGGACAACCCGGGAGGAATAAAAGGTAGAATACAGAAGGGGTGGAATGTAGCAGCCTACAGATTTTTAATTTTTATTGTAAAATATACCTACCAATATTTTACTATTTTTACCATTTTAAGTGTACATTTCAGTAGCATTAAGTACATTCACATAGTTGTACAACCGCCATAGCTATCCATCTCCACGACTTATTCATCATCCCGTGCTGAAACTGTAACCATTAAATAATAACCCCTCCTCCTCCCAAACCCTGGGAACCACCATTTTAGTTTCCATCTCTACGGATGTGATTATTCTACATACTGCAAATATGTGGACTTATACAGTATCTGTCCTTTTGTGTCTGGCTAATTTCAACATTCATTCCTTTGGAAGGATGAACTCAGAATTTCCTCTCTCTTTAAGACTAAAAAATATTTGATTTTATGTATATAGCATTCATCCATTGATGGACATCTGGTTTGTAGTCACCTTTTAACGACTGTGAATAATACTACCTTGAAAATTGCTGTATAATGAGCTAACCCTGCTTTCAATTCTCTGGGGGTATATATGCAGAAGTAGAATTTACAAGACCAAATGGTAAGTTCACATTTATTTTTTCTCAGGAATCACTGTGTTCTACAGCAACTGCATCATTTTACAACTCCACTAGCGAGGCAGAAGGGTTCTAATTTCTCCACATTCTCACCAACACTTGTTGCCTTTTCTTTTATTGTTGTTTGTTAAAAGCCATCTGATGGGTATAAAGTAGTATCTCATTGTGGACTTAATTGCATTTCCCTAATGATTAGTGATGATGATCATCTTTTCACATGCTTATTTGCCATTTATATAACTTCTTTGCAAAAATATCTATTCAAGGGGTACCTGGGTGGCTCAGTGGGTTAAAGCCTCTGCCTTCGGCTCAAGTCATGATCTCAGGGTCCTGGGATCGAGCCCCGCATCGGGCTCTCTGCTCAGCAGGGAGCCTGCTTCCCCCTCTCTCTCTGCCTGCCTCTCTGCCTACTTGTGATCTCTCTGTCAAATAAATAAAATCTTTAAAAAAAAAAATATTCAAGTTCTTTTCTTTGCCCATTGAATTGGGGTATTTGTATTTTTGTTGGGTTATGCTTCCTTATATATTCTGATAATTAGTCACTTCTCAGATCATTTATAAGATAAGTCATTTGCAAATATATTTGCACAGAAGTCATAAATTTTGGTGAAGACCAATTTATCTATTTCTTCTTTTGTTGCCTGGGCTTTTGGTGTAATATCCAAGAACTCAACACTAAATCCAATTTCATGAAGCTTTCCTTCTGTTTTTTTTTTTCCTAAGAGTTTTATAGTTTCAGTTCCTATCTGTTTAGGTTTTTGATCCATTTTGAGTTCATTTTTGTATATGGTGTGAGTTAAGTGTCCAACTACATTCTTTTGCATGTAGGCATACAGTTTCCCAGGACCATCTATTAAATAGACTGTCCTTTCCACATTGGATGGTCTTGGCACTCTTGTCCCAAATCATTTGACCACATACATGAGGGTTTATTTCTGGGCTCCATGTTCTATTTCATTAGTTTTTAATTCTCTCTTTATCCTAGTACCACACAGCTTGGATGACTGTACCTTTGTTGTAAATTTGGAAATCAAGAACTGTGAGCCCTCCATGTTTGTTCTTTTTCAAGATCTTTTTGGCTATTCAGAGCCCCTTGAGATTTCATATGAATTTTAAGATGAAGTGTTCTATTTCTGGGGGGGGAGGGGAGTTATTGGGATTTTGGTAGGGATTACATTGAATTGACTTGGGTCAATTAGCAGTATTAAAATTTCCATCCATGAACATGGTATCTTTCCATTTCTTTAATTATTTCAGCAAGGTCTTGTATTTTTCAGTGTACATGTCTTTTGCCTCCTTAAGTTTTTTTTTTAAGTATTTTATTCTTTTTGAAAAGAAAAGTTCAAGAACAGATGATGACCAGAATGTGAAGTCACTGAATCATATGTAGAGGAGTTAAGACTAGATCCCCTAGGCAGTGATTCCTTGAGTATGTTCTATAAGACACTAAAGGTTCCAGATGAGATGTGCATCTCAATAAGCTTGGTACATCGCATACTACCTACTCCCTCCTCGAAGTGTATGATTCTCTTTGATGTATTTATGGCACCAAGACTTCCCACAATAAAAAACTTCTTATTTAAAAAAAAAAAAAGTATTTTATTCTTTTTGATGCTATTGGAAGTAGAATTGTTTTCTTAATTTTCTTTTCAGATTGTTCATTGTTACTATGTAGAAATGCAGCTGATTTTTGTGTTAATTTTGTATCTTGCTATTTTGTTTAATTTGTATATTAGTTTTAACAGGTTTTGTGTGTGTGTGTGTGTGTGTCTGGAAGCTTTTCTACATACATATACACAGTCATGTCATCTACAAACATAATTTTACTTCTTCCTTTCTAATTTAGATGGCTTTTTTAAAAAAACTTTTCTTGCCTACTTACTCTGGCTAGAACTCCTAATATTGTGTTCAACAAAAGGGGTAGAAGTGGGTATAGCTGTCATATTTGATCTTAGAGAAAAAGCTTTTAGTCTTCTACCATAGAGTTATGTTAGCTGTGAGTTTTTCATATACGACCTTTATTATGTTGAAGTAGTTTCCTTCTACTCCTAGTTTATTGAGTGTTTTTATCATAAAAGTGCTGGATTTTGTCAAATACTTTCTGCATCAGTTCAGATGAACATGGAGTTTTTGCCCTTCATCTGTTAATATATAATTATATATATGTATAAGTATATGTATATAATTATTGATGTTTACGTGTTGAACCATCCTAGCATTCTAGGACTAAATCCCACTTGGTCAGTGGGATTCTTTTAATATGCTGTATAATTCTATACAGTGTATAGAATTGTTTTTTTACTAGCATAGAAAAGTGTGTAATTCTTTTAATATGCTGAATTTGGCTTGCTAGTATCATGTTGAGAATTTCTGCACCAGCATTCACAAGGGATATTGGCCTGTAATTTTCTTTACCGTCTTTATCTGGTTTTGGTATCAGGGTGATGCTGGCCTCACAGAATTAGGCAGGCAGTGTTCCTTCTTCATGTTGGGGTGGGGGGAATGTTTGAGAATTGGTGTTTTTCTTTAAATGCATGATAAAATTCACCAGTGAAGACACCAGGTCTAGGGTTGTTCTTTGTTGGGAGCTTTTGATTACTGATTCAATCTCCTTTCTAGTCTATCAAGAATTTCTATTTCTTAATGATTGTGTCCTGAGGTTTTTTTGTTTCTTTTTATTTTATTTTATTTATTTATTTGAGAGAACGAGTAAGGGGAGGGTCAGAGGGAGAAGCAGACTCCCTGCAGCGATGTGGGACTCCTGAGCTGAAGACAGATGCTTAACCAACTGAGCCACCCAGAGACTCAGGTTTTTTGTTTCTAAGAAGCTGTCCATTTCGTCTAGGCCATCCAGTTTGTCGAGGTACAATAGTTTATAACAGTCTCATACAATTCCCCTTATTTCTCTAAAATCAGTAGTAATACTCCACTTCATTTTTGATTTTAGTAATCTAAGACTTTGTGTTTCTCAGTCAAGCTAGCTAAAAGTCTTTTTTTTTTTTAAGATTTTATTTTTTTATTTGACAGAGAGATATATAGAGAGAGAGCACAAGTAGGCAGAGTGGCAGGCAGAGGGAGAGGGAGAAGCAGGCTCTCCACTGAGCAGGGAGCCCAATGTGGGGCTCAATCCCAGGACCCTGGGATCATGACCTGAATGAAGGCAGCTGCTTAACCGACTGAGCCACCCAGGAGCCCCAAGCTAGCTAAAAGTTTTGTTAATTTTGGTAAACTTTTCAAAGAACCAATTTTTGGTTTTATTGATTTTCTCTATTATTTTTCTATCCTCTATTTAACTCTGTTCTAATCTTGACTATTTCCTTCCTCTGCTACCTTAGGTTTAGTTTGTTCTTTTTGTAGGTTTTTTAACTTGTAAAACTATGTTGTTTCCTGGAGATCTTTTTCCTTTTTTTTTTTTTTTTTTTTTTTAGGAGAGGGAGGGGTGAGAGAGAGATAGAATCTTGAGCAGGCTCCATGCCTAGCACAGAGTCTGACACGAGGCTTGATCTCACAACCCTGAGATCATAACCTGAGCTGAAATCAAGAGTTGGGACACTTAACCTACTGAGCCACCCAGGTATCCCCTCATATCTTTTTGTGTACGTTCTGTTTCTCTTTTCATTAGAGTTATCACAGTGATTAAATTTAACATCCTAAAGTTATAACACCCTAATTTGAACGGATATCAGCTTAATTTCTATAGCATACACAATTCTCCTATACAGCTCTACCCTCATCTCTTGTCAGTTATTAAAGTCATAAAATTACACCGCTATGCATTGTGTCCAAAAATGTAGACTCAAAATTGTGTTTTCTTTAAGGCATTAATCTCTTAAATCATGCAGAAAACAAAAAGTATAGTAAACCAAAGTGACAATAACACTAGCTTATATAACTGCTGACTTATTTACCTGCAGAACCTTATTTCTTCCTAGAGCAGCAAGTAACTGTCTAGTACTTTCACTGCAACCTCAAAGACTCCCATTAGCATTTCTTGCAAGGCAAATCTGGCAGCTGCAAACTATACAACTTTTTCTTTTTCTGGGAATGTCTCAATTTCTCCCTTACTTTTGAAGGACAGTTTTGCTGGATATAGAATTCCTGGTTGACAGTTTTTTCTTTCAGCCCAGAATACATCAACCCATTGTCTTCTGGCTTCCAAAGTTACTGATTAGAAATCTGCTGATAGATTTTGGAGGACACTTTGCATGCGACAAGTTGCTTCTTTCTTGCTGTTTTCAAGATTCTCTGTTGCCTTTGGCTTTCAAGTGTTTGGTTACAGTACCATATTGTGGTGTGAGTCTTTTTGACACTTTATCCTACTTGGAATCTGTTGAGCTTCTTAGTTGCTTTTTATGTCTTCTGTCTCTTTATTTCTATTTCCATTTTGTCCTAACATAATTTTCTTGATTTTGTTCATGTCTTCCTTTAGCTCAGAGAATCTTTAAGATATCTGTTTTAAAGTCTTTGTCCAGTAAGTCTCACCATCTGGCCTTTATCAGGGATCGTTTCTATTGACTTATTTTTTTCCCTCTGAATGAACTATATTGTCCTCTTCCTTTGTATGCCTCCTGATTTTTTTGTGGAAAATTGGATATCCGAATCTTATAATATGGCAACTCTGGAACTCAGACTCTCTAGTATCTACTGGGTTTTAAAATTGCTGTAGGCTGTTTGTGCTCAGATTCAGCCAGAGGTGTAAACTTAGGGTTTTCTCAGGTCTTTCTTATGCTTTTCTGATCCTGTGCCTTTCCATGGGATGCATGGTAACTTTCTAAATCCCCTATTTATGCAGTTGTTTTGGATATTCCAGTCCTGAAATGTCTGACAAAAGAGGCGAAAAGGGAAAAACTAAAGGAGAAGAAACTTCCCAGGGTCTGGTTCTTTAAATTTCCTACTTCAGCCAGTTGGAGTTGTAACAGTAGTGGCTCATTTTTGTAATGAGAAGCAGCAATCACAAATCAGAACATGGTTCCTCAATATTTGGAGGACAAAGTCCTTAACTGCCCACCCTGCCCTCCGCAAGCTGTGTGCAAACTGCTTCAGGAACACATGCAGGGCTTTCTGCCCTGGGGATGGGGTGGGTGATGGGTACTGCACTAAGAGCTGAAACCGACTGTTCCAAACCTTCCTTTGGAAGCTGCAAGCATTCAACTAGACTCCAGAGTTCCAAAACAGTTACATCAGACAGATTTTGCCAGTAAAATTGTTGCCTTGGTGGAGACATAGATTCCTGGTGCTTCTTACTTCATTATTTTCCCTGATATCACTCTCAGCTTGTAAAAGTTTTAAAGCTAAACAAAGGAATGTAGACTCTCTCCTGTAGAACTGTGTGTTGCTCAGAGTCAGCCACTTGGTGAGTGACTTAAGTCATAGGTGGAACAGGCTTCAGGTAAGGTAAATCAAACCTCCAGGACTAGTGCTGGACTCCGCCAGGTACCAACAAGGCAGCCAGGATAAGAAAATGTGTCTATCCTGAGCCAGCCAGTGTGGAAATACAGAAAACACTCACCATTACCCTGGCTTTCCGGGACCCTGTGGCCATTTTTCCTGGTATCCCTAAAGAAGGATGATATCTCAGAAGGCAGATCTGGGTAAGGAAAACAGAAATGAAAGGGTGTCAGGTGGAAATGCTTTCCCCATGAGTGAGGCAAGACCTGCCTCAGTTAGGGGACGGGTGGCATGATGGGGAATGTTACCAGGCTGATTCTCAATGAGGGCCTTGGAAAAAGGTCCAGAAAGCCAGGCATTTGACAGGGTCAGTTCCAAACTCTCCTGATCACAACAAGTTAAATGTAAAAGGACATTTTTGAGGCCATTTACTTGGCAGTAGATAATGTTAAATGCAGTATTATGAATTTGAGGGGTTGTGAAAATGGTATTCTGGTTGTTTTTCAAAGAAATACATATTGAAGTATTTATGGAGGGAAATGATTAAAAACATTTCAGAAAAAATGAGACAAAAACATGAAACAAGATTGCAACATGGTGATGACTGTTAAAGTTGGGGCTTTCTTATACTATTCTTGCTGCTTTTTTTTTTTTTTTAATTTTTTTAAAAGATTTTATTTATTTGACAGAGAGAGAGAGACCACAAGTAGGAAGAGAGGCAGGCAGAGAGAGAGGGGGAAGCAGGCTCCCCGTTGACCAGAGAGCCCGATGTGGGGCTCGATCCCAGGACCCTGAGACCAAGATCTGAGCCGAAGGCAGAGGCTTAACCCACTGAGCCACCCAGGTGCCCCATATTCTTACTGCTTTTGAACATGTCTGAAATTCTTCCATTAATAAAAAATTATTTTAGGGGCGCCTGGGTGGCTCAGTGGGTTAAAGCCTCTGCGTTCGGCTCAGGTCATGATCTCAGGGTCCTGGGATCAAGCCCCACATCAGGCTGTCTGCTCGGCAGGGAGCCTGCTTCCCCCTCTCTCTCTCTGCCTGCCTCTCTGCCTACTTGTGATGATCTCTCTCTCTGTCAAATAAATAAATAAAATCTTTAAAGAAAAAAATTATTTTAAAATTCTTAACCAGCAAAAAAGCTTATGCAATATGGTAAAATGTTAAGAAGCATAAAACCAAGATGACGTACATAGGGAAGGTCATTATGCTGTTGTCTCTTTTTTTTTTTAATCCAGTCTTTTTTTTTTTTTTAAGATTTTATTTATTTATTTGACAGAGAGAGACAGCGAGAGCAGGAACACAAGCAGGGGAAGTGGGAGAGGGAGAAGCAGGCTTCCCGCGGAGCAGGGAGCCCAATATGGGCCTCGATCCCGGGACCCTGGGATCATGACCTGAGCTGAAGACAGACGCTTAACGACTGAGCCACCCAGGCGCCCTGTTGTCTCTTTTATATTCGAGATTTTTCATTAAAAAAGATTTTTTTAAAAAAAGTAAATTTTTCATTGGATAGCCAGGACAGAAAAAACATTACGTTGAGAACAAAATATTGTGGAACCCAAAGCAATAACCAAGGACAGACACTGGCAAGAATGAATTAACAATCTTAAATAATAAATTATGACAACTCAGATTAAATAATATTATGATTTGGATGAAGTGATCAGGAAAGAAATGAAATAAAATGACAAATCACTCATAAGGGAAGTCAAAAGACATTTTTCAAGAAATTTGTTTTTGTGCTTTAATTTCATTCTATTTAATTATACATGTGATTAACATCTTTGTTAGTTATTAGGAAGAATCTAGAGTAGTTTGAAGATTATAAAGGAGAAAGTTTAGTTCTCTTTCTGGACTATGCCCCAGGCCCACATGTGGGTAACTGCTCTTATCTATTTCATGAGTGCTCTTTATGACTTTTTCTCTTCATTTTCATTTGTATTTGGGTACGTGTGTAAACAATGTTACTTTCCTATAAATAAAACCCATCTGTAATCTGACTAATTTGCATTTAATATCTTGGGGCTATGTGTATACCAGTACTCATAGACCTAACTCCATTCTTCTTATTTTTTAAAAAAATTTTTTAAATTCCATTCTTTTTAATAACTATTACACTATGTCCATCAGCAGACCACATTTTCTTTAACAAAGTATTCCTCTGTCAATGGACAGGCTGTCGTATTTATCACCAAAAGGTTAAAAGCAATACCTTTTTGCAAACATATCAATCTTTCTGTATGAGTGCTAACGGAGTGGAATTACTGGGCTTAATATTGAATATATGCTTACACTGCCAAACTGCCCTCCAAAGGCTGACCAACGCACAATGCCAATGACCACATATAACGGTGCCCCTTTCCACACTTCTGAGAATATTTGATTCATCCAAGGGATTCTTCAAGTAAGAAACCTATAGGAAACCAGTTTTACACATGCCACTTGGACTGGAGTGCAAATTCTCCATGCAAGAGCTTGGAGAATTCTACAGCCATGAGCTCTTTGTGAGGAATCAACTGGAAGATGAATATTAAACATGGTAAGACAGGACAGGGGAAACCAGGTGAAGAACTGATGGTGAGCATTTAACATACATAACGTTAGATCTGGCACTACACGGTGGGTAAGAGAGCAGGGAAGAAAAAGGGCATGTGTCCTGATCAAGTAGAAATGCCACTAAAATGGGAGAAGAGACAAGGAAAGAGGAAAGTAGAAAATGTTTACTGAATGTCATATTAGGTGGGAGTTAAAGGGAAAACACAAACGAAGTCACAGAATTCCTAAAAATAATAATGAAAACAGTGTGGATATGTGGGATTCATTTAAAACTGTGAGGTGAGGGAAATGTACAGCTTTAGATATTTTAATAAAGATAAGAGCAGAAATTAATGAACAGAAAAAAGTGTAATAAGTGAAATCCTAATTTCTGAAAATATTAGTGAAATAAACACAGCTATCTTAAGAAAAGAGAAAACATAAATATTGAAAATAAGAAACCACAAAGGGAAAATGCCAGTTTTTTGAACTGTCGATGTATTGTATTAAAAAAAAAAAAAAAACCCAACTTGTTTTCACTTGCTTTCTACTCCAGAAAGTAAGACGAAAAAAAAAACTGAGAAAAAGAGAAGAAAATATTTTTTTAAACAAACAAGAAACAGTAAATTTAAAACCAGCAGCAGTAGATTCTGATACTGAGAACAGCTTGTATCAGACTAACCCTCTTACTAATAACTATACGCCCTAATCGAAATGTGAAAAACAACTATTTGAAGACACTGCAACCAAAAGCAGCGTGAAACCGGAGGGGGTACAACCCTCGAAAGAAAGGACTCACACTGGGTGAGACCTGTATTTAACTCATTTTTCACCCAACGGCACTCCCCAATCCAAGAGGCACATGAAGAACAAAAGATCAACAGTCTGTGGCTTCCAGAGTTCCTGGAAACCACACCGCGAAATCCTAGAAATGTGGGAGGAACTAAGGATGGAGCCTCAGATTTACACACAAGCACCTCCTAAAGTCGGCTGAATACTTTGGCTCAATGCAGAAAGCAAGACAGCATAACGCTCAAGTGGTTAATAACGGGTGGAAGGTGAACAGAGCTGCGCAGGTTTCTGCTATTGTTCACAGCTGAGAGTGAGTTTAGAACTTGAGTCCAATAAAGTCAAAGATTGCTAAATACCTTAGATAGGCTTCTACTGAAACACAGGTCATTTACACAAAACATACATCCCTTCAGCATACCTTGGCAGAGGACATTCTAACTTCAAATTACCTGTGAATAAATTACCTATTAAAAAAGTGCAAAAAATTAAAAAATATTTTTAAAAAAAAGCATACAACATGAAACCAGTGAGCTATCTCCTATACTTCCAACAGAGAGTAGAAGAGCAGCTCAGTGGCAGGAAACTACATGAAAGAGAGAAGAGAGGCACTAACGATGGATTTAAAGTTGATAGAAAACAACCATCAGAAAAGAAAAGTTACCATACATGAGAAAATGCTGAAAAGGTGTACTGATAGGTCAGAGTGTTTACTACAGGGATGGGACTTAAAAGTGCAGGCAGAATGAGCACAGGAAGTCTTGGAAAGGGGAAGCTCCAGGCGGAAAGGGGATTACAAGCAAGGAAAAAGCACCTCTTGGAAACTCCAAGGTAAAGGGAAAAATAAGGGGAAATACAGGGTCCTGCAAAACAAGAGAATTTAAAAAAAGAACACACAATCTCTCCTCCTCCTGCAATCCAGCAAAGAAATCATACTAGTTACACTAACAGAAGAGTCTCCCTGAACTAGGAAACTTCAAAAACACCAGAATCTGACAGCTGTCTACAGAAACGCAGATGCCGCAGTCCTCCTCTATAGAAAACCAAAACAGAAAATGAGAATCCAAAGTTCAGCTAAAGAAAATTCTACAAACAAAAACAAAACAAAAAGGAAAAAGAAAACAAAAGAAGAAAAGGAAAGAGAAAAAACAGTGACAGAGAAAAAGTCATAACAAAATACTACAAGTTGAATTCAATATCCTTAAACATTTGGGCATATGAGAAATCATCTTGAATCAAAAATTCAAATTTGTAACTCTGTTGAGGAAATGGATAGACTTAAACTTATTGGGATAATCATTTCCCAACAAATACACGTATCAAATCATTATGTTGCACACCTTAAATTAATACAAAGTTACATGTCAGTTACATTTCAACAAAACTGGAAACAAAATTCAAAAGCTAAGAACTGAAATGGGCAAAAAAATAAAGACACAAAATGAGTGTTGATTGAACCTCAGAAAAAAATGAAACTAAGTTACAAGACGGCAACTAATAGACTGAAATGAAAACAGGATGGGCATTGAAGTGTAGCAGGAAAACCACTTAAGAGAATAAAAATGAAATAAAGGACGGGGTAGGGAGAAAGTGGCTGAAATGGAAATCAGACCAAAAAAAAAAAAAAAAAAAAAAGAATATTACCCATATAATTGTAGTTCCTGAAGAAGAAAACAAAAAAAGGAAATAGTATTTAAAACTATAGTCCAAGAAAACTTCAAGCATAGATGACCTGAATCTAAATACGAAGGACCTACAGAGCACCAAGAAGTTTACTCACAACCACCCCCCCCTTCAAGATACCTACTAGAAAAGCTATGAGGCCTTTAAGAACAAGAATCCTAAGTGATCCTAGGCAAAGAATATACCAGACTTCCATCAGGATTATACAAAAATATATACCAGACTTCCATAAGAATAATCAAAATCATCATTCAACCCTCAACTATGGAGAACAATACAGTGGTTGCTCAAAAAATTAAAAATTGAATCATCATATAATCTACCAATTTCACTTCTGGGGATATCCCCAAAGAACTGACAGCAGGGACTAGAACAGGCATTTCTGTTCTGGGAACAGTCATTCAAAGCAAGGCAACAGCAAAGCTACGTTTACCAGAAACTTAAAGGAAAGACATTATGAGCCAAAGATTTCATATTCATCCAAGGGATTCTTCAAGTAAGAACCCTATAGGAAACCAGTTTTACACATGCAAGAGCTTAGGGAATTCTATAGCCATGAGCTCTTTGTGAGGAATCTACTGGGAGATAAATATTAAACGTGGTAAGACAGGACAGCTTTAGATATTTTAATAAAGATAAGAATAGAAATTAAGGGGCACCTGGGTGGCTCAGTGGGTTGGGCCTCTGCCTTTGGCTCCGGTCATGACTCAGGGTCCTGGGATCTCAGGGTCCTGGGATTGAGCCCAGCATTGGGCTCTCTGCTCAGCAGGGAGCCTGCTTCCCTCTCTCTCTCTGCCTGCCTCTCTGCCTACTTGTGATCTCTCTCTCTCTCTGTCAAATAAATAAAATAAAATCTTATAAAAAAAAAGAACAGAAATTAATGAACAGAAAAAAGCATAATAAGTGACCTCCGCATTTCTGTAAAAAATTAGTGAAACATGGCTAACTCAAGAAAAGAGAAAACATAAATATTGAAAGTGAGAAACAACAAAGGGGAAGTAACTTCTCACTAAAACACATTTTTTAAAAAGTCATTTGAGTATTTTTCAGACCTCTGTAAAAAAAAGTTATACCTAGATGAAATGCATAACTTCTAAAGAAATGTAACTGACCCTAGATGGTCACAAGAGAATTTCACCAAACTTTCAAACCAGATAGTCCCAATGTTCTAAACACTGTCCCAGAGCACTGAAAAAATGGAGGGAATGTCCTTATTCTTTTTATAAAGTGACTCTAATGTTGACACCTAAACTTGATGGCAGTTTAAAAAGCTGAAAATTCATATCACCTATGAATAGTGAAGCAAAATTCTAGAAATATCAGCTAAGAGACTCCAAAATGATAATAAGAAAATATTTCACCAAGACAAAGTGGGATTCCCAGAAATTCAAGACTGGTACAATATTAGGAAATCCATTACTATAATATACCATATTAATCAACAGATCTAAGGAGAAAAACCAAGTGTTTTTATGCATGCTGAAATATTCTTTAACAAAACTCAACACCCATTCCTTATTTAAAAAAACTCAAGAATATAGGATTGATGGATTTTTAAAACTTTTTATTTTGAACTAATTTTCATCTTACAGAGAAGTTGCAAAAATATCAATTTGCATGTAATCTTCACCCAGCTTCTCTAATGTTAACATCTTAGAAAACCATAGTACAATGATCAAAACCAGGAAATGGGCATTGACTAAACCACAGCACTTAATCACACGTTGTCGGTTTTTCCACTAATGTCCTTTTTCTGGTCCAGGATTCAAATGAAGTTCCCATATTGTATTTAGTTGCCAGGTATGCTTAATTTCCTCCAATCTGTGACAGTTCCTGTCTTTTCTTGTCTTTTGTGAACTTGACACTTCTGAGGAATATCCCTCAATTTTGGGTCTGTCAGATGTTTTTTTCATGATCAGAAGGAGGTTAGTTCATATTTGGCTAGATTATCTCAGAAGTGATATCAAGTCCTTTTCAGTGCACTGCATCAAGGGGTTGATGATACTGATATGTCTCATTACTGATGATATTAACCTTGATCTTGATCACTTGGTTAAGGCGATGTCGGCTGAGTTTTTATAATTAATAAAATATCTTGGGAGAGATACTTTGAGATTATACAAATACCCTACTTCTCTTCAAATGTCCACTCACTAATGTTAGCATGCATTTGTGGGATGTGTCCATGATAGATATTATGGTGGTTATTTACCAAATGATGAGGTTCTATCTTCCTTTTTATTTCTAAATTCATTAACTCTGTTTTGTAAGCAAGAGCTGTCCCTTCTCCCCCATTCTTTAAATTTATTCAATTCCTTATATCGGTATGGATTCACATCTTATCCCATGGGTTATAATAGAACATCATCACTATTTGGCTGCTCAAATTATTCCAGCTTTAAACACTGTGAGCTCCTTCAGGTTGGCCTTGCTGCTGCTTTGCCCAATCAATGTGGCCCAAGTGACACTGTGCCAGTTACCGATTTATGTCTTAAGAAGGCTAGAGAACTTATGCTGTAGGGAGGCCCAAGACGCCATGTAAGAAGTTCAATCCCTCTGCCGGAGAGGCCATGCAGAGACAGAGGCCCTGATACTACATGGAGAGAGTAAGGCCCAGCTGTCCCAGCTGAGCCCAGCCTTCTAGCCAACTCAGAAAGGGCCAAATATATGAGGGAACCATCTCTGATGTCCTAACCGAAACAAGGCCTCAAGGGACTGTGGCCACTCGCACAGAGCAGAAGAACCACAAAGCTGATTCCAGTAAACCCAAAGAATTGTGAGAAATTAGAACATGCTGATTCTTCTGAGCCACTAAATTTTGGGGTGGTTTGTTGTGCAGCAATCAATAATCAGAACCCTTCCAGACATGCCATGCCTTCTCCCTCCTCAACTTTCTTAATGACAGAAGTACCCTCCTTCTTGCCCACAGGCCCTACTCAGGCACCAGGCCTACTTCCCCACTTGCCATAGCAAGCCCATTACCAAGGCCAACGGATTCTCCCTCTGAGAACCCTCTAAATTCCTCCCTGCTCCCATACTCGCTGAGGGAGGAGGACAATGGCCAGAGTCCCTCCTGGTAGGGTCTGCAGACCCTCTCCCAGCATCCCAGTCAGCCTTATCCATTCTTCCCAGAATTAGGTCTATGTACATATGTTGGATCATTCATTCAGTCAGTAAAATATTTATTAAGGTCCTACTGTATGATAGACGCTATTTTACACACTGGGGAGACAAAAGTGAACAAAGACAAAAAACACCTGCCCTCACTGACATGAAAGTCCAGAGGAGGAAGACAGGCATACTAAATTAATGAATAAAACACACAGTACATCAGGAAGTGATGAGTGAGATGATGACCAATACAGGAGGGAAGGAGAAAAGTAACAGAAGCAGGGTGGGGTTTGGGAATTTTATTTATTTATTTATTTAGTCATTTATTTAATTGGAGGGGATTAGAATTTTAAACAGTGGTTAGGCATGGGCTCTCTGAAAAGGTGACGGAGTAAACATCTAAAGCCTGTGAAGGAGTGAGCCAAGTGGGTAGTTCTGAAAAGAGCCAGTTTACTGGGGCTGGTATGCTGAGCATCGCAGACAAGAGCCAGTGCACAGTCAAGGTACAGAGTTCACTGTGGCTGGGGGGCTGTGCTTGAGACTGAGTGGGAGAAAGTTCGAGTGTAAACACGGGGGGAGATCATATGCAGCTTTGTAGGATACTAGTTCTGACTCTGAGATAAGAAGCTACTAGAGGGTTTTGAGCAAATGCATGACATGATTTGACTGACATTTTAAAAGTTCCCTCTGGTTGCTGTACTGACTAATACACTTTAGAGGAATGAGGGAAGATGCAAAGAGATCATTCAAGGGCTCTGATCATCCAGGTGAGCCAGGAGAGATGATGGTGGTTTGGGCCACGGTGGAAGCAGCAGAGGTTGGAGACTATTAAGAGTCCAGATTTGCTTAGTGGGGATGGAGTATGAAAGTTAAGAATGACTCCAAGGTTTTGAGCCTGAGCAATCTGAAGGAAGGAGAGGTCATGTCTCTGTTCCCTATTAAAGCTAAACTCCCTGAAAGAGTGGTCTATACTCTTTTGGGGTAGGGCATGGTTGGGGGAGGTGATCAGAGTTTGTTGCTGGACACATTAAGTTTGGGATGCCGAAGACATATACCCAAGAGGAAATTTGAAGTAGATACAGGAGACTAGAATCTGGGGTGAAAGGCCTCGGTCTAGGCTGAACCTCAGAGAGATGGCATTTAAGGACTTGAGAGGAGATGGGGCCACCACGGAGACAGTGTGGCTGGAGAAGATAAGAGGTCCAAGAGCAGTGGGGGTTTGGGAGAAGAGGGACAGGAGGAGCAGCAGCCTATGAGGTAGGAGGAAAATCTGGAAACCAGGAGCCATCATGTGAAAGGATATTTTAAGGAGAAGGAAGTACGATGCAACAATGCCAAATGTTGCAGAGAACTGGCTGTGGCATTAGCCACACAATGTGCCCCCTCGATGAGAATGTTTTTCAGTGGGTAGAACTGAAAAGGCCTCATAGGAATGTTTAAGAGGTGAAGGAAGGATAGACATGGAGACAGCAGCAGAGGCAATTTTTTCAAGCTTAGCTCTAACAGAAAGGAGACATAGAGCCATAGCTGGAGAGGGAAATCCTGCCACTGCTCTGCTTCCCCCCTGCCCCCAGATCAAGGCCACCCTCACCAACTTGTCATTTAGGGCTCATTCCAACAACGCCCTACCCACGCCTTTCCAATCAGCCAGCTCCCCCTACCCCGCCAATGTCCCTTCCAACCAGCAAGGACGACAACACATGTCTTCACACTACATCATCCGCTTAGCCTAACCAGGTGCCAGGTATTGGATCCGTGACTCAAGAGGAAAGGGATGAGGCACCCAATCCAGCGGGACAGCTGGACAGTCACAATGCAGCCTGAGAGCCCAAGAGTCCTGATTGTGTCGCGTGCTCTGCTGCTGACAAGGACACACTGGAAGTACTCCCTGGGGGTAGTCCAGGAATGCTCTACATTGGGATCTCACTCAACCGAGTTTCTACCAAAGCAGAGAGGCACGGAGAAATCAAAAGGGTCACAAATGAGGACATTAGGTCTGAAGAACAGTCCCTTTGAAAACTGTCACCTTGTTTTCCTGCGGATGGGACATTGTAGGGCACAAGATATCTAAGTTGAGCAAAGGAAACCCACTGAGGTTTGGCATGCAAATGGGAAGGGGTCCCCACCTGAAGTCCCCACCTGACTGTCAGGAGCCCGGGAGTCCTCTCTTTGCACACCAGCCAGTCCTCTCTGGGCAGGCGGGGGCTGCAGGAGGCAGATCAAGAACAAACAAAGGTTCAGAAGAGTTACTGGAAACCCTCAAGTTCCAGTAAGGTAGGGCCTCCTCTTTAAAGGAATGGATCTATCACAGAAGACAAGACTGTGGGCAGCTTGCTGGGAACACAGCCTGCCCTGACATGCCGCTGACAGAGCTGATCCTCCCTCACCTTTGTTCTTAGTAAGAATAGTACTTATCGGGCGTACTGAATAAACACTGAATATCAGGTGACCATTCCAGGCACTGTAGGAGTTTCACCTTATTCTCCTCACCCAATGAAGCACAATTTCTTAGCCTTCATTTTACAGATGAGAAAACAGAGACACAGAGAGGTCAGTCTCTTGCCCAAGGTGGCACAGCTATGAAATGACTGAGCCTGGATGAGATCTGGCTGTAGAGGCCATATTCTTAACCAGTAAGGGCGGTGATGGCCAATCTCTGTGGGTTGTAAGGATTCTCAGTGTATCCCTTATGAGAAGAATCAAAATCGGTCATAAGGTGATAAGCACTGAATTTGATTAATGGGTCTATGGAGTTCTATCTACTTCCGACTGTCTGAAATTTCTCCAACATAAAAACTTGAAATGGACCTTCAAGTGCCAACGCCTGTTCACACCAGGGATGTGGGAATCTGTGATTCCTGTGGTCAGTGAGGATCCTTGGGACTTCTGAAAAACTTGCCTAGTGCACCCTAACCCGATCTCTTCCTCCAAGGCCGGAACCCTGGGGCGACCAGCCAAATTGAGGGCCTAGGATCGCGCCAAAATGGCCACTCCACACCCAGTGCAACTCGGGCACGTCTGGCCAAGTCAGCCTGCCTGTCGCCCCGCCTCGGCGAAGCTGAGGGATGGCTGAACCCCCCCCCCAAAAGACGATCAGCAGCCACCCACCGAAACCCCGGACACATGGCCCTAGGGACGGCTCCCACACCACCATCTAGGAAGTATCAGCCCCCTAAAGCCTACTTACTGAACTCCCCGAAAACCCGGGGAGTTGTGACATGAGCGAGCCCTCTCTCAACATCGCGATTTCGGCAAAGGCCGAACCTGTCCCCACCCGCAGGAACCCTTGGACGAAAGGCCCAGGTCCAACACCCACTACCACTGGGCTTTGCGGCTGAGCTTCACCCACGTTCCTCGGAGATGCGCGCCCATACCCCCCAAAATAAGACATCCAGGAGAGCACGGCCTCAGCCACGACAGCGTGTCCCCACCACTACCTCCTCTCCCCGCCATCTGCACCGTCCCCAGCCTCAGCCCATAGACCAGCCTTTTAGGACATACCTTGCTGCGCCAGGAAGGGCACAGTTGCCGCAAGGGTCCCGCGGGAGCCTCACTCACCAGCGCCACCAAAGAACAAGGGGTTACTCCAGCCACCAGCTGGGGACCTACTTCTGTAGGGTGCCGGGACTACACTATCCAGCATCCTCGGCGTGGTGCCGGGACCACACCTCCCAGGATGCTCCGCGCAACCAGACGCGCACTGACAGCCCACAGCTCCCATTGGCCTCCCAGGGAGCCGTTTCGAGGTAACGTGACCCGGTCATTAGAGAATGACCATTGTGCCACCTGGATCCCCGGTATTTTTTTAAACCACGTTCACAAAACATGTACAGGGTCCCGGGTGAAGCTTCTCGCCCTGCCGTGACCGTTTCTCCAACGCTTCCGCCTCAAAGACTACACTCCCCAGTGGCCCCTGCAGTGACTTCCGCATCCGGTGCCGGCCCGCCTCCCGACCGGCGGAAATGACGCATCACGGGGAGGTTCGGCTTGGCTTTTGGGATTGGCGAGGGTCAGCGGCAATGGGGCAGTGAGGTCGCGGTTCTCCCGCTGCGGTGTTGCACACCTTAGTCCCCTGTTGCGTGAGCGACCGGCAGGCGTGGTCTCGTCTAGCTCACGTGCCCTTTTAACTCCGTTGAGGTGCATGGAGAGAGCGAAGCTGAGAGACGCAGAGCAGCCTTCCTGAGGTTTCCCATCCCGTGCGAGGTAGACCCGGATTCTGAACACACGCCCTCAACCCGAAATATCCACTGCGGGGTCCCTGAGATCTTTTTCCTCTATTGGAGTCCCCAGTGTTTTGGGAAAACTCATTTCTCTCCTGGGGAACAGGAACCTCACTCTTTGACTAGCTCGGGGTAGCGCACGCCTTCGGCTTAGCTCTTTGGATCTTTGTTCCGGGCTGTGGTTGAGAACAGGGTTGCGTTGGCGCCCATCAGGAACACCCCAATCTAGAAGCTGGAGAACAAGCGCCACCCGGACACCCTCTCACTTCTCTTTACCTTCCTCAGATAGGCTTTCAGAAATTTAGTTCTTCTCTAGAAAGACCCCAGATAACGTCCATATGGCCTGAACTAGGGAGAAAAAAAAAAAAAGACTTTACTAAAATTCCTTCTTAGCTTTTGGGAAAGGAATCCATTCCCTTCTTTTGCCCCGCTGCCTTGTTCATAGTGAATTCAGTTCATCCCTGGCTCTGGAGAAGCGCCTAGTCTTACTTGGAACCCTCTATTGACAATTCCTTTCTGCCCCACCCATGATTTATTCACCAAGAAATTAGCTGTTAACACCCATGGAGGTTCAAAGTAGCAGTTCAGGGACGTCCATGTGTAAGTGTCCAGTGATGCTTGCTGTATGCCAAGGGCAGAGATGGCTGGCATCCCAGGAACCTTGGAGATGAGAAAACAAGGAAGACTTCCAGAATAAGAGACTGTCTGAGCTTCCCTGAGGGAGTACGTGAGAGGAAAAGTTGGAGAAGGACAGGCCAGTGGGAAGAGAGCAGGAAGTGAGGTCAGAGTCTTAGAGGCATAATCACTGGGTAAACTGCCCCGGCCTCAATGAGGGAGGTTTTCAAAAGAAAAATGGTCTTGTATCCGGCTGATTTTCCTTGCATATAGGCAAGGACGCTGTGTGGCTGTTCACATGTGGCATACAGATGTTTCGTTTGGCCAGCCTTATGGTTCATATTTGAAAGAGTTTTCAGCATTTAATAACTAGGAGTTTCCATCTAAAAATCTGGATTGCCTGCTTTTTTTTTTTAAAGATTTTATTTATTTGTCAAAGAGAGCACAAGAAAGGGGAGCAGCAGGCAGAGGAAGAAGCAGGCTCCCTGCTGAGCAAGGAGCCCAATGTGGGACTCAATCCTAGCACTCTGGGATCATGACCTGAGCAGCAGGCAGATGCTTAACCAACTGAGCCACCCAGGCATCCCGAGGATTTCCTGCTTTCTAAAAAGACTCCTGGCCTCTCTTCTCTATCTCCTTTTCCCGTACAGTACTTCCCACCCACTCTATCCCACTCCCTACCTCATCTGGAATACCTTGCCTTGTCTTCCTTGACTTCTAAATCTTGCACATCCTTCAAGACCAAATTCCCAACTCTCTTTCCTGAACCCTTCCCTAATCTGTCCTAGGGTGATTTCTTGAGATTCCTCTGACCCTGGCTGTACCTGGGAGTTTTGAAAAATACAGTGCCTGAGCACCACCCCAAGAAATAAGTTTAGAGTGGAGCCCTGGCATCCATTGTTTGTAGTAAAGCTGCTTTCACTCAAAGAAGGGAAAGTGTCATCTGTAATGTAGAGGACAGATTCATGGTTATTTGTTGCTATTACTGAACCACTTACCTGGGTAGATCATTTAACCCAGTGCTTCTCAGGTGTGAATGTCCATCCATATCACCTGAGGTCTTGTAAACATGCAAATTATAAACCAGCATGACTGGGTTGGAGCTCAATCATCAGCAGTTCTAACAAGCTTCCAGATGATGTTGATTCTGTTGTCAGACCACACTAGGCAGCAAGAATTTAATCGAGGGGCTCAGATCTTCCAATCTAATACCATTAAATCAAGTAATCTCTAAATTCCTAAAACTCAGATCTGACTATGATTTTGTATTTATGTTTTATTTTCATGTGTAGTTGCCCTAAGTTTAAAGCACTTCAAGTTTAGGAATTATATTTTTGCTTTGTTTGGAAACTCCATAGTAGCCAGACCAGGACCTAGACAGTAGACAAATGATGCTGGTTGGATAGAGACCAGAGTTAATGGTCTTAGGATCCCCACACCAGGTTTATAGTGAAAAGCAGGATCAAGACATTTTTCCTACCTTTCTCAGGGCACCTTTCTTGCTTTTTCACTTTGAATCATAGGCAAGTCCGGCAACAGAGCGAGGAGAACTATTTGGTATAACAGGCCTTCATAGTGTTCAGGGGTGTGGCTGTGGCTTTCATTTAGGAGGTGTGGAGGCCATGGAGTCCTGCACAAGTCCTAAACAGACAGGTGATGCTGGGGAACTATAGCAACCTGGTCTCACTGGGTACTGAAGGCTTCCCTTACAACTTCAAATCTGACCTAGTTTAAATTTCTCATGCAGCTGCCAGGCATAGACGACCTTGGCCTTAGGATTGGACCTCGCTTCAAAGGTGTGCTTTTCTAACATCCCCCCAAGGAAAGTCTGCTTTTTTTGTACAGTTGAGAATAGGTAGATGGTGGAGCAGGAGGATGGGTGTTTCCTACACTTCAGGCCTTCTTCCCTAGGCTGGATTCTATTCCTAGATACTCTCTTGCTTCAGGCCAGGAAGATTTTTTTCATCCACCCAGCATGAAGTAGACATAATGTGCTGCTTTGCTGATCTGAGGTCTCTTTCCCTTACTCAACCCTTTTCCACTGCTGAGAGTTCACTCACCCAGTTTAGCTCTGTGTTCTGAAATGGTGCCTTAAACTTGTATTTTATGGTAATGTCATTTTTTTTTTTTCTGTATGTTCAGGAATCCCATTTTTGCAAACCAGGACTCATCACTTGCTGGAGCTGTCCAAGAAGGGCCACAACATCTGCTGGGCCCCTGTCTAGGTCAGTGGGTACTGACTGCAGTTGACATGGTCAGTAGGTCAGGAATTAGGAGATGTCATTGAGGTACTAGGGAAGAAGCTGTTTCTGTGGTTTTATAGGTTACTGTTTAGATTACCCGGCCTTGCCTTTCTTCCAGACTTTCATCTTTACCTGAGAGGGGTTTCTAGCATACTTTGTCTTCTTTCTCTTCTGGGAAAACACCCTTTGTCCCACTGGACTTGCTTTTTCAAGTTTATACAGTCTTTTTTTTTTTTTTAAGATTTTATTTATTTGTCAGAGTGAGAGAGTACAAGCTGGGGGAATAGCAGGCAGAGGGAGAAGTAGGCTCTCCACTGAGCAAGGAGCCCGATGCGGGACTCCATCCCAGGATCCTGGGACCATGACCCGAGCTGAAGGCAGCCACTCAACTGATGGAGCCACCCAGGCGCCCCAAGCTTATACAGTCTTTATTCAAGCGCTTCTTTCAATTGGCCTAGTCTTAAATGAGCACCAGACTGTGTGCCCAGGACTGCCCAAGAAATTGTGTGTTGAATGTCAGAGGGATCCAATAAATACCTTTTCTCTGCCCCACCTGCACTTTGGTATTTTGAGTCAACAGGTTTGACTTGGGGTATTTGGTCTCAATTAGCTATGTGATCATAGGCAAGTGACTTGCCCTGTTAAAGTCGGTCAAGATCATGGTTTTCAGTGCATGAAACAAAAAAAAGGAACTTCACTAATGTGCCCTGTGAGGAGACAGGAAGCCTCATTTTCTTCATATGTGTCATAGCTTTAACTTTTATATACATCATGAGCCCCCATCTTAACAGCGTTACATCTAAAGAGTCAATTGTATCATTGGGAAATTATGAGAAGAAAAAAATAAGTCATATATTTGCCATTTCTAGTACTCTTTATTGTTTTCTGTAGATCTGAGTTTCCATCTGGTCTTAATTTCCTGTAACTATAAGAACATTCTTCAGCATGTTTAGTGTGGATTTTGCAGACAACAAATTCTATATTGGTTTATTTGGAATTGTCTTTATTTTACCTTTATTTGTGAAGATTATTTTTGCTGGATACTGAATTGAGTTCACAGATTTTCCTTTAGCACTTTAAAAAAGTTGTGCTTCCATTTTATTTTGGTCTCCATCATTTCATTGAGAAGTCAGCTTTAATGTGGACTTTTGTCCCCTGTATATAATGCTTCTTTGTTCTCTCACTGCTTTGGAGGTTTTGCTTTCTCTTCAGTTTTCAGCAGTATGACATTGGTAGTTTGTTATTGTGTTGATGTTGTTGTTTGGTATTTATCCAGTTTGAGGCTTGTTAAGATTCTCTATTCCGTAAGCCAATATTCTTCATTAAATTTGGCAACTTTGGCTATCATATCTTTAAGTACTTTTCAACCTCTTTCTCAATTTCTTCTCCCTTTGGGTCTCCTATGTTAGACCATTTCATTATCCTACAGTTCACTGAAGCTCTGTCCAGTTTTCTTCAGTATTTTTTTCTGTTTGTCAGATTAGTTAATCTCTATTATCTGTTTTCAAGTTCACTGACGCTACCTTTTGTCATCTTCAATCTTTTAAGCCCCTTTGATAAATTTTAAAATTTTATCTATTATGCTTTCACTTCTAGAATTCTCATTTGGTTCTTTTTTCATAATTTTCACCTTTCAGCTGAGATTCCCCCCATCTGTTCACTCATTATATGCATATGTTCCTTCATTATATTTATAACCGCTGTTGAAAAACCACAGGGCCATCTCAGGATATATTTCTAGTGACTGCTTTTTTTTTTTCCTTGACTATGTTTCTGTGCATGTCCAGTAATTTTTCAATTTTATGCTGGACATTTTTTGGTAGCAAGACTAAATTTTCTTCTCTCTCTCTCCTCTGAGTGTTTTTTTTGTTCCTGTAGGCAGTTTAGTAATGAACTGGTCATTTTGAGCTTGTATAGGTTTTATCTTATGCTTTGTTAGGATAGGTATTTGGGTGTTCAAAGTATTTATCGAGCCTCTCTAACTTGGCAGGACTCCAGTTCCACGTTCTTTCACCCATGCAAATGTTACATCTTTATTTTAGTTTCCATTAGAGCATGTTTAAAGAAGACCTTACTGTAAGATGTGGTTTTTCTTAGCAACGGGTTAAACATTACATTAGATAGTTGAGAGAGAATTAGTCAAGTGGAAGATAAAGGCCACACATTTACACAGAATGTAGCATAGAAAGACAAAGAGAAAAAGTATTAAGGAGCAGGTAAGAGATATGGAAGATAAAATAAGAAGGAAACAATGTAGGTAATGGAGGAGAAACAATAAACAAAGAGATAAAGGATCAATTTTTTCCAAAATTAATTTTTAATCGCTAGCAACATAAAAGGGAATCAATAAAAGAAATAAAATAAAACCTAGAAAATAAGAGGAAAGGAAAGCCATGCCTAAACACATTAGTATTCAAAGACCAAAAAAATATATCTCAACAATAGCAAGAAAGAAAAGAATGCTTGGCTATAAAGAAACGGTAGTTTGGGGCACCTGGGTGGCTCAGTCAGTTAAGCGTCCGATTCTTGATCTTAGCTCAGGTCTTGGTCTTAGGGTAATGAGTTCACGCCCTGTGTTGGGCTACACACTGGGTGTGGAGCCTATTAAAAGAAGAAGAAATGGCAATTAGACTGAGAGTAGATACTTCAACAGCAACAATGAAGACCAAAACCCGTGGAATCATATCTTCTGAATACTAAGGAATAATAACTCAACTTTGAATCATATGCCAGCTAAATTATTATTCAAGAATAGTGTGTAGAAAGAGATGTTTTCATGTAACCTAAAATTTTGAAATTTGGGGTTATTACAGTTATAGATGATATTAGGTGGAAACTGTTGGGAGAGAGAAAGTCTCTGAAATAAAACGTTATCCTGAAAATAAAAAAAGATGTGGTTTTTACTCCTCTGGCATGGCCTGTTAATGAGGTCTCTCCACTGTTTTGGAATCAAAACTTCTGCAGTTGCCAGTGCTGTCCAACTTCCAGTATCTCTGTCCTCTCAACTGTATAGCAGCTCATGTAGTTAATCCTTGTGTAGTCTGCACTGCAGAGGCGAGGCCCACCCTCAGCCGAGGACAGGCTCTGCCCCTTCTGCACAGCTGCCTCCTCGGAGATCTGTCCCACTCATTCCATCTGCTTTACTATCATCCCTGAAGTCTTTTTTGCTTCACCTTAGTGAGGGACCAGTATGCTCTGGCCCCAGCACCCTATAAGAAATTGTCCCCAAGCCTGGCAGCCAGGGAAATGTGGGATTCCCCTTAAAAGTTTCCCCTCTCTCGGGAATCAAAGTCTTGTGCTGCCTCTGGTCCAGTGCCTAAAAGTAATTACATTATACTCTCTCCATTGTTAGGGTTATTTATCATGGAAATGATGGTTTGGTACCAGCTACTCCCTCATAGCCAGCAGAGCCAAGTTCATCTGGTAACTACTTTTAATCACAAAATTTTAATTTATTTTTCTGACATTCTAATTCTAGGAGTAATCCTTTATGTAAGCAATAATTTGTTAAAATCAGTAAGGCCACTCAGCCTTAAGAAGGAAACACTACCATTTGTGGCAACACAGATGGACCCGGAAGACATTCTGCTTGGTGAAATAAGTCTGTCACCAAAGGAGAAATACTACATGGTTTCTCTTATATGTGGAATTTAAAATAGTCAAAAGTATAAAAATAAACAATAGACTGATGGTTATCAGAGGATTTGGGGAAGGGGACATGGGGAATTGTACAATGGGCATAAAGTTACAGTTATACAAAATAAGTAATTTCCAGACATCTGCCAAATTACATAGTGCTGGGGCACCTACGTGGCTTAGTGGGTTAAAGCCTCTGCCTTCAGCTCAGGTCATGATCTCAGGGTCCTGGGATCGAGCCCTGCATTGGGCTCTCTGATCAGCGGGGAGCCTGCTTCCTCCTCTCTCTGCCTGCCTCTCTGCCTACTTGTGATCTCTCTCTCTCTGTCAAATAAATAAATAAAATCTTAAAAAAAAAAAAATTACATAGTGCCTATAGTTAACAGCAAGATATTGTGTACTTAAAAATTTGTTGAGAGTAGATCTAATGTTAAGTGTTCTTGCCACACACACACACAAAGGAGCACAAGGAAACAGAGATGATGGATATATTTATTACCTGGATTGTGGTGATAGTAACATGAGTGTATACACATGTCCAAGCTCACCAAATTGTATACATTAATCATAAGCAATTTTCTGTATACCAATTACACCTCCATAAAGAATTAGTAAGGCCATGAGTGTATAAGGAATTTTAATAAGTGTTGGGTTTCTCATTCTCTCTCTGGAATACTTGTCAGATACATTTTACTAGGGTATCCTAAAAAAATCTTCAGTGGCAATTGTGATAAAGTTTAGTCACAAACAAAGTTAATTATGTTTCTCTTTAACTCACACACACAAAAAGTACCTCACAGGTTAACGATGTTCAGGAACCAGTTTTGACGTAAAATAAGTTAGTTTAATGGATTGAAAATTTTAAAGGTATGTGACCAGTGTTACTATTATCTCTGGCAACACAACACAGGTATTTCAGCTATATGGTATTCAGCTTTTTTGTAAAACCTTGTAATATATAATTGTGCTGATGTTAGATTACAGGACATAACTAGCAATACTTATGACGTTCAACTAGTTAATCAATGTCCTTGTTCTGGTTTAATTTATTACCCCTTTAAATTATAACCTTACACATATTTTGTTATATTGTATTCCTGACATCTGGGAAATAGTTACAGAATGTATTAAATTTCTTCATCCCCCCATTCCCCCCTCCCCCCCGCCCCAAGGCTTGATGTGTTCATGCCAAGGTATGATCACCAGATAATGTCAGCTTTGGAGAGAGGAAGGAGTCTGCCCCTGGGGAACGGTTTTATGTCATTATTTAGTTTACTATGTCTACACTCCTTGCCCAGATTTCAAATGACTTAATCTTCTCTCATCAATGCGCCTGTTGAAGTGCAGACTTCCCAGGAGGAAGTGTAATCTTTCCAGGAGACAACTGATTTCCATTGCTTTGTGTCCAACTTTCTCCCTTGGTTTCGGGCACTTGAACTTAGTAGGATACATGTGGAAACCTATCTCTTACGATGACAGTCATGGCCCATGGGATCTGTGTCTACTATACAAACAACAGAAAAGCCTTAAGTCACTTGCTGCAAAGGTACTGGATGAGGGAATCGCTTTGGGATATTCTATGTACCAAACAAGTTGGCATTTGTGTGGTGGCCATAATTTTTGGTTGTATTCAGATACATGTTCCTGAATTACAAAGTTCAAGAACAAGCCGATTGGTTATCCCAGGCGGGACAAATTCCACCATCAAATTTTCTTTTACGTGACTTGGTTTGGCCAAACAGGAAGTTGGTTAAAGGATCCTCTACAAATATTAGTTAGGCTATTGCCATACTTGTTCCCAATGGTTGCTTCCATCAAGTGTATTGTGAACAAAGTATTAAATACTTGGCAGAGATACCAACCCATTGGTTCAAACCATAGATGATTTTCTACCAAAAGCAAATGAAAGCAGCTTTGATAAAAGCAAAGAAATTCTGTGAGAATGACACCGAAAATGACATAGAGGTGTAGAACTGAAAACCTGATCATTTGGCTATTATGTATTTGCATGGTCATCCCATCGTTTTAGGAAGAGAAAGGACCAACAGGAGGGACAATAAAAAGAAAATATTTTATTTACAGCAGCACTTACCTAGAAGATAACTAAATGCTGTCTCTTTTCAGCTGAATCTATTAAGAGCCATGAACTTTGAATGACCCCATTAGGCCAAAAACTTTCTGGATTTAAGTCAAGAATTTTTCCTGACCTCTGGAAAATGGACCCTCTTTTAATCCATCATGTAGCAGTTTTATGGATTCTTTCCAACCTGTCCAGAGTGCTAGCTCTCAGTCCTTAATGAACACAGCCACAATGAAACACTCTTTCTACTTTGGAACATTCTAAGACATGTGAAACTTCCTCATTAATGAACAACTTGGGAAATTTTTCAGTGGTGCATATAATAAACTAAGCCTTTTTCTTAAGCCCTAGTCATTTTCGTTTTACATTAGAAACAAAACAATACTGCTACATATGAAAACGAGAATTTTGATCATAGCAAATTCACTACTTAAATGATTATATTATGGAAAGAAAAAAATGAAAAAGGTCAGAAAACAAAGCCTTCAACCCAAGTTAGGAAAAAAAATAGCAAAAAGAAACACAAAGGCAGGGCCCGTGGGTGGCAAAGTCAGTTGAGCATGTGACTCTTGGTTTTGGTTCAGATCTGATCTCAGGGTCATAGTTTTGGCCAGCCTGCATGGGGCTAAGGGTGGAGTCTGCTTGAGTTTCTCTCTCTCTCTTCCTCTGCTCCTCCTCTACTGCTCTCACTCTCTCTCACTGAAATAAACAAATTTAAAAAAAAAACGCCACACACATATACACACACACACACACAGAGACATACACACCCACATTTCCCCTGAATCATTTGTGGGTAGGTATGTCAGCATGAGTTTCCTGAGAGTAAGGACTTTCTCTTCCATGACCACAGTAATTATCAGGTTCAGTACATTTAACACTGATGTGATAGTTTTACATAACCTATGACCCATATTCGAGTTTGACAACCCGATAATGTGTTTTGTACGTTTCCCCCACTCTAATAGAGAAGTTAGTCTATGCCTTTACCTTTATTTGTTGTGTTCCTCCTTTCCTTAAATCTGGAATATTTCTCAGTTTTGTTTTTGTTTTTGTCTTTATGACAATCGCATCTTGAAGAAGAGGGACCTTTTTGGTAGGTGAACAATTCTTGCTGGGGGAATTCCTACATACTAGATTCAGACATGTGTGGGTTGTGTCTTTCACAGGGAATCACATAAGCCTTGTACAGTTACACTTCTTTCTCTCTTACCTCAGACCATCTGTTGGGGAGACACTTTAAGACCATATATCCAGGGGCACCTGGGTGGCTCAGTGGGTTAAAGCCTCTGCCTTCGGCTCAGGTCATGATCTCGGGGTCCTGGGATCGGGCCCCGAATCGGGCTCTCTGCTCAGTGGGGTGCCTGCTTCCCCCTCCCTCTGCCTGCCTCTCTGCCTACTCGTGATCTCTCTCTGTCAAATAAATAAATAAAATCTTAAAAAAAAAAAAAGACCATATACCCATTAATGATTCTTGCCTAAACCAGTCTTTACTATCATGGTTACAAAGTGACAATTTTCTAATGCCTGCACTCCTTCCATATTGTCCAGTCTTCACTAGGCATTGGAATAGAATGCTATTTTATTATTTTTTAAAGATTTTATTCATTTATTTGAGAGAGAGAGCATGTGAGCATGAGCAACGGGAGAAGCAGAGGGAGAGGGAGAAGCAGACTCCCTGTTGAGCAGGGAGCTTGATCCCAGGACCCCAGGATCACAACCTGAGCCGAAGGCAGACGTCTAACTGACTGAGCCATACAGGTGTCCCTAGAATGCTATTTTTAAAAGTAGTATTTCCAGGTAGCAGTGAGAGCCAGACATGCACAACCCTGATGTCACCAGGGCTCTGCAGAGGTGCAGAGGTGCAGAATGACAAGATATCTCAGTCTCCATAAGTGTGAACAGTCACCATCACCACCACCAAACCCTTTGGAGTTTTGTTTTGTTTTGTTTTTAAAGATTTTATTTATTTATTTGACAGAGAGATCACAAGTAGGCAGAGAGGCAGGCTCTCTGCTGAGCAGAGAGCCTGATGCGGGGCTCGATCCCAGGACCCTGAGATCATGACCTGAGCCAAAGGCAGAGGCTTTAACCCACTGAGCCACCCAGGCGCCCCCCTTTGGAGTTTTTGTCCCCAGTAGTTCCTTGAGGGCTTAATCCCTTAGGGGTGGCTCGACCTTGGGTATTTTTGAAAGCTATTCTCAGGAGCCAGGTACTGTGCTCTACCTATATCATCTCATTGAAGCCCCTGTACAGCCAAACAGAGACAACTCTCTTTTTAAAGAAGGAGACACAGGAGCTCAGGGCTGGTGGCAGCTGGTAAGTTGCAGAAGCCAAATCTGAATCCGTCTGGCTCCAAAACCCTGCTCTGACCACACACGAATACCCTAAATGCCCGCCATGCACCATTCACGGCGTTCATGAAACCAGGAGGCACTCCTGCCCTCCAGCAGCACAGAGGAGGAAGAAGATGTGTCCGCAAGGAGTTCCCATCCAGCTATGGGAGTAAAGAAAAGGACCACCCAGGTATTAGGCTTCTGATCTGCAGACTGTTTTGGTTAGAGCTGTAATAAATGCCCTTTTACAAAGTAGAATCTTGAGGGGATGCCTGGGTGGCTCAGTCCAACTTCGGCTCAGGTTGTGATCTCAGGGTCCTAGGATTAAGCCCTGCGTCAGGCTCTCTGCTCAGTGGGGAGCCTGCTTCTTCTTCCCCCTCTCCTTCTGTGCTCTCTCTCTCAAATAAATAAATAAGCAAATCTTAAAAAAAAAAAAAAAGTAGATTCTTGAGATTGAAATATGCTGGAGTAACATTATATTTAAAGATAAAAAAATGACTGAACCTACCTTAATTCTCTCCCTCTCAACATTTTACTATGAAAATTTCTTAACAAAAAAGTTGGGACGATTGTGTAGTGAATATCCAGACGCCCGCTGCAGTTAACATTTTACTATTTGCTTTTGTCATACACCTCTCTGTCATCCATCAGTCCCTCTAAATTTTTAATGCATCACAAATTTCCAGGTATCAGTCGCTTCACCTCTAAATACATCTGCGTGCATGCCATTCACTAGAGTTCGATATTTGTTTATAGTCCTTTTCTTTAAGTAAAATTGACTTACAATGAAATGCACAAATCTTTGGTGTACCATTGAATGAATTTTGACAAACACGGATGCCCCAAACCGTTCTCCAGACGTAGAATGTTCCTATCACTCCAGAACAATCCCTCGTGTCCTTTCCTAGTCAGTTTTCATCCCCATAGCCTCAGGGACAATCACTAGATCAGTGATTGCTGTCCTAGATCACAGAAATAGAATTAGCTTTTTTTCTTCTTTTTTGAGAAGCCTGAACACTTGCACATTAAGTAGACTTCAGATATACATCTGTAAAAATTAGTTTATAGGAATTAGTTTATAGGAAACATTTGTTTTTGTTGAATGGTAAGAAAGTTTGGAAGGTTGCACAGGTCTTTTTACCAGGGTACCTGCATTGACACCATTGGTCAAGGAACATCACAGTCCTATGTGAGAGCAGAGCGACCCCCCTGAGTGGGGGATTCAATGGCTCACAGCAGCAAGGCTCCTAGACCTCAGGGTATCCTCAGGGATCACCTTCAAACACTTACTATTTTTCGTATTTCAAAATGTCAAGTAGAAGGGATACATTAATTTTCCACAAGGCAGTACCCACTGGCAGAAATAGCTTTTAGTCCCCTTAGTTTGGGCTGTTATTATGTAATCATAATAGCTAATGTTTCCAGAATGTTCGCTCTGTCTCAGCCACTGTTTTAGGGTTTTACACATCTGATTTCATGTGATAATACCATTCAGTAGCATAGCATTTTGTATGTGGCAGTTGCATCTACACTTTTAAAAGCCAGAAGACATGTTTTCCCTCTAAATGTGTGCGTTGTTTGGTAGATTAAAAACCTTCAAAATATGAGGCCTATGGAGAAAAATAATGAATGAACTATCTAGGCTAAAAACAGGCAAGTGTCTCATTCCTGTGTAAGGAGAACCATTCATGGGGAGCCTTTGAGATGCAAAAATAATGGATGATTTATTTTAAATCGCATACTGAATATGTGAATAGTTCACATTATAGGAAGTGGAAGGTATAAATCGTAAGAAATGGATACAATAAGTTTATGATTAGTCATTCTTAACTTTTAAAAAATGTAAATATATTTTTTACTTTATTGTTAAGGGACAGCTTTGTGTCATTCATTGTAAAAAAGGAAAAAAACACCCAAACACAAAGCCATACAGAATTGCATGAAAAAGAAAGAAAGCAGGGAGCCTGACATGGGGCCGGATCCCACCCCAGGATCATGACCAGAGCTGAAGGCAGATGCTTAACTGATGGAGCCACCCAGGTGCCCTTAGTCATGCTATTTTAATGATTTATTTCAGTTACATATATTAAATTAGATTTTCTTGAATTTAGAGAAAAAAGGAGAAATTAAACAAGTCTAAGTGAACTTTGTTATCCTTAAGTTATCCTTTTTTTTTCCTTTTTCTAAGATTTTATTTATTTCTTTGGGGGAGAGAGAGTGAGAGCAAGAAGCGGGGGAGTGAGGGAGGGTTGGGGAGGGAGAAGCAGACACCCTGCTGAGGAGGGAGCCTGACTCAGAATAGAGAGGAAGCCCGAGGTGGGGCTCAAGCCCAGGACCCTAAGATCGTGACCTGAGCCGAAGGCAGATGCTTATCAAAGTACATATTTCAGTTTTAGGAAGGACCTGTGGATGTGCTGTGAGAAATGTGGAAATCAGCATAGAAACAAACTCCCCCAGCACTCAGGTTTTGTGAACCATTTTTATTCTGTAAAAATTCACATAGTTTATATTCTGTCACTTACCCTGTAATTCTCATGATGGCTTCATTTTGGATCTGTATTAAACCAGCTTCTCTGTTAATAGTGCATTTACTGCAGCTCCTCTAAATGTGAGTTCTTCATTAATGTCACAGTTTTTGTCGGCTGGATTTCAGCAACTCACTTTTATGACGGTCTAAATTTTTAAAAAGGCGGAAGTGATGAGTTCCAAAGTTCAATTTCCCTCTTTGGGAGGCACAGGTAGGGGAATCTAGCTTCTACCCCTTTAAGAGATTTAACCAGCTAGGTGCCTAGGGGTGAGACATTTGACCTCTTTGGGCTTCAGTTTCCCCATCTGTAATATATGGGTTTGAACTAATCGCTTCTGCGGTCCTTTCCAGAAATGAAATTGGTGGTTCTCCGACCTTCCACCCAAGGGGCTCCTCCATGGAAAGGCCTCCCCGGTTCTCCCAGCGGCAGCGCTGAGCAGCAGGGGGCGCCCTAAACCCAGTGATCCATTCCCTTCCCTGCAAGCACTCCTGGGGATCCAGGGGGAGGATGGGAGCAGGCCAACTTCTCAAAATTCAGGGTTCAGTTGTCCAGAGGTCAGCCTTCGCTCTGAACAACACGGCTAGCCAAGACCTCAGAGGAATCCGTTGATTTTTGTATCATTCCAAATATTGGTGAGATAAACATTTCATTGTATTTTAAGTCTGGATATTATTGAAGAAGATGAAAAAATAAGGACTCATATTCTTATAATTCTACGGCAATTTATTGCTCTAAAATTAAACAGACACCTAATATAGCAAGTCTTTTGGGGGTGTGTGGGGGTGGAGAGTTCACATCATGCCCCCCAGTTTCTCAGAACATGAGAGTCATTCTTATTTATGGTCTACTTTGTGACCACCACTGTTTGTTTACAGGGTTAACAAAACAAAGTCATTGCGCCCATTCAAACCTATACAGTGTGAGCGTTTTAAGATGGTGGGCTGAAATAGGGTCTCAGGAGTCGGAATGCGTAGGCAGAGTCATATTTGAGCTCACCACGGACGTGGCCCTTACAAACACCAGATAATATTCAAAGGAAATCGCTCATGGGGTAGAAAGTCTGCTCTCTATTCAGGAATTTTCCCACCAGCAAAATGGGGGTAATTGAGAAACTGACTGTTGAATGAGTTCAAGATACAGAGAAAACATTCTGGAAAGAAAGACAAGAAAGCCAGCTCAGTTGTTGATTTTTTTAAGATTTTATTTATTTATTTGATACAGAGATCACAAGCAGGCAGAGAGGCAGGCAGAGGGAGAGGAGGAAGCAGGCTGCCTGCTGAGCAGAGAGCCCGATGTGGGGCTCGATCCCAGAACCCTGAGATCATGACCTGAGCCGAAGGCACAGGCTTAACCCACTAAGCCACCCGGGCGCCCCTATTTTTTTTTTTTTTAATAAACAAGTGCAGGTGTAATCAGGATGGAAGTTTTGTTTCGTTCCGTGGAATTAATTTTAACAACCTTATAGTATTATTTGTAGTATTCTTGGTGATATGCTACTATGGACGGAATGTTTGTATCCCTCCCCAAAATTCATATGTTGAAGCCTAATCTCCCATGTGATTGGAGGTGGGGCCTTTGGGAGATAATAAGGTCATGCAGGCATGTCTCATAAAAGGGATTAGTGCCCTTACAAAAGAAATCCTGGGGGGTTCCCCCACACTTTCCACCATGTGAGGACACACGTGAGAGCCCCAGGAAGTGGGCTCTCACCAGACATGGAATCTGCCAATGACTTGACCTTGGACTTCCAGCACCCAGAACTGTGAGAAATAAATGTTCATTGTTTAAGCCACCCCGCCCACCCGCCTGTGGTATCCGCAGCCAGAATGAATCAAGACATGGGGTCGTGTAAGTAAACATCTTCCACTTAAGGAATTGATACATGAATCCTAGCAAAGAACTTGAGTTCCTTGGCTTCCTTCTCCACTTCCACAACATGGAAGCAAGAAATGAAGATGCCAGACCTTTTCTTTTGGTCAAAGAACATTGCCTTTGACTGTAACAAGATTTTAGACCTGATTATATCTTGAATTGTGTTTGTTCTGGCTAAAGATCGAATTTCAGGCTAATACCCACAGTATGATTCCAGCACCTAGAGAACGAGTGGACCATGTTTCTTCAGCCTTCAAATAATCTGGGTGAAATGAGTATATGTTACGGCTCTTACATTTCTCACCAGGGAGCCATCTCCAATAGGAGTGTTTCTAGAAAAAGATGCCCCCTTCCTTAAGGCATTTTACTTCCATCTTCTTTAAATCTTCCATGCTAGGTATCCATTTCTACAAGGTCTAAGATGTGAATTGCACTCCCTAGTTTTGTTCAGTGCACACCCTGTGTGGCGATATCAAACAGCTCTCCTGGTAAGTCTCATCAAGTCCTGTGAAGCAAGAAACAGGAGAGCAACTTATTTCATAACCTTATTTTGTAACTGCCTTCTTTCTACCGCTTCCTCTAGTCACCAGCTCTTCTCACCTGCAGGCACACGTAAATTTTTATGCCAGTGGATAATAAGTCTATTCCAGATCCTAGCAATTAAGTACATTCTTGGGAGAAGACCGTCAGCTCAGATCTAGATGACCACCACAAACAAGCAAGCAGAGAAAACTGCATGCACGCACCCTCAACAAAACAAAACTAAACAAAATTTTAAGACCTAGGAGACATCCTCGTCTGGGCTGGTATTGGGCCATCATAGCCAGATTAGCTCTCACTCTCTTATCCCACTTTCTGAATGGGTACTGCTTCATCGTTTCAGAATTACAAGAGCCCTGCAATCTCTTCAATCAGAACCAAACTTTGCCTGTAGCCTATAACATCCATCCCTTCTCCACGTTCCGGAACTCCAGACCTAGTCTCTGGTGCCAGGAGCACGTCTTGGGGAGACCGTCAGGCACCTCTAGCTCAGCATGTCTCAGACTCACTTTGGTCCCCTCCTTCCTGGTCCTCCCCCTCCTCCTTCGTCCCCAGTCTCCATTGATTTCATTGCTCTCCTCTCAGCATCTCAGCGATTAACCACCTTCTTAGAGTCTTTGTCTGCAACTCCCTTTCCTTTCATGCCTGACATCAAATCAGTTACCAAGCCCCAACATCAGTTACCAAGTTACCATGCCCGACATCAAATCAGTTACCAATCAGTTACCTTTGTCTGTCCTAGGTTCTTAAAGCTGTCAGGTTCTCTCCGTGGCATTGCCTCCAGGGAGGAATGCAACAGCTTCTGAGCAGCGTTCAGAAGGGTCCGCACCTCCTTTCAGTTTTCCGCTCTCCGGTTATCCAGATAGAGCGCTGCCCATTCGCCCGAACTACTTATCAATCTCCAGGCATCCCTTACTGCCTTCAGGATAAAAACTCAATTCTGGCCCGTCTACCCCACTCACCCCTAGTTTTAGCCACTATTCACTGCCCTCTTTTCTGCCTCCCTCCTCATCTCCTGCTACTCTCTGACACTTCAAGCTACTTAAATTTCCTCAAAACATGCTTCAAGCCCCTCACCTTTCTATGCCCCATGGATTGAGTATCACCTTTTTCCCCCGGCAAACTCGTATTCATCCTTCAAGGTCCAGCTCAAGTGTTGCCTCTTCCCTGAAGCTTCCCCACTCAGCCTCGCTTTGTGTGGCTTCCCTGGGTATGTTACAAGCCTCTGCACTGGTGTTTCTTCTTCCTTCCTTCCTTCCTTCCTTCCCTCCTTCCTTCCCTCCTTCCTTCCTTCTTTAAGATTTGACAGAGAGAGAGAAAGAGAGAGAGCACACAAGCAGGGGGAGCGGCAGAGGGAGAGGTTCTTGAGCAGGGAGCCCAACAAGGGGCTTGATCCCAGGACCCCAGGACCATGACCTGAGCAGAAGGCAGACGCTTAGCGGACTGAGTCACCCAGGTGCCCCCACCCCAATGTTCCTTATCATGGTGCCTGGCTTTTTCTCCCCGCAGAACGAGCTTCCCCAGGAGAGGTGCCAGGCCTCATTTTACCACCTAACGCCCTCAGAGCTGACACCACTAAGTGCTGAGGACTTAGTTGGAACCTTGACATGGAAAAGATAAGAACAATGAGATAGGCACGTGACTCCGGGGCCCGTTGAGCGACTTTTGATGAGCTTCAGAGATAGAAGGGAGGAGACTGCTGTTGCTGGGCAGGTCACTGGTCCTTCAGAGAGCTGGAAAACTCAAGAGGGTTAACAATCGGAACCTCCTCCCCAACCCCCCGGAATGTTTTCCTGTTTCATGCACTTGACATTCTGGGGTCCTGTTGGATTAGGGCTTTACAAAATTAAATAGAAGGATCTGTGCTGTCGACTATAAAATGACTGTCTTTAGGAAGACAGACACCAAGAAAAAAAATCCCTAATTCAGGGAATTGGAAGTTCGGAATTCTAGGGTTGATTTGGGGACTCCAGCAAGGGGTCAGATATTAAATGGATACTTTCGTGTCTTCTCCCGGTTCATTGTTCAAAAATGTTACAAAAGCTAAATCAAGGGGCATCTAGGTGGCTCAGTTGGATGGGCGACTGACCCTTGGTTTTGGCTCAGGCTGTGATCTCAGGGCCCTAAGATCTAGCCCTGCATCTGGCTCTGGCTCAGGGGGGTGTCTTCTTTTCTCCTTCTCTCTCTCTCTCCCCCTCCCTCCCCCTGCTTGTGAGCGCTCGTGCACTCTCTCTAAAATCAAACAATCAAATCTTTAAAAAAAAAAAAGCTAAGTCAGTCTTGCTTATATGATACATTTTGAATTCCTTGGCATTCAAGATTCTACTGAAAGTAAAATATGAATGGTCTCATTATCTTACCTGCTTAATTATCATTGATGAAACGTCCCATTTTCTTCTTGCCTAGAAACAGCTTTTTTTCAGAAATATTTTTTTAAGAAACAAAAAAGTCATCTTAGATTATGATTAAGTAAATTAATTTTTAGAAGAAATATGCATCTCCCACAAATATATCCATTTCTATATGTTTATATTAATTTGATATATATGTTATATATTTGTATTAGTCTGATAAATGCCCTAACGTATAGACAACTAAGAGCCATGCATTGACTACTTTACTGTGTTGGCTGGGTTGCTGGGATTCAAAGTGGTGGACACTCAGTCTTGCGGGGGAGGTGATGAAGTAAAGAAATATTCACGTCAATGGAGTGAGTGTAGAGAGGTCTTTCACATTCTGTTCGCACACCAAGTTCAATCGGATAATTTTCTGGTGAGGCTGGGATACACACCACAAAGGGGGACACAAGCTGGCTCCAAGTGTGGCCAAGAAAGCAGGCAGTCTCATCAAGCAAATTCACGCATAAGCAGGTGGGAGCTCAAGAAAAGGGCTCCAAAAGTCTTCTGATTTGGCCCTATTCTTTCACAGTGAAGTTTCCAGACATAGCAACTAGGGTGTGTGCAAGGTCGCCCAGATCTAGTGCCTCATTCCACTTGACAAGATGCTAGGAAAGCTTTGTGTTACCTGGCCAGGTGGAAACCAAATCCTACACACAGTGCATTGGAGAGATGCTTTCGATTTTGAATTTATTTTCATAATATGTTCTACAAGAAATGTGGTTAACACTTCTGATTTAGGAAATAAGCTTCAGGTTAGCCAGAGGCTAGAATACTTTCAGCTCAAGGGTACACATTTATGTTAATCACATGGGAGCATGAATACATCACCGGTGCGGGGGAATATATATATATATATTCTGGGACTCTAAATTCCCAGAAGACCCTGGGATGCTTCAGATTCTTGGTTGTCACTGAAGGATACACCAAATAGGAAGAAGATTGCCGTGAACTGGAGATGAAGATCGGATGTCTTCAAAAGGCAAATATTTCTTTCCTTTTCTTGGATTCTCTTTCACGTGTGAGTATTGTAACGCCTCTAGTAGCCGAGGGATCCAGAAGGAATCTATTTCTCCGTTCCCTGCACTGTTTTGTTAGAAACAATGTTTCTTGATTTTCTTTTTCTTCTTTATTCATATTTCTTTTCTTTCTTTTTTTTTCCTCTTATTTTCCTGGTGTGATACTTAGAAGCCCATAGTGATTTTGACAGGTGTGCTAGCCGGAGATATCCTACAATTTCTTTCAGTGACATGTTAGAATCTTTTTCGTTTTCCCTTCTGGAGAGCGTTTCGAATGACGAGGCTTTGATAGTGCTGTTTTCACATTTGGATGGCAACTTACAGATGCATTTTCCCAAATGTCTCACAGGTCTTGCAGCCAGGGGCCACAAGCTCTAACAGGTCCGGAAGGGAAGTGAAAAGTACAAGACTCTTTTCAGTCTCTTCTTTATGGCCAGTTTTTTAGGTGATCTTGAAACGGTCCCAAGTGCATAAGGCATAATGAGGATGATACCATCTGTGGATAGGTTTGTCATACAGGTAAATAAGGTCATGTCTGCAAAAGACCCTCAGCTCCTTGGAAGATGATGGTATTATGGAGCCTTAATGATTACAGCAGTTGAGTCTAATTGTTTGAGATTGGGACTAGTGTGTCTTGTCCCTGTCTGGTTTCATTATAACAGCAGCTTCTCAAGGAAGAGGGTGTTTCATGAGAACATGAAAGGATTAGAGAATTAAGAATACCAGAATTAAGAACACCAGTCCGTGTGTAGGATGATGTGTTACAATCAGGCGTTTCCTTACCACTATTTTTAACTACTGGTCTTCTCCTAGAGGCACTGGTAGGGGCCAGTGTGATCACTCCTGCATTCAGCAATGTACTTCCGAAGGTCCCCATGACCGTGTCTACACTGCTTTGTCTAGTTGGTGCATATTCCTGGTGTCTTTGGAAGTGGAGGACAGGACAAGTAAATGTGGGCTGAGGAAGCCGCATTGTGCATTTTCCCCGCAGGAGACTTTGACTTTGATCTACAGCTTGGACGATTCTGAGGCTTCCAGGTAGTTGAGTGGGTTTTGGAATGCACATCGGACTTCTGGAAGATTTGAGGGGGAAGGTGCTCATATGAAAGCTTCCTGCACATGGGAGGCCCTTTCATGGATGGGTGGACAGCCATGCTCTGGAAGGAGATCTTACAGGTTGCTCAGGGGGTCTACGGGGTCGTCAAGGCCAATGTCACGGAGGACACTGTGTTTAATCCTTTTCCAACACTGTGGAACCCTTATGTCAGAGGTCCTCAACCCTATGAGACTTAACAACCTCCCTATTACAAAGGGGTAAATCCCCTTTACTACTGGAAGTGAAATTCATAGATAATAAATGTATGTAATTAAATACATGTATACATATATACACATGTATGTATCACATATGCATCATATGTATCATGAGCATATATATTTCAAACTATATATATGTAAATATGCATATATTACAAACTATAATAGAAGTAGAAAAAAGTAGTTTAGAAAGAAATACTATATAATATGTATTTCAATATGTAGTTGTTCTATCATGACTATATGAGAAAACATAATAAAAGAACCAATGCTTATACCTGTGTGTAGAAGTTAAAGTTATACCTACTTATAATTAATGCATTTGGATTTGAGCTCCTGGGTGGCTCAGTCATTAAGCATCTGCCTTCAGCTCAGGTCATGATCCCAGGGTCCTGAGATCGAGTCCCACATTGGGCTCCCCACTCAGCGGGAGGGCCTGCTTCTCCCTCTCCCACTCTCCCACTCCCCCTGCTTGTGTTCCCCCTCTGTCAAATAAATAAATAAAAATCTTAAAAAAAAAAATACATTTGGATTTAAAAGTAAGTGAGACGTTCCAAATACATTCCAGATGAGAAGGACAGAAAAATAAAAGATGTCGGTTAAGGGTGGAGGATAGACTGAAAATGAGTGCTCAGGTAAGATAGAGCAGATTTATTTGCATATGAAAAGCGAACCTGGGAACTAATCTTAATGTGAGCAGGGATAACATGTCAGGACAAATACACGCCTGAAGAGGGACGTGGTGGACACACAAAATATCCATGGGCATCCCAGCAGGACACAGACGGCACGCTTGAAGAGGAAGTGAAGGATGTTTCCTGAAGGTCCAGGCAGGCTTCCGGGAAACCATCAGGGAAGGACGAGGCTCTTGAGTGGCTAGCAAAAGTTTCTGCAGGTTCAAGGGGAAGCAGCAATGGGTGGAACTCAGTGAGCTGCGGCGGGCTACACCAGCACCTTAGCCATGGGCACAGGAATTTGGCCACTGCCAACCTAGTGCTGGGGGGGGGGGAGGAAAGCACGATACTAAGGAGTCTGACCTCTCTCCTACCCTCCATTCTCTTCTCAGAGCCTCACGTTGGCCAGATCCAACAGAAGCCAGGAGGCAAAGAACGTCCGAAAGCTGTGTGGGGTGTTAGCTAGTTCTTTCTTTTGCAGGACAGCCTTGCGCATTGGCTCCACCCCCAACCACACTTCCACAGACTTCCAATATGGCCTCTGGGAATGGTCCCATTGAGAATCGCTGCTTTGCCTTTTTTTGCCTCGACCCTCCAATGGCCTTTGGAAAATAAGGTGATGACAGTCATCTACAGCCTGTGTCTACATGTTAATGAGTGGGTCCAACTGTGGAATTGCTTTAAAGATGCTCTAACTTGTCACGACAAACTGGCTCTACTGGTTTTCTATTCCTGCATAACCAATTACACCAACCCCTGGTGGCTTACAGCATAGTAATCATTTCTTATTTCTCACCGTTCCTGGAAGACAGGCATTCAGACAGGACACAAAGGAAGTGGCTTATCAGACTCAAAGGTTTGGGGCTGCAATTGTCTGAAAGCTCCTTCACTCACATGTCTGGGGGTTAATGCTGGCTGTGAAGGGCCTCACTGAGGCACCCGGGAAAACGGCCACACATCCCCTCTGCATGTGGCCCAAGCTTCTGCACAACATGGTGACGGGCGTCCAAGAGCAAGAAAGAGGAGAGCGGGAAGCTGTATGACCTGGCCTCAAAAGGGACAGCTCCTCAGTTCTCCCACATTCTGTTCATCAGAAGCCCACACATATTCGAAGGCAGGGGCAGGGAAGGGACTAGGTCCACCTTTTGAGGGGAGCCATTTCAAAGAATTTGTGGACTTATTTTAGAACTACCACACTGGCCTTCCAGAAGCTCCAGCTCCTGCCCTCTATAAATATAGGAAGGGGAGAGGGTACGTCAGATCCTCATCCTGTCCTTCCTTTATAACCCCAAACTTACTTGGGAGGCAGTACGGCTATCTGAATGCTTGCAAGCCAAGGGACAGTTCCCGGTCGTCCGAGTAAGTCAGAAGGCAGACGTGGGTAAGCCCAGTTTCATTCGTCTTTTCCAAAGGGACCTCAAGACAGCTGTGAAAAGGGGGGACTCCATCCATTCAACTTTCCACTTCCTCCCAAAATGTTCGTCAGAGCATCTGGACCTCCAGTCCACTATGTTAGTTCTGCAATGGTAGCACCCTGGATGGACCGGTCACTCTCTGCAGAACCCCCTCGGGCAGCGGTGCCAGAAGTCTTACTCTATGGGCTGGCCTTTTGGGAAGACCACTGCTGAGGGAACACTGAGCCTTCGCCAAAGGTGGGTCGCGGACCGGTGAGTCTCAGCAAGCATCTTAAATGATGCTTGGTGTACCAAGTGTCCTTGGTATACCAAGTACCAAGGGTCCTTAATAAAATCATACGGCGATAAGCTTAAACTCATCACTTACCGATTTACGTCTTGATCCCCTACTCCGTGCCAGGCATGGGCCTACTCCTCACAATCATCCTGACAGATAAAGGTTGTTATCCCATTTCGCTGATGAGGAAACTGAGAGGCAGGCCACAGGAATAAATTAAATAAGAGGACTCCTCTCTTAAAAAAAGTGGATGCACTGTCCAAGGAAAGCCAAGACTCTTACTGTAGAGGGACAGAGCTCTCCCCACTTGGGCACGTGGAACATCTATTTGTAGCCTTTACCCAACAGAGCGAAAACTCTCATCATTAAGGCCTGGACATATATGAACGCCTTCCAGCCATCTGGGGGATATAGATCTTCATACACAGTAGACTAAGGAATCCAGACCAGGCGTAGAATCCTTTGCCTGAATGGGTCAAGAAACCTGCCGAGGGTGCCAGCTACCCTGGGATCGAGCGGGGATACAAATGCAGGTCTCTAAATAAAAACCACTCTTTTAATTGCATCTTGTGGCTTCTCTAATTAAATGCCAAGATGAGAATGAAATCTTCAATTTGAAGTTTGAAACCTAATTATTTGGGTATTTTATGTTTTGCACTATTATCTATCTTCCGTTTATCTTTTATCATGCCTTGAGGAAGATATTCTGCCCCAACAGTGATTATACAGAAAGAGAAGCTATGGGATAAGTAATATAATTACTTTAATGTTTTTAATTAAGGCTTTAATAGGCACCATAAAATAAACACTAAAAATACTAACATGGCACAATGAGATCATGTACCCTAATTCACAGTGTGTTAAGGACCAAATTCGTGTGAGGTTTTAAGCTGTTTGGTAGCCACACACTGGTCATCTGTTTTCTCTATCCTACTTGTACATAGTAATGTGTAAGAAGTATGTAAATATCTGTTGGATGAATAATTTTATCTGAAATTAAAACCCTGTGTTTGTAATTTATTTATTTATTTATTTTTAAAAGATTTTATTTATTTGACAGAGACACAGCCAGAGAGGGAACACAAGCAGAGGGAGTGGGGGAGGGAGAAGCTTCCCACCAGGCAGGGAGCCCGATGCGGGGCTCGACCCTAGGACCCCGGGATCACAACCTGAGCCGAAGGCAGATGCCTAACAACTGAGCCATCCAGGTGCCCCTGTGTTTGTAATTTATTAAGTGAAAAAATCAGTAGGTATATTTTTTTCTTTAAAAGTATGTACATGGGGGCGCATCTAGCTGACTCAGTCAGTAGGGCATGACTCGTGATCTCGGGGTTGTGGACTCAAGCCCCATGTTGGGTGTACAGATTACTTAAAAATTAAATTAAATTTAAAAAAAGCCAAAACAGAGGTATGTGCATAAGTAACCGACATGATAGAGTCAGAGACCCAGCACCTCTATCCTCCGACAAAGGTCAACAGTTAGAGAAGTATCCATGAACAAAAACAGCTCTGGGAGACCTCAAGAGTCCACTGAGGAAGTTTCAGCAACATAGTGGAACAAAAAACCCCCGAGAATAACTGCACAAAAAGAGTAGGAAGAACAGCTCTGTTTTGTCGCCACCATCCTATCCCCCAGGCTGGCACAACTCAGTGCCAAGAGGAGCTCCCTGGCTTGAAAGGGTTCCCCTTGCCACTAATGAGTAACATGAAAACATATAAAATATACAATACACTATAACGATAGGTATATAGTCTAATTCAGAATACTCTAATACCATAATATGGCAGTGTGTTAATCACTTAACTCTAGCATAAGGATTAAAAGACGGAAGTATTAAATATAGCTATGACCACAATAATTCGTTAATGTATACACAATGTAAAAAAAAAAAAAGTGAATTGTGATATTGAAACCATAAAATGTGGGCAGGGAGTAAAAGTGTAGAACATTTTTTTGTTTTTTTTTTACATAGGATATTTTTTCTTTTTTCTTTCTTTTTTTTTTAAAGATTTTATGTATTAAAAAAAAAGATTTTATTTGTCAGAGAGAGAGAGCACACAAGCAGGGGGAGCGGCAGGCAGAGCAGGCGGAGGGAGAAGCAGGCTCCCCATCGGGGAAGGAGCCCAATGTGAGACTCGATCCCAGGACCCTGGGATCATGACCTGAGCCAAAGGCAGCGGCTTAACCGACTAAGTCACCCAGGAGTCCCAAAAGCATAGAACTTTTGTATGTCATCAAAGTTAAGTTCTTACCAGCCAAAAATAGACTGATATCTAGAAGATGCTTTATGGAAACCCCAGGGTAACCACAAAACAAAAATCTATAGTAGATACACATAAGATAAAGAAAAGGGAATCAGAGTATACCACTATAGAAAATCTTCATCAAATCACAAAGGAAGAGAGATAAAGAGATAAAGAAAGGAACACAGCGATAAAGAAAGGAACAAAAGAACTATGCAACAGTCAGAAAACAATATGGTGGTATTAGTAAGTCTTCACCCATCAATAATTACTTTAAACGTAAATTAAACTCTCCAAACAAAAAGCAGAGTGGCTCCAAATGGCCAACTGACACATGAGAAAGTGCTCAACATCATCAGCATCAGGGAAATACAGATCAAAACCACAGTGAGATACCACCTCACACCAGTCAGAATGGCTAAAATTAACCAGCCAGGAAACGACAGGTGTTGGCGAGGATATGGAGAAAGGGGAACCCTCCTACGCTGTTGGTGGGAATACAAGCTGGTACAGCCACTCTGGAAAACAGTATGGACGTTCCTCAAAAAGTTGAAAAAAGAGCTACCCTATGACCCAGCAATCGCACTACTGGGTATTTACCCTAAAGATACAAATCTAGTGATCCGAAGGGGCACGTGCACCCGAATGTTTATAGCAGCAATGTCCACAGTAGCCAAACGATGGAAAGAGCCTAGATGTCCATCGATAGATGACTGGATAAAGAAGATGTGGTATATATACACAATGGAATACTATGCGGCCATCAAAAGAAACGAAATCTTGCCATTTGCAACAACGTGGATGGAACTAGAAAGTATTATGCTAAACGAAATAAATAAGTCAATCAGAGAAAGACAATTATCAAATGATCTCAGTGATATGAGAAATTTGAGAAATAAGAGGGGAAAATGAAACAAGATGAAACCAGAGAGGGAGACAAACCATAAGAGACTCTTAATCTCAGGAAACAAACTGAGGGTTGCTGGAGGGGAGGAGGGTGGGAAGGATGGGGTGGCCGGGTGATGGACACTGGGGAGAATATGTGCTATGGTGAGAAAAAGTAAATTAAAAAAAAAAAGACTCAACTACATGCTGCCTATAAGAGATTCACCTCAGCTTCAAGGACACACATAGGCTAAAGTGAAGGGACGGAAAAAGATACTCCACACAAATGGAAACTAAAAGAGAGCAAAGGTAGCTACACTTATATCAGACAGACTATCAAAACAGACTGTCAAAAACTATCTCAAGAGACAAAGAAAGTCATAAAATGAAAAGGGGGTCAATTCATCAAGAGGATATAACAATTGTAAATGTATATGCACCAACATTACAGCACCTAAATATATCAAGCAAATACTAACAGATTTGAAGGGGAAATAGACAACAATGCAATCATAGCAGGGGGCTTTAGTGCCTCACTTTCAACAAAGGATAGGTCATTCAGACTTTAAAATTAATAAGGAAATATTTAACTTGAACTGTATTTTGGGCCAAAGGGACCTAACAGATATATAGAGAACATTCCATCCAACAGCAGCAGACTATAATTCTTCTCAAGTGCACATGGAACATTCTCCAGGATGGATCATTCATTAGGTCACAAAGCAAGTCTCAGCAAATTTTAAAAGGTTGAAATCATATCAGATATCTTTCCTGAACACAATGGCATGAAACTAGACATCAAAAACAGGAGGAAAACTGGAAGATTCACAAATGTGTGGAAATTAATCAACACATCCCCAAACAACCGATGGGTCAAAGAAGAAATTGAAACATATCTTGAAGCAAATGCAAATGGGAGCACAACATATTAAAATGTATAGGATGCAGCAAAACCAGTTCTCAGAGGGAATTTTATAGTGATAAAAAGGGGAAAAAGGAAAGATCTCAAATAAACAACTTAACTTTACACCTCAAAGAACTAGAAGAAGAACAAACAAAGGCAAAGTTAGCAGATGGAAAGAGATAAAGATCAGAGCAGAAATAAATAAAACAGAGAATAGAAAAAGAATAGAAAAGGTCAATGAAACTTTGAGTTGGTTTTCCAAAAATATAAACAATGGACAAAATATCAGCTAGATTTACCAAGAAGAAAGAAGAGAGAGTACTCAATGAATGAAGTTATAAATGAGAGAAGAGACATTAAACAGATACCACAGAGATACAAAAGGTCATAAGATACTCTTATGAACAATTATATGCCAACAAATTGGACAACCTAGAAGACGCAGATATATTCTTAGAAGCATACGACCTACCAAGACTGAGTCATGAAGAAACAGAAAATCTAAACAGTCCAATAATGACTAAAGGAGATTGAACCAGTAATCAAAAACCTCCAAAGAAAGAAAATCCCAAGGCCAGATGACTTTACCTTTGAATTCTACCAAATATCTAAAGAAGAATTAATGCCAGTACTTCTCACACTTCCAAGAATTTAAAGAGGAGGGAATACCTTCACATTCATTTTATGAGGCCAGCATTACCCTGATATCACAGCTGGATAAGGTCACTACAAGAAGAGAAAACCACAAGCCCATAGCCCTGGTGAACATAGATGTAAAAATTCTCAACAAAATGCTAGCAAACCAAATTCAACAGCATGTTGAAAGGATAATACATCATGATCAGATGGGTTTTATCCCCAGGATGCACAGGTAGTTCAAGACTGGATCATGCAGGGGCACCTGGGTAGCTCAGTGGGTTGAGCCTCTGCCTTCGGCTCAGGTCATGATCTCAGGGTCCTGGGATCAAGCCCTGCATCGGGCTCTCTGCTCAGCGGGGAGTCTGCTTCCCCCTCTCTCTCTGCCTGCCTCTCTCCCTACTTGTGATCTCTCTCTCTGTCAAATAAATAAATAAAATCTTAAAAAAAAAAAAAAAAGACTGGATCATGCAGCGAGAATAGTGTACTTTTGGTGGGATGCAAACTGGTGCAGCCACTATGGAAAATGGTATGGTGGTTCCTCAAAAAAGTTAAAAATAGAACTGCCATATGATCCAGCAATCTCACTTCTGGGTATATTTCCAGAGGAAACAAAAACAGGATCTTGTAGAGATACCTGCACTCCCGTGTTCACTGCAGCATTACTTACAATAGCCCAGACATGGAAACACTCTAAATGTCCATCAACAGATGTCCGGTCCAACAATGGAATATAATTCAGCCTTAAAAAAGAAGGAAATCCTGCCATTTGTGTGACAACATAAGTAGACCTTAAGGGCATTATGCTAATTGTTTGGAAATAACTTTTAGATACAACACCAAAAGCACCATCTATGAAAGAAGAAATAGGTAAGTTGGATGATTTTTTTTTTTTTTAAAGATTTTATTTATTTATTTGACAGAGAGAGAGATCACAAGTAGGCAGAGAGGCAGGCAGAGAGAGAGGGGGAAGCAGGCTCCCTGACGAGCAGAGAGCCCGATGAGGGGCTAGATCCCAGGACCCTGAGATCGTGACCTGAGCCGAAGGCAGAGGCTTTAACCCACTGAGCCACCCAGGCGCCCTGGTAAGTTGGATGATCTTAAAAGAAAAGACAAGTCATGGAGTGGGAGAAAAACTTTGCAAAACATGTACCTGACAAAGGGCTGTTATCCAAAATGTACAAAGAACTCTTAAAAGTTAATAAGAAAACAAAGAAACCACTTTTTTAAATAGGCAAAAGAATTAAATAGCTATCTCACCAAAGAAGGTATATACATGACAAGCATATGAACAAATGCTCAACACCATATATCACACGAGAATTGTAAATTAAAACAACAATGAGATATCACTACGAACCTGATAGAACGGCTATAATCTAAAACAATGACAACACCTGATGCTGGTGAGGATATGGAACAACAGGAACCCTCGTCATTGCTGGGGGGAATGCAAAATGGTACAGTCACTTTGCAAGACAGTCTGGCTGTTTCTTACAAAACTAAATGTAGTCTTATCACACAGTCCAGCGTCACGCTCCTAGGTATTTAAAAAAATAAGTTGAAAACTTATGTCCACACAAAAACCTGCACACAAACTTTTATACCAGCTTTATTCATATTCGCCAAAAATTGGAAACAATCAAGGTGACCTTCAGGAGGTGATAGAGTACACACACCATGATACCTCTGTACAATGGCATATTATTCAATAATGAAAGGAAATGAGCTATGAAGCCACAAAGAGCTTGGAACCTTCAGTGCATATTGCTACATGGAAAAAGCCAATCTGAAAAGGCTTCATAGTATGATTCCACCTATATGCCATTTGGAAAAGGCAAAACTACGGAGACAAGAAGACCAGTGGTCACCAGTGCTCGATCTCACCATCCTTGGGGGTTGAGGATGGGGATGAATAGTTAGAGCATAGAAGATTTCCAGGGCTTCGAGACCATTCTCTTTGAAACTATAATGGTGGATACATGACAGTATGCATTTATCAAAAACCGATAGTTCTGTACAACACAAAAAGTGAATCCCAGTGTAAATTAAGGACTTTTAGTTAATAATGATGTAATAATAGTGGCTCATCAATTACTACATAGGTACCACACTAACTTAAGATGCTAAAATAAATATTGTATAAATAATAGATGTAAAGAGTGTGTGAGTAGGTGTGGTTATATAGCATATAGGGATGTACTATTTAAGACAATAGTATCATAAGGAAGGGAAGGGAAGGGATCTATACTGGGGAAGGATTGATATATTTTACAGGAATTCAGTCAGTATTAACTTGAAGTGGGCTATCAGTTAAAAACATGTATTATAATACCTAGAACAATCCAGAAGAACGTAACAGAGAAAAGAGGAAATGACAACGTTCTTGAAAGTACTTGGTAGTCTCATGTTGCTGTGGGTGTCGTCCACAGGAGTGTGGGACCTTTCACTAATCACATTGTGGGAAAACTGAGAAACTGCCAAAAGCCATAGGGACAATTGGCAGCTGAACCCAGGGGCACATAAAAAGCAGGTTTCTCAGGACGCCTGGGTGGCTCAGTTGCTTGGGCGGCTGCCTTCAGCTCAGGTCATGATCCCAGACTCCTGGGATCGAGTTCCGCATCGGGTTCCTTGCTCTGCAGGGAGCCTGCTTCTCCCTCTGCCTCTGCCTGCTTGTGCACTCTCTCTCTCTCTGGCGAATAAATTAATAAAATCTTTAAAAAAAAAAAAGCAGGTTTCTCTATCCATTCATCTGCTGATAAAGAGGCTGTGGTCCATATATACAATGGAATATTACTCAGCCATCAGAAAGGATGAATACCCAACTTTTTCATCAACATGGACGGGACTGGAGGAGATGATGCTGAGTGAAATAAGTCAGGCAGAGAAAGTCAATTATCATATGGTTTCACTTGTGGAACATAAGGAATAGCATGGAGGACATTAGGAGAAGGAAGGGAAAAATGAAGGGGGGGAATCGAAGGGGGATACGAACCATGAGAGACTGTGGACTCCAAGAAACAAACGGAGGGTTTTAGAGGGGAGATGGGTGGGGATGGGTGAGCTTGGTGATGGGTATTGAGGAGGGCACGTATTGCATGGAGCACTGAGTGTTATACACAAACAATGAATCATGGAACATGACATCAAAAACTAATGATGTACTATATGGTGACTAACATAACATGATTAAAAAAAGAAAGCAGTTTTCTCTGGACTCTGCCACACCTTTCTGGGGATTTATTGGGGGAAAAAAAAAATCCTATACATCCTGTGAACCTTGATTTATGATTTTCTTTGGGGCAGGGAGAAGACGAAACAAAAATTGTCACCAGAATTTAAGACGTCAACCTAATTCTCAGTGCTCCCCGGTCTCACACCTAATGTATTTGTTTTAATTATTGGGCGATTTTTCCAAGCCATCCAACACCCTGGATAATAGCTGCTCCTCCAAAGTCCTCCATAATGTGCTTACGTTTGAATCAAGGAGATGGAATCTTCTCGAATGTTTTTTTTCAACTTGAAGCTTTGCTGTACTTGAATCTTAAATGCTCGGTCTGAGAACAGGAGCAAGACTTCTGAGGACTGATGTTGTAGAATACTGAGTAACATGGGATGGTGAAAGCTGGTGATTTTGAAAGTCCTTTAATATAAGATGTTGCTTGCAGGCCTCCCAATGTGCATTTCCTCTCTCACAGGGGCCAAAGCTGACCAGCCTGCACACACCTAACCCTACAGCCGTTCTGGGCATACCTTGGTCTCCGCGATCCCTGTCATGTCCTACAGACGTCCCTGTTATGCGTGGAGAGTGGAGTGCGAGGTGAGCCCACAGCACCCACTCCCCTTCAGGCTGGCTACCGTGGGGACGTGCTCCCCCTGCCCCTTACCCCGTGGGTCTGCTGGGCCCCAGCAAGAGCTTGGTTAATATGTGTTCATTCACTGATGTGGTCAGCACACATTTGCAGCCTTTTCTATTTTTATTTTTATTTTCTTAAAAGAGGGAGAGAGGGACTCTAAAGCAGGGATGGTACATTTTAAAACTATAACTCAAAAATTTAATTTTACAAAAGAACACATTCACTTTTACTAAATTTTATAGTGCCAGAAAAAGCAAGGCAGTTGGAGTCCCTCAGGGGAAAGGGGCAACAAGGAAAACGCTAAATGCTACAAGAAAACTGTGAGGGGAAATTGTTTAAAAACTGTTTTGCGGGGGCGCCTGGGTGGCTCAGTGGGTTAAAGCCTCTGCCTTCGGCTCAGGTCATGATCTCAGGGTCCTGGGATCGAGTCCTGCATCGGGCTCCCTGCTCAGCGGGGAGCCTGCTTCCCCCTCTCTCTCTGCCTGCCTCTCTGCCTACTTGTACTCTCTTTCTCTCTGTCAAATAAGTAAATAAAATCTTTAAAAAAAAACAAAAAAAACAAAACTATTTTGCGAATACATCCTCTCCTACCGTCTCTTCTTCACAATGTTTAGTTCGACCTTCCCGGAACACCTGCCCTCCACTCGCCTTGGTGATTTTGCTGCCTCTCTCTTAAAGGCACAGGCTAAGCCCGGGTCAAAGAGGATTTGTAATTCTAAAGCGCTGTTCCAAATCGGCACGCTGGTAGCCAGTTCACATGGCCAGGAGGTGAGCTCACCGTCAGTATCATACAGGGTGTATTGGAATCAGCAGTGATTGCTGTACTCAGGTCAGTGAATCCAGGGCCCCTGGGCTGAGCCGTTTGGAGTCGGTACCTGCAGAGGCTTTCAGGTGGGAAACAAACACAGGACGAAGCTGTCCATAGAACTATCCAACATCTCGTGACTAGTCAGAGGCTCTTGGGATTCAAAGCGAAGTGTGCCCGGCTCCTGAGACTCGCTTCCAGATCTGGGCCGGGCAGGAAAGCAGATAGAATGAACAGGCTGACGTGGAGGGTCACAGAGAGCAGAGGGTACCAGCTAGGAGCCTCAGACCCCACCGGGACAAGTTGAGACAAGTTTTGTTTGGCCTGCACTGTATGTAAACCATTTTTTCCCCAATTTTTTAAATTGCAGTAAAAGACACATAACATAGACCTTACTGTCTTTACCATTTTTTTAAAAAGATTTTATTTGTCAGAGAGAGAGAGTGAGGGCACAAGAAGGGGGAGCAGCAGGCAGAGGGAGAAGCAGACTCCCCGCTGAGCAAGGAGCCTGATGTGGGACTTGATCCCAGGACCCTGGGATCATGACCTGAGCCAGGCGCCCCCATCTTAATCATTTTTAAGTGTACAGTTCAATGGCATTAAGCACATTCACATTGTTGTGCAACCATCCCCACCATCCATCTTGTAAAACTGAAACTCTGTCCCCATTCGACGGTCAACTCCCCACTCTTCCATCCCCAGGCACCGGGAAGCCATCCTACACTTTAGAGAATTTCTACGAATTCGAGGATGCTAAGTACCTCATGTGAGTGGAATCATACCGTGTTTGTCTTTCTGGGATCGGCTTCTTTTGCTTTGAATGGAGTCCTCAAGGTTGTCCGTGTTGTAGCGTGTGTTGGAATAGCCTTCTTTTTAAAGGCCAAATAATATTCCATCACGCATATATCACATTTTTGCGTGCCCATTTATCCATCATGTTTTTGCTAATGTGGAAAATTCTGCCGTGAACACAGCTGTACAAATATCTCTTCAAGACTCTGCTTCCAATTCTTCTGAGTTGAAACACTGAAGTGGAATTGCTGGATCATATGGTTGTTCTATTTTTAATTTTTGGGTGAATAGCTATGCTGCTTCCCACATCGGTTGTAATTTGGTCTTCCCAACAACACTGCACAGGAGTTCCAATGTGTCTACATTTTTGCCAACATGTGTCATTTTCTGTTTTTCTCCTCTCTTTAATAATAGCTGTCCCAATGGGTATGAAGAGGTGTCTCATTGTAGCTTGAGTCTCATTTCCCTAATGATTAGTCAAGTGGAGCCCCTTTTGATATGCTTATATAATCCTTTTTTTGATAGCCGCCAACATGAAAAATCTGGAAATTTCACAACATCACCAACTGAGCCACCCAGGCACGCTTGGAAATTTCACAACTTCAAATTCCTGGCCTCTTTGGACAAACCAAAAGATCCGGCAAAGCTTCGTACTCATTCCCCTCATTCGCAGGAGGCAACAGTGGGCCCCAAGGGCCGGGCTGCTTTCTAGAAGGGGTAAGCATTCTCCCCTTCACCCTGTTACTGCTGCTCCCTGTCGCTTCACCTGGGGGACACAGGAGGTTGCGGGGTTCCCTGTGGGCGTGTTCAGCATCGCCCTCAACTTGTCTGTGGGTCCAGATCTTTAGGTGAATGACTCACCCCAAACCAGCCTCACGTGCCCCCTGCCAGACTCCTCTGGAAAACTACTGGGGCGGCTTTAGGGAGCACATGGGACTTGGGCCTTCACTTCTCCGTATGCTTCTTGTAATCTCCAAATGGGAGCCAAACAGCTATTTGCCAAGCAAACAATACAGAGGAAGCTTTCCCCATAAAACTTAAATCAGTCAAGAATGTAGGTGTGACCAGGGAGTGACATCGTGAGCCCAAATGATTTGGGGAGAGGCTGCCAGAGAGCTTTTTAAAATAAAGAGGAGTCCGAGTGCAGCGGAGCCAAGCACGCAGCCCGCATTCCTGCCATTATGCTTTTATGGGCCCCGTACTTCTGAGTACACGGCAATGGCTTGATGAGGCTTTCTTGAACCGTCAGAGCCTGGAAAATCAAGGAAGTTGCCAGCGTGGAACCTGTCTTGTGCTACATCAACTAAACCAACGTGTGAGAGCTTTGCTGGGTGACTTATGCCCTAAGAACGCCACACGGGAAGGAGCCCGGGGTCCTCTACGCTCCCACGGCTGGCAGCCGGTACCCAGAACTTAGCTGAGGACGTCAAGATGCGGAGCAAGAAATCAGGGATCCTTGTGTGTCTGGGAAGATGGGCAAGACCCTCCACGCCTGCTCCCAGACTGAACCCGCATCTCACAGTGAGGAAGGCGGAAGTGTCTCGGGCAAACCCAGAAAGGAGAGGAATTACCTGGGGTCCCCCTCCCTGGGATCTCCCAGTCTCACCATTAGGCAAAGCCTTTTCCACATTAATGGGAATGACTTTGGGGCACCTGGGTGGCTCAGTCGGTTAAGCCTCTGCCTTTGGCTCGGGTCATGATTGCGGGGTCCTGGGATCGAGTGCCACGTTGGGCTCCCTGCCCAGCGGGGAGTCTGCTTCTCTCTCTCTCCCTCCGCCTCTGCTCTCTCTCATGCACTCTCTCTCTCTAATAAATAAATAAAATCTTAAAAAAAAAGAATCACTTTTCCTTCCTGCCACCTTGAGGAGGTGTGCCCATTTCACAAGGGAGGAAAATGGAGGTTTGTGTCACAGTGACACATGACCTTGGACATGAACCATAAACCCACTATTAAAGGTCCATCTGGCCATTTTGAAATTCTGAGTTCCCAGCTAAGTTGATTAGGTGCAGCCTTAATCAAGTACGGCTTTAGCAAAAAAATTGCTCAAGCTACTTATGGCAGAAATCTCACCATTTTGCAAATGGAGGCTGGCCCCAGAAATACCGAAGGGGCCAGGGAGAGCAGAATAAACCGCAAGCTGCATTATTACGTAGTAACAGGAAGTAAGTTTGCTGAGTACCTACTTGTAGCCCCTCTTATGGGCCAAGCGCTCTCCTAACTCTCGTCCATACAGCATTAACTCCTGGCCGGCCCTTGAGGTCATAGCTGATTCAGAGTCTGTGTGCTTCTAGAAAGGAATGGCCATTGGCTCACCCCACCTGCTCAGAGCATCGTTCTAGAAGCAAATCTGTCCCCCACACCCCTCTGGGGTGCCTGCACTGTGTTCCACGACACCACGTGATGAGTGCTGCTCTAGGACCTGGCAAGGGTTAGCAGCGTGGCCTCAGGTGTGTGGCAGACGCGGGGCGCGTAGGTGTCCCTCCCCGGGGGCCCGGGAGCCGACTCGCTACCCGCAGTGGGCTGTCAGCAGGAGTTGGAGGGATGAATAAGCCCATTCAGAAGCTCTTCTAGGTAGCCAATTTTAGATCACTCACGACTTTCCCCTCTACTGCACCATGCAGCATGCCATCTTCATATTTTGGATTAACATCTTTGTAAAATACAGTACCGTTTTCCTGCCTTTTTTTTTTTTTTTTGCTTCTTCCAGTGCCAATTTTTATTTTAGCAGTTTTGATGGAAATTTTTCTAAGATAGACATTTCCTTATTTTTTTTTTTTCCCTCAGAGCAGCTTCGGAAAACCTTTATTATGTATTTTGAAGGCACGCACAAATGGTTCAGAGGTGAATGAAAATACAATATCCAACAAAGTCGCCTCAGCCTCTGTCAGTGGTGACGTCTGCCTGGTACACCCTACCCGCCCTACCCAGCGACCCTCCGCCTGCCCCAGTCCTGAGGCAAATCCCAGACAGGATATTGTTTCACTTCTAGAGAGTTCTGCATCAGTGTCTGAAAGAGAAAGTTCTTTTTAAACATAATTGCCCTACTGTTATCACATGTAATAATTAATCATAATTTCTCAATATCATCATATATCTGGTTGTGTCTACATTTTCAATTTTATCACAAATTCAGACTTTGAGCAGTTTTTTTTGTTTTTGTTTTTGTTTTTTGAGGTAGAAGGGCCAAGTTTATTTAGTAAATTCTGGACTGCTGAACTTCTATTTTTATTTTTATTTTTATTTTTTTAAATATTTTATTTATCTATTCATGAGAGACAGAGAGAGAGGCAGATGCTGAGGGAGAAGCAAGCTCCCTGTGGAACAGGGAGCCCGATGTGGGACTCGATCCCAGGACCCTGGGATCATGACCTGAGCCAAAGGCAGATGCTTAACTGACTGAGCCACCCAGGTACCCCGGACTGCTGACCTTTCTAAGCAGATTTTTTTTTTTAAATCAAGATTCAAATAAGAAGCTCACATTGCAATTGTGGTTATGATTTTTAAGTATCCCAATCTAAAGATTTGCCCTCCATCTCTTTTTCCTTTGCGATTGATGTGTTGAAGAACCCCGAATTCTCTTTATCAGAAAAAAAATATATTTTTTAAGATTTTATTTATTTATTTGACAGAGAGAAAGAGATCACAAGTAGGCAGAGAGGCAGGCAGGGAGAGAGGGGGAAGCAGGCTCCCCGCTGAGCAGAGAGCCCGATGCGGGGCTCAATCCCAGGACCCTGAGATCATGACCTGAGCCGAAGGCAGAGGCTTTAACCCACTGAGCCACCCAGGCGCCCCAGAAAAAAATTTTCTTGCTCACTTTATAGACAGAGAGCACAGAGAGTTATTTGTGTTTTTCTTGATGCCTTGAGATTACCATGTGAAAGATCAGTTACTGTTTGTTCTCTGCTATGATGGGAGCCCTTTTAGGGTTCAAGTGCATGGGAGTGCCTGAGGGCTTGTACACCTTTTTCTATCTGTTCTGCCTCTGCGGTTAGGGCCACCAGTCACTCCACACACCGATGGCTGGGACCTGCCTGCCTGCAGCCACCTTCCTTCTCCCCACACTCCGCAGCCACAGCAGGCTGTTCGGACTGCTCACCAACTTGAGGCCCACCCCCCTGTGCCAGGGAGAGGGAGCGACTGTGCTACCAATCTTGAACTTGAGCCTTTGTGTAGACACTCTGAAACAACCCTGGCTTCTTACCGCCTGCTGCGTTCACTCCCTCCGGTGGTATTTCTGACTAACCGGGCTCCGGCTGGGAGAGGTCTGTGTGGCAATAAGGAAAAGCAGCTAACGGCATTGTTTGTCTGAATACATTTTGTCCAGAATCCTATTTTCAATAATCACTACTCTTTTGAGGCTATCAAAACAATAGCTCGCGTTTAATTGAGCATGTAGGATATGCCATGACCTGTTTTGAGCATTCCACATAGATCTCCTCCAATCCCACAACCACCCCCTGAAGCAGGTCTGCCTACTGGGCTGCCATTTTACAAATGAGGACACAGAGGCAAGGGGTCCATTCCCTTGTCCTGGGATGCCCGGCCAGCTGATGGGGCAGCCGGCACCTGCTCTCAGGAGGCTGGCCTCAGAGCCCGATTCTGACTAGCACTCCATTCCTTAATTAATAGTCTAATAGGGGGAGAGATTCAAGAATGCTTGTTTCCCCTTCCCATCCCCCCCCCCAAAGAATGCTTGTTTCCATCATTCTCTGGGCCTTTAGATGAATAAATTAACTTCTCTCTTTTATTATCAGTAAACGGAAAACAAATTATATTCCCTGAGCAGCATTTTCCAATCCTCTGTTGAAAATGAAGACCGTTGGGATCACTACAAGCCATACCTGGCCTCATTTGAATTATTCAAATATAGGAATTATTTCGCCATTAAAAAATTTTTTTCAGATCCTCACGTTCACTACCCCTGGGCAGGAGTGAGTTGGTGTAACCATCTGGGAGACTGGCTTGACACAGTTTCCTAAGCCGATCACAGCCACAGCCCCTGAGCCCGCAAGTCCGCCTGTGAATTTGTACATTCAAGAGAGATGAGTGCCTGGAGCCACCTAAAGTCACGGGCAAGAATGTTCTCAGTATTTCTGCTTGTACCATCCTCCACCTGGAAACCACGCCAGTGGCCATCACCAAGAGGATGGGCAAATTGTGGTTTAAACACTTAAATAGCACTTACTCATATGTTAATATTACTTCCTTTAATCCTCGAACAACCCTTTTTTTTTTTAAAGATATTTTTATTATTTTTTATTATTTATTTATTTTTTTAAGAAGATTTTATTTATTTATTTGACAGGGAGAGAGAGATCACAAGTAGGCAGAGAAGCAGGCAGAGAGAGAGGGGGAAGCAGGCTCCCTGCTGAGCAGAGAGCCGGACGCGGGGCTAGATCCCAGGACCCTGAGACCATGACCTGAGTCGAAGGCAGAGGCTTTAACCCACTGAGCCACCCAGGCGCCCCCTCGAACAACCCTTTAAGGGACGCAGTTAGCCTACCCATTTGACAGATGAGGTGACTGAGGCCCAGAGAGGTTAAATAACTTGACCAAGGTTTCCCAGCTGGTAAGTAGCGGAATGGTCGGGCAGGTGCAGTGACGAAGGTCAGTGTGGCAGAGGGACCAGCGCCCAGGGCATGTTGCGGGGGAAATGGCTGATAGCAGAGAAGCTGGGCTCAGACTAGCTGGGGGAATGATGACACCGGATCCTTAGGCTAGCTAATCTCAGGGCTCCAGAGAGGATGTCTCAAGACTCAGCAGAGACCCCACTGCTGGGTGGGGGTTGTGAGGCAGGACTTAAGTCTCAGTGTGTCTGGGAAATAGGACTCTTCCCAAATCCCTGGCCTGGACCTGCGGAGTCATCTGCCTGTCGGACTTCCACGTCCAATAGGCCTGCCCAGAGTGGAAATCTTCCTCCCCGGCTCCCACTGGCTCTCTGGCCTAGTGGCAGCCTCCCAAAGCCCCAGCTCTCCAGGACTCCTTCTCGGGCCCTCCAGCACTCCACGGGGATTCAGCGGCCACGTCCCAGCATCAGCAGCGCCCCCTGCTGCCTGGGAGACTGGGGTACCTTACTCCTTCATCTGGGAACGCTGCGCAAAGATGCCAGGACAACTGGGCTTCAAGTGCCCATATCGGGCATCTAGTAAATGCTCATTAAGTGTCAGCCAACTTTCCCTCCTTAATCGCACCCGGGGGTGGGGAGCGGCCGCTGGGTGGTAGCTGGGTGCTCTCACCGCGAGGGCTGGACTGGTCAGCTAACCCATCTCTTTCCCTTAGACGGGGTTGTTCACTCTGCGATCTGGCAGAGCGCATCCTCGATCCTAACTCCGGATACAATCCTGTCATTCCTCTGCCTAAAACAATTTTCCGTTCAGTTTTGTGCTGGTGGAAAATCAGCCATTGGGACCCAGAATAGAGAGCAGAGCCCATTGGCGCTGCAGACACAGACTTTCAGGAGAGAACCAGGCACTCCTTGTGTGGATCTGCAACGGATCCTGGAGGAAAAGTAAACATGATTCACTTACACGAGAGAGTAGAATTATCAGTACTTGCAGGGGATGTGATTGCATATCTGGGAACCCAGGAGAATCAACTGAAAAATAAACAATAAGAAAATTCAGTAATGTGGCCACTTGCACATTTTTTTTTAAAGATTTTATTTATTTATGATAAAGAGGGAGTGCACAAGGAGGGGGAGCAGCAGGCAGAGGGAAAAGCAAGAGGACCCTGTGCAGGGAGCCTGATGCGGGACTCCATCTCAGAACCCTGGAATCATGACCTGAGCCAAAGGCAGATGCTTAACCACTTAACGGGGCTGAGCCACCTGGGGGTCCCGGTCACTTGTACATTTAATATACAAAAAGCAATTGGTTTTTGATGTGCAAAGGACCTGGTTAGAAAATACAATAGAAGAAAAATTCCACTTACAATACTTACTGAAGTTAGACTACCTGGGAAATAAAGTTGATTAAAATGAATCCAAATAAACCAAAACTTTAAAACTTTAGCAAAGAGTCTTTTTTTTAATTGAATGAATGGTGAGACATACCCTATTTTCAGATAGAAAAAAATTGTATTGTATTTTTTCTCTCTGAATTTATCTAAAAACTTAATGCAATTTCAATAGAAATATCTACTTTTAAATTAGACAAGTGGATTCTTAAGTTCATAAGAAAAGTAAAATATTCAACTATAGCCAAGAAAATTCTACAAAAGAAGGCCAGTAGGGGAAACTATCTCTTCCAAATAATAAGAGGCATTATAAAACTATACTTAATAAAGAAGGTTGAGGGGCGCCTGGGTGGCTCAGTCAGTTAAGCAGCTGCCTTCTGCTCGGGTCATGATCTCAGGGTCCTGGGATCGAGCCCCTCATTGGGCTCTCTGTTCAGCAGGGAGTCTGCTTCTCCCTCTCCGTCTGTCCCTACTCCCCACTTGTGCTCTCTCTCTCAAATAAATAAATAAAATCTTAAAAAAAAAAAAAGCTTGAAAGAGCATATGAATGTACAGATCAATGGAACAAATTAGAGAACTCTAAAATAGACCCAAATACATATGGAAAGGTGGCATTTCAAAGCAGTGGAAAAAAGATGGATTATTCAATAAAGGGCTTCGGGACAGCTGAGTGCCAGCTGGAGCCATACCTTACTCCTTACACCAAAGTCAATTCCAGATGGATTAAAGTACTTTAAAAACATAAAGTACCAGAAGAAAAGTCGAGGGTTGTTTTTTATCATCTCCAAATAGGGAAGATCTTCCTAAGTAAGACATAAAATACTGAAGCCATAAAGGAAAAGACTGCTACACTTATGTACATACAGAGTCTATTTAGGGAAAAATACTTATTTAAAAAGTTTTTGAAAATGAAAAACTTGGGGGAAAAAGTTTGCTTCTCATACAACAAAAACCCAGTTGCCTTAATATATAAAGAACTGTTATTTAAAAACAAGAAGAGCTGGTAAATATCAATAATCCAACCACTGGGGAAAAAAATGAGCAAAGGACGAGAACATGCAGTTTATAAATGAAAAGGCACTCAACTGGGGCACCTGGGTGGCTCAGCCGGTTAAGCATCTGCCTTCAGCCTGAGGTCATGATCTCAGGGTCCTGGGATTGAGTCCGATGTTGAGTTCCCTGCTCAGCAGGGAGTTTGCTTCTCTTCTCCCTCTTCCTCTGCCCCTCCCCCCCCAACTCATGCTCTCTCGCTTTCTCTCTCTCTGAAATAAATAAAATCTTAAAAAAAAAAAGGAAGTAAGAAGAAAAGGTACTCAATCTAACTTAATGAAAGGAATGAAAATTCCAACAATGGGACAGCAAAATTTAGAAAGATCAGTAAGTCACATTGGAAGCATGTAGGGAAGAGGCACAGCCGATGAGAAGTCGACGCTGTGATTTCTTTCCAGGACCATTTTGCATTATTTGTAAAAAAAATTTTTTTTTGCATTATTTGTCAAAAATACAAATAATGCAAAATGGCCCTGGAAAGAAATCACAGCCATTGACTAAAATAAAAAAATAAAAATAAAAATAAATTAAAAAAAAAACGCTTCCACTCCTTGATCCAATAGTTCTTTCTTGACTCATGGTTTACTCCACGAATATACCCAAGGGCAAAACCTGCTGAGTGCAAATGTTACAGAAATATTGTTTATAATAGCGTTGGATTGGAAACAGTTCAAATGGCCTTTCAATAGGCTGCTGGCCAACCATAGAATTTTAGGAGGATTGACAAACTTTTTTTTTAAAGGGTCAGATGGCATTATGTGCTTTATGGGCCAAAAGGCAGAATAGAGGTTATTATGCAAGTACTACTTTAAAACAATTCTCAGCTCAGGTGTGATTACAGGCAGGGTTTGGTCTCTGGCCTAGAATATCCATGCAATGAAAAGCTATCCAAGTTACGATGAGATATGTCTAAATATTGATTGTGTGGAAAAGTCCCAGTACATACATTTTAAAAAGCAAGGGATGGGGACAGTGACTGGCTTCTCCCTGTGGGAGCTGTGTTTTGAAGACAATGTCTGGAAGCTGCTACCTTTTAATTGTTGGCCACCATGATAATCCAGTTTTTGAAATGGAATTTTTGGCAGCTGGAAAAGCAGAATTCAAAGATGGTCATCGTCATCTGAACCCTTTCATAGCTCATGCTGCTCTTGACCTCGTAGATGAGAGTATGTGGCTGTCCAATAACATGGACTTGAAACCTGTGGACAAGTTCAATGAGTGGTCTGTTCCAGCGTTTGTTACTGCAGGTCGTATGAGATTTATTATGTTTTGTGACGTAAGGCAAGAAGAGGGAATAAAGAACTTCCTTACTGATGTCTATGATTTATACATAAAGTTTGCAATGAATCCATTTTATGAACCAAATTCTCCTATCTGACCAAGAGCATTTGACAGAAAAGTTCCGTTTCTTGTGAAGAAACACCTTTTAAGTTGAATGCAGAAAAATTTGGAAATAAACGTCACTACAATGGGGTCTTCTCAGGAATGTGTACATTGTGAGTAACTTGATTAAATAGCCTGGGAAAGTTTTACTTGTTGTCTAAATTTATCTAAACCTAATAAAATTGCTTATATATTTCAAAACAGTACATTCAGTTTCTTACGATTGTCAACAGATTAATATTTGCTTGTGGACAGTGTTATTTGTAAACTCTTTGTAACCTTGGAAATATCTTTATTCTAAAAATTAAGAATGAGCTTTAGACTTTACTAATTCAGATAGCCTGATCTTAATGTCACGATCTAGAACCAAAGGTCGTTGTCAAGATTTGGGTAGACAGATTTAAAACTAAAAGTTGCTGCAGTAGGGAATGAAGTTGATAGCCTGTTCATGGGCTTCTATACATCTAGAAATGTTATAAAACCATATAGATGTAAGCATAGCACTCCCCAAGAAGCTGAAGTGAACCACTTTTGCAGTCCCAAATGCCACATGCCTGCCTCTGTCAAAGACTGGGAATGGTGATTCTGCTATAAATTGAGAATCCTGGGTCCATGTTTGTAAAATGGGAATCAACATGCAAATATCAGGTGCATTTTTGTACATGAGCAATGAACAATCTGAAATGGAAATGAAGAGAATAATTCCATTTACAGTAGCATCAAAAAATTTAAATATTAGGAATTAATTTAACCAAGGAGGAGAAAGACATGCACAGTGAAAAGTACAAAATATTTCTGAAGGAAATTAAAGAAGATGTAAATAAATGGAAAGACATTCTGTTTTCATTGATTGCAAGACTTAATTATTATTAAGGTGTTAATATTACCCAGAGTGATAGAGTCAGTGTAATCCTTATCAAAATCCCAATGACATTTTTTTTCGGAAATGGAAAAATCCACCCTAAAATCTCAAGGGACCCCAAATAGCTAAAACAATCTGGAAAGAAAAAAAATGCACTGAAATTAGAGGGCTCACTCGTCATGACTTCAAAACTCACTACAAAGTCATGCTAATCCAAACTGTGTTGTAAAGCATAAAGACAGACATATAGATCAATGGAATAAAATACAAAGCCCAGAAATAAACCCTCACATATAGAGTCAAATGATTTTTGACCAAGGTGCCAAGACCATTTAATAGGAAAAGGACGGTCTTTTTTTTTTTTTTTAAACATATAATGTATTATTTGTTTCAGGGGTACAGGTCTGTGAATCATCAGTCTTACACAATTCGCAGCACTCACCATAGCACATACCCTCCCCAAAGTCCATCACCCAGACCCCCCATCCCTCCCACTGCCTCTCCTCCAGCAACCCTCACTTTGTTTCCTGAGATTAAGAGTCTCTTATGGTTTGTCTCCCTCTCTGGTTTCCTCTTATTTCATTTGTCCCTCCCTTTCCCTATGATCCTCTGTCTTGTTTCTCAAATTCCTCATATCAGTGAGATCATATGATAATTGTCTTTCTCTGATTGACTTATTTCGCTTGGTATAATACCCTCTAGTTCCATCCATGTCATTGCAAATGGCAAGATTTCCTTTTTTGATGGCTGCATAATATCTATCTATCTATCTATCATCTACCTATCTATATCTATCGATACCACATTTTCTTTATCCATTCATCTGTCAATGGACATTCAGGCTCTTTCCATAGTTTGGCTACTGTGGACATTGCTGCTATAAACATTTGGGTGCACGTGCCCCTTCGGATCACTACATTTGTATCTTTGGGGTAAATACCCAGTAGTGCAATTGCTGGGTTGTAGGATGGCTCTATTTTCAACCTTTTTTTTTTTTTTTTTTTAAGATTTATTTATTTATTTAACAGAGAGAAAGAGAGCACAAGCAGGGGCAGAGGGAGAGGGAGAAGTAGACTCCCCTCTGAGCAGGGAGCCTGATGTGGGACTCCATCTCAGGACCCTGAGATCATGAACTGAGCCAAAGGTAGATGCTTAATTGATTGAGCCACCCAGGCGCCCTATTTTCAACTTTTTGAGGAAACTCTATACTGTTTTCCAGAGTGGCTGCACCAGCTTGCATTCCCACCAACAGTGTAGGAGGGTTCCCCTTTCTCCTCATCCTCGCCAACATCTGTCATTTCCTGACTTGTTAATTTTAGCTATTCTGACTGGTGTGAGGGGGTATCTCACTGTGGTTTTGATTTGTATTTCCCTGATGCTGAGTGATGTTGAGCACTTTTTCATGTGTCTATTGGCCATTTGGATGTCCTCTTTGCATGTCTTCTGCCCATTTCTTGTTCAGATTATTTGTTCTCTGGGTATTGAGTTTGAGAAGTTCTTTATAGATTTTGGATACTAGCCCTTTATCTGATATATCATTTGCGAATATCTTCTCCCATTCTGTCAGTTGTCTTTGGTTTTGTTGACTGTTTCCTTTGCTGTGCAAAAGCTTTTTTTTCTTAATGAAGTCCCAGTAGTTCATTTTTGCCCTTGCTTCCCTTTCCTTTGGAGGTGCTTCTACGAAGAAGTTGCTGTGGCTAAGGCCAAAGAGGTTGCTGCCTGTGTTCTCCTCAAAGATTTTGATAGATTTCTGTCTCACATTGAGGTCTTTCATCCATTTTGAGTCTATTTTTGTGTGTGGTGTAAGGAAATGGTCCAGTTCCATTCTTCTGCATGTGGCTGTCCAATTTTCCCACCATCTGTTGAAGAGACTTGTCTTTTTTCCATTGGACATTCTTTCCTGCTTTGTCGAAGATTAGTTGACCATAGAGTTGAGGGTCCATTTCTGGGCTCTTTATTTGTTCCATTGATCTATGTGTCTGTTTTTGTGCCAGTACCATACTGTCTTGATGATTACAGCTTTGTAATAGAGCTTGAAGTCCGGAATTGTGATGCCACCAGCTTTGGTTTTCTTTTTCAACATTCCTCTGGCTATTCAGGGTCTTTTCTGGTTCCATAAAAATTTTAGGATTTTTTGTTCCATTTCTTTGAAAAAAGTTGAT
>CM052885.1:84104414-84116816 GCA_028534135.1 Potos flavus
TGTTCTTCCAATCCATGAGCATGGAACGTTTTTCCATTTGTTTGTGTCTTCCTCAATTTCTTTCATGAGCACTTTATAGTTTTCTGAGTGCAGATTCTTTGTCTCTTTGGTTAGGTTTATTCCTAGGTATCTTATGGTTTCGGGGGCCGTTGTAAATGGGATCGACTCCTTAATTTCTCTTTCTTCTGTCTTGTTGATGTATAGAAATGCAACATATTTCTGTGCATCGATTTTATATCCTGACATTTTACTAAATTCCTGTATGAGTTCTAGCAGTTTTGGAGTGGAGTCTTTTGGGTTTTCCACATAAAGTATCATAACATCTGCAAAGAGTGAGAGTTTGCCTTCTTCTTTGCCAATTCAGATGCCTTTTATTTCTTTTTGTTGTCTGATTGCTGAGGCTAGGACTTCTAGTACTATGTTGAATAACAGTGGTGATAGTAAACATCCCTGCCATGTTTCTGACCTTAGGGGAAAAGTTCTCAGTTTTTCCCCATTGGGAATGATAGTTGCTATGGGTTTTTCATAGATGGCTTTTATGATATTGAGATATGTGCCCTCTATCCCTGAAGAGTTTTGATCAAGAAAGGATGCTGTACTTTGTCAAATGCTTTTTCAGCATCTATTGAGAGTATCATATGGTTCTTGTTCTTTCTTTTATTAATGTATCACATTGATTTGCAGATGTCAGTCTTTTTTTTTTTTAAGATTTTATTTACTTATCTATTTAGAGAAAGAGAGAGGGCATGCGAATTGGGGGAGGGGCAGAGGGAGAGGGAGAATCTCCAGCAGACTTCGCATCAAGCCTGGAGCCCAGAGCCCAACATGGGGCTTGATCTCATGGCTCTGAGATCATGACCTGAGCCAAAATCAAGAGTCAGACACTTAATCGACTGAGCCACCCCGGCTCCCCAGGAAAGGAAAGTCTTTTCAACAAATAATGCAGGGATGGGTCACCTGGGTGTCTCAGTTGGTTGAGCGACTGCCTTCTGCTTGGGTCATGAACCCGGAGTCCCAGGATCGAGTCCTGGATCGGGCTCGCAGCTCCACAGGGAGTCTGCTTCTCCCTCTGACCTTCTCCCCTCTCATGCTCTCTCTCACTCTCTCTCTCTCTCAAATAAATAAATAAAATCTTAAAAAAAAAATAATTCAGGGAAAGCATTTCTCTGAGGAAGATATACAAATAGCCAATAAATGCATGAAACAATGCTCAGCATCACTAATTACTATGGAAATGCAAATCAAAATGACAATGAGATACCACCTCACAACTATAAAGATGGCTACTATTAAACAAAACCCAGAAAAATCACAAGTTGGCAAGGATGTGAAGAAATCAAATCTGTTGGGAAACTCAAATGGTGCAGCTCCTGTGGAAAGCCCTATGATCATTCCTCAGAAACTCACAAATAAAATTCCCGTATGATCCAGCAACTCCATTTCTGGGTACACACCCAAAAGAATTGGAAGCAGGGTCTTGAGGAGCTACTTGGACACCCGTGTTCACAGCAGCATAATTCCCAATAGTCAACAATGTCAAAGCAAACCAGTGTTTGCTGACAGATGAACGAGTACACAGGACGTAGTGTATGCATACAGTGGAATATTATTAAGCCTGACAATAAAGGATGTTCTGGATGTTCTGATACCCACTCAACATAGATGAAACCTGAGGACATTATGCTAAGTGAAATAAGACAGACACAAAGGGACAAATCGTTTACTATTTCACTTATATGAGGTCCTGGAAGAGTTAAATTCATAGAGACAGAAAATAGCATGGTGGTCACCAGGGACTGGTTCGAGGAAGTTGTAGGGAGTTATTGTTTAATAGGGACAGAGTTTCAGCTTGGGATGATGAAAGAGCTGTGAACATGGATAGCGGTTGTGGTTGGACAACAATATGAATGTATTTATTGTCACTGAACTGTATACTTAATGGTTAAAATGGTAGATTTTATATTATGAATATTTTATCAGAGTAATAAAAAGGATGTTTTTAATTTTTTAATTTTTAACTTTTTTAAAAGATTTTATTTATTTATTTGAGAAAACGAGAGAGAAGCACGAGGTGGGGAGGGGCAGAGGGAGAAGCAGACTCCCTGCTGATCAGGAAGCCCTATGATTCGGGGCTCAATCCCAGGACCCTGAAATCATGACCTGAGCCAAAGGCAGACACTCAGCCGACTGAGCCACCCAGGCACCCAAAATGATATTTTTAAAAGTTTTTAAAAAGCAAAGGATATAATAGTAAGCTGCCATTTGTGTAAATTAATATGCATGTATGTGTATGTGTGTGTATACATACATGTATATATTTGTATGTGTATAGGAAATTTCTGAAGGATAGTGAGTAGTGATAGTGGGATGACAGAGAGCCTTACTTTTTCAGTAAAAAAAAGAAATTTAGAAAGGAATATTTACCATAAAACAGTAAATAATTTTCAATGTTATAGATCATCAAAATCCCTTTTGCCATAACAAACTTGTATTTCCCAATCTGCTTCCCCCAACAGTCACATATACACATCACACATACTGTTAGAGCTAACAGTAGCCCAATGAGCACCTTTGTATAATTAGAAAAAGGCCTCCATTCCTTTGCGTGGATATAGCCCTATAGGCATGCAGCTTGAGAAACAGAGAAGAGGATGGATTTTAGCCCTATTAGCCCTTCAACTGGGTGCCTTTTTTGCAGTGCACAACATGCACAACTGTTCATGGTGGTCTTGGCTGGTACCATTTTTTCCTTACTTGACCAGTGTTATTCTTCATAGATTAAGAAAGAACATATAGCACCTGTTTGTTTGTTTGTTTTTAAAGATTTTATTTCTTTGACAGAGAGAAATAGCAAGAGAGGCAACACAAGCAAGAGGAGTGGAAGAGGGAGAAGCTGGCTTCCTGCCAAGCAGGGAGGCCCAACACGGAGCTCAATCCCAGGACCCCGGAATCATGACCTGAGCTGAAGGCAGACGCTTAACGGCTGAGCCACCCAGGTGCCCCAGCACCTGTTGTTAAAAATATAATTTTCTTAAAAATATGTGGTTCTTTACTTTTCTTAACAGGCTGCTCTTTATTTATTTATTTATTTATTTTTATTTATTTATGAAAGAGAGAGAGAGAGAGAGCATGCAAGTGTAGATGAAGGGGCAGGGGGTGAGGGAGAGAGGGAATCCCAAGCAGGCTCCACACTCAGCATGGAGACCAACACAGGGCTTAATCTCACAACCCTGAGATCATGACCTGAGCCAAAATCAAGAGTTGGATGCTTAACTGACTGAGTTACCCAGGTGCCCCAATACATGTTTCTTTTCAAAGCACACAAAAAATAGAAGTAGCAGTGCCTGGCTGGCCCAGTCGGTAGAGCATACAACGTCTGATCTCAGGGTTGTGAGTTCGAGCCCTATGTTAGATGTAGAGTTGTTTTTAAAAAATACAATATTTAAAAAAAAAAAGTAGAAATAGAGAATATTCTGCTCTTTTCACTTGTTTTATTGATGCGATACGAAAGGAACCACTCAAATTTCCTGGCAACTGTTGGTTGCTGGGATTTTCATAACCAAGATGACCTGCAAACATTTCTAGTTACCTGAAATTTTGTTTTTTTTGTCTCAGAAAGCCTTAAGAGTTTAGCTAGAAGGGGGAAATCCCTTGTTCTCTGTTTCCCTTCCCATCCCAAAGCCTTGTATTAAGGGACATCGTCTTTCTGGATCTGGTCTGAGGACATCCATGCTCAATATGAGGCAAGGGAAGTCATAGAGTAAATACAACATCTGATTTCAGGTCAACAAAATTCACACCAACTGGTTTTTGCATTGCTTTATTTTTTAGAACAAAGTATCCTATGAGTTACATTATCTCATGCAAAGAATTGCAAACATTTGTAATATGAGCTAGGGGTTCATTTGTACCAACCTGGAAAACCAAAAAAACCTGTTAATACTGAGTCAGTGAGGAACAAAGCAAGAAGGAAAGTCTCAGTTACCTTGACAGTTGGTTTTTGGTTCTTTCTCCAAAGACCCACAAGTCCGTTTTTCTCTACGTACCCTAAGTCTGTAGGTGCCTTTTGAAACCAGACCATTCTGAACCTTAAAGGTAAGCTTTTTCTATGGAACCTAAAAGAGACCTGTTTTCAAATGTATTCTGTCCTTCTTTATAGAAGTTTTTTTAAAAAAGATTTATTATTTTTATTTTAGAGAGAGAGTGTGCTCTTGTGTGAGCAGGGGAAGAGGCAGAGGGAGAGGGAGAGAGAATCTCAAGCAGACTTCCTGCTGAGTATGGATCCAGGCTGGGGGCTTGATCTCACAACCCTGAGATCATGACCTGAGCCAAAACCAAGAGTTGGACACTCGACCAACTGAGCCACCCTGACGCCCTTATTCTGTCCTTTTATAAAGAACTTTTAGATTTAGAGAAAAGTTGCAAAAATTAAGAGTTCCCATTTCCCTTCTCCCAGCTTCCCCTAATATTAACACCTTGCCTAACTGTATCAAATTTAAGAAATTGATACTGGTACAATACCACTAGCCAATCTGCAGACTTTATTTGAACTTGAGTCGTTTCCCTACCTTTGCATTTACGTATCTTCAACTCCTCTAATCTGTGACAGTTCTTCAGTTTCTCCTTGTCTTCATGACCTTGACATTACTGAGAAGTACCGATCAGTTATTTAGTAGCTTATTCCTCAGTTAGGGTTTGTCTCAGAATCAGGTGGAGGTGATGCATTTTTGGCAGGTGCGTTCCTGGTGACATTGTGCCTGGCCCCGTGCCTTCCCCTGGGGGACATCATGCTGATGTATCCTCCTACTGGTAATACTCCTTTTGATCTCTTGGATAAGGTGGCGTCTGCTGGATTTGTCCACTATAAAATTACTGTTTTTCTCTTTGCAGTTAATGAACATCTTTGGAGAGATACTTGAGACTGCAAAAACCCTGTTTTTCCTCAGAGTTCGCTGACTACTTTTAGCACATTGGTCCGTTAGACAGTTGTCACAGTGGTGACCTCGTAGTGGTTTTCTGTTTTCCTTGTGCCTTTTACATTTATTAATTAGAATTCTTCTGTAAGAAAGAGCTGTTCTTAGTACTGATAAACAAACTAAACCTTGGGTTACATTTGGGTAAATGCTATAACTATTCTAGAGGTTCTATACATTTCCTAAAGTTCTAATATTTTAATAAGGTCATCACTTCATATTTTAATTATCGAAGTGTTTCATGTCACAGAAATAACCTGATTTCCTTGCCAGCTATATTGTAAACTCTCATCTCATCAGCTCTTTAACCGTGTCTATTCTGAGTTTTTGTCATTTATAATTGTTCTAATTCTCTTGTAAATGAGCTTTGTCTTCAAGGAGAGTCATATAAAGGATTTTTAGGACAAATACAAGTATTCAATATATTAAAATTCCTAAAACTAAAATGGGTAAGAATTTCCAGAACTAACTAAAGCTGCATTCATTCTAAACCAGAATCGGTAACATTAGATTAAATAAACTAAAAGATAAAAAAAAAAAGAGCTGTTCTTTCTACCTCATTTACTTATTTACTGATTTTTTTAAAATATTTTATTTATTATTTGTCAGAGAGAGGAAGAGAGTGCACGAGCAGGGAGAGGAGCAGGCAGAGGAAGGGAAAAGCAGGCTCCCCACTGAGCAGGGAGCCCAGTGTGGGGCTCAATCCCAGAACCTTGGGATCATGACCTGAGCCTAAGGCAACTGCTTAACCAACTGAGCCACCCAAGTGTCCCAATTATGTACGGATTTTTAAAACTCAGTTACTTATAACAATATGTATCCATGGGTATTTATTTTAGTTTACAGGTTATAATCCAACACTACTGTTTTTAGTTTGTTATTTATTTTGTTATTATTTCAGCTTTGGCCATTAGAAGCTCTTTCAGGTTCGTCCCTGGGCCTTTAGACATGTCCCCATTCTCTCCAAATTTTTCCTTATTTAATAGGCCCCCATGATGCTTCAGGCTCATCTTGGATTTTCCCTGCCCCAGTCCTGGGATAGAAACACAAATAATACTGCTGTTTAATTAATCACGAATAAAACAAAATATAATTATTTATATCTGTACGATAGAACTAAAATAATACCCCAGGCCGCAATATCACCACCATTTAGAAACTCTGTAATCAGTTTAGATACTGTGGTTTTATTTTATTGTTTGACCATTTAAGGAACATCTAGAGCAGTGCCTGACATGACACACCATGGGTCATAACATAACAGCTCTGAGAATGCGTGGTCCACACCAGCATTTCTTTTTTGCCTCAGAATAATGATCCACGAGTTTGAATTTATGTTTCTCTTTCTTTAGGATATGGAGAAAACAAATGAATTACATCTCCACTCATCGCGGGTCTTAAGCTCAGAGGAGCCTTCAATTCTGGGCCTTCACTGTGGAAGCCAGGCTAGGAAAGGTAAGGAAAAAGAAAGCAAGACACAGGAAGGATGCACACGAGAATCAGAAAGTCACCACCTCTGGAGAGCCTCCCAGCTTGCAGGCCCCCAGCCAGTGGGCCTCATCAACTCATTCTCCTGGTCGTTGCTGTTGTTGGATTTGCTTGTTCTCAATGCTGACACTGTTCAAATCCTGTCTAGAGAGAATAAGAAAGCAAAGCAAGCAAACATAGGGATTTTTCTCTGCAAGTGTTTCTTGGATATTTTGGCTCTGGCATCCAGTCAAGAAAAACATGATCCAAGAAGCATCACTCTCAGCCAGGACCTGTCAGCACAGAGGTTTTCTTATTTTGCGGGCAAAGGTGAAGAAGATAGAGATTGGTATAGTCTCAGTCCTTAGGCTCCTGAGCCTTCAGTTCTGCCTCCATGCACAGTAAACTTGTCAGAAGCATAAGACAGGGCACTGCCAAGCATACTTCCCATGGGAGCCAGCAGAAAGCCAGAGAGCATTCAACAAAAAACAAAATAATGAAAAAACATGAAGACTGAGGTTTGAGAACCCTCTCCCAGGTGATGTGAAGATACTACTCACTTTCTGGTCCTTGAAATTAAATTTTTTTTGTTTGTTTCTGTTAGCTGATAAGAAGCTGCATAGCAAGAATAGGATCCTAGGATCATTCCAAGCTTACTATGGACTTGAACCTGGAGCTTTTGGGATAGAGCTTATTTTCCCAGTCAACGAGAGAGCTTGCTATAAAGGAAGTATTGTTTTAATTTTCTTTTTTAAAGAGTATAAGAGGAGTGTAAGAGAACTCTTGTATTTCTTTGTATCTCTATAATCTTTTATGTCTTCATTTCTGGGACACTGGAAGCTAGATGAGAAAAATGTATTGAAATCAGGGCACCTGGGTGGCTTAGTTGGTTAAGCATCTGACTCTTGATTTTGGCTCAGGTCATGATCTCAAGGTCATGGGATCAAGCCCCACACTGGGCTTCTCGCTTAGCATGAAGCCTGCTTGAGATTCTCTCTCTCTCTCTGTCCCTCCCCCTGCTCATGCTCTCCCTTTCTCTAAATAAATAAATAAATAAATAAAATCTTAATTAAAAAATAAATTGAAAGCATTGGAAGTATAAACAGCTGCTATGAATTGCATTGTATCCCTCCTGTAAAAGAGATGTGTTGCAGTCCTAACTTCCAGTACCTCAGTGACCTTGTTTGGAAATACAGTCTTTGCATATTTAATCAAATTAAGGTAAGGTTACTGATGTTATTGAAAGGAGAAATTTGAACACACAGACTGGATATAGTTGGGTCTTGCTTTTGTATTTAGTTTGACAATCTCTGCCTTTTGATGGAAGTATTTGGTTCATTTATATTTAATGTAATAATATAACTGGATCTTCATCTACCATTTTGCTACTTGGTAGTAAAACTACTACTTTTTACTACTTGTAAAAATTACTTGTTTTTACTTATAGTAAAAGTACAAGTTTTGTACTACTTGTACAAGTAGTACTACTTGTACTACTACTCTACTTGTTCTTTATTTGTCTTGTCTGGTTTTTGCTCCTTCGTTTCTGTTTTCTTACACTTTTTTGTTTTAATAATATATTTTATTCAAATTGCAGTTTAGAATCTTAGATATTCTAGGCAATTGTTTAAGCCAGTGAGCCTCAAACTTAGGGTTGTGAACTCTGATTTTTGTAATAGCATGTCTTCTTTACTATCCATGACAATGTTTATGAAGTCAGTATCAGTCTGGATTATATTCAAGTCTCAAACAGGGGAAGTGAAGTCTTCAGAAGTTATTCATTTGGGAATTGACTGCAATAGTAATTTTTGAGTTGTTACTATATAGAAATACTTCCATATGATCCATACAAAGAAGAAGTTACATAGCTTAAGATAAAAAATTGAGTTTAGAGAACAAGCTTAGAGAAACCAGCTTACAGGCAAGAAAAATTCAGCAAGAACATCAATTATCATCTGGACTGTTGGCACTATATTTTGGGGGTATATTAGTGCTCTCCAAAATCAGATGGCATGTCTATGATATATCTGGTTTTGGAAATGACTAGCAAAAATGTTTGCTGATATTTCTTTGACCTACTTGACTTATATAAAATAAATCAAACTATATATAGCCACACACTATGTGGCTATATCTCCCTTGACTTGCCCTCTTACATGGTGGCTGAGGCATTGGCAAAAAGCCCATAAGTGTCTGACAAACATTGATTGATTGATATTTGCAGTTGTAGTTTCACTGAACAAAAAGTCAGAATATGCAAAGATTAATTAATGCAACTTGGTGATTGGGTAAGCATGGGAAAGAAGAAAGGGGGCAATTACATTTACCAAATCCTGACTATGTCCCTAGCAAGGTGTTGTGAGTGTTTAAGATGAGAATAGATCAATGGACCCTCACAGGGAGGTTGGGCATATCAGATGGATAAATGCACATGAAAGCTCCTTGAAAACTATAAATGGGGTAAATGCTGTCTTCTCTTGGGTTGCTTGGAGCAGAGCCTGGGCCGGGGAATCGGGTGCATGGGATAGACTGAGGGGGTGGGCTCAGGAGAGAGAGAGGAATATAAGTTCTGTGTCTTCATTTCCTCATTTGCATTTTGGGGATAAGTATTAGAAATTATTCACTGATTCAACAATTGTTTTTAAGCACACTATGCACGAGACACAGTTCTAGGAGGAGTGGATAATACAAGCCAAAGAAACCAAGTCCCCCTCATAAGTGACATTTTGTAGCTTCCATTACTTCCTGGTTCCTTTCACCCTCGGGGGAGTATACTGATTAAAGTGCCTTGTTCCAAGGCATTTGCCCTGGAGTGAGGGGGACATAGAACCTGGACTGGCATCTTCTGAGCAGCTCCGAGTCCTTGCTTGATCCATGTCATCCTCATGTCTTCCCAGGGAGCCAGGAAGAGAGTAAGTATTATTTCCACTTTGCAAGAAGGGGAATAGCGGTCCCATGACCACCGCACCATCACCCCTGAGACCCAGTGGCAGAAACATACTAAAAGTTATGTCTCCTGTGTTCTAGACTGCTTCCTTTAGTCTTCCGGCAACCAGCATTTGAAGTGAAGATGTATTAGATTTAATATGAAGACAAGCTCATCAAAATCCTTCTGTGACACCTCCGATTCCTGAGGATGAATTCCTGAAGACACTGCCTCCATCCTGCCTCATTCCTGCCCATGTGGCCAGTCCCAAGGCCAACTTATTAACTTGGGATAGATAAAACCTCTGATCCTTCACAGTTCTTGACACCCATGTGCGAGAAAACTGTTTATCACTATAAATCCCTGAGTTTGGGAGGGTTTTGTTACACAGCAGAACTGTGGTGATAGCTGACTAATAGAGGGGACTGCTCATTAGTATAATTGGGCAGACAAGGTCAAAGGCCATGACTATTTTAAAGTTCTTGATGCATTTTGCCAATTTGCTTTCCAGAAAGATTGTCGCGATAGACGCTCCTGCCCTCGCAGTGATATTTGAGTGGATTTTTCCTGTAGAAACACTAAGGTCTTCCATCCTCATGCTCCCATCAAGTATGTCTTGCCTTCTCACCATTTTGTTTTATTTTTCAGTTGGCAATAGGACCCAGGAAACGGGGCAGATTCATGAGTGTGTGAAGGCAGCGGGCTGTTAAGTGATCTTATGAACTGTGAGTGGATGTGTTGCCAAAGAATAACGTCACAGCCACTCTCTGCCAGGCTCTGGGCGATGCCCCGTAAACCCTGCTGGCCTGCTAACACCAGCCCCAGATTTATATAAATAAATTGCATCTCATTATCTCCTCTCTGGCGCCTTCCTGAGTAATCTCCAATGCAAGCTTGGTGGAAAGCGCTCAGGCTTGCCAGAGCTCAGCCCTGAGGCCAAAGCTTAATAACCTACTTCAAACAGGACTGTTTTGTGACTGTGACCCTTGTGGCGAGAAGGGAGCTGGCCGCCTCTCTCTGTGTGGGCCTTTCATTCCCAGAGGGCGTGTCTGCTCTCTGCTCCCCAGTTCCGACTCTGAGAGATTACAAGTTCAAACCCACCCCACCTCCCTAAATGAAAGGCCCACAGAGGCTCAGCTCTTGAGGACTAGGATGAAGGCCAAGGAAACCCTTGGAAGTCAAGGGGCTTTCACACAGAGAGAATACCAAGGGCATTTAAACATGTCACCACATCCACAGAAACCATTTTCCCCCACATCAGAGCAGTTTGTTTGCATTAAAGCTACTGCATGGCTTTGTTGGTGGAGGGTTTAGAAAACTCAGAGCAAGGGTCAGAAAACTTCTGGAAAAGGCCAGAGAGTAAATGTTCTAGGCTTTGTGGGCCATATTGTCTCTGCTGCGACCACTCTACTCTGTCATTGTAGGTCTGAAAGGAGCCATAAATAGTACACAAACCAATGGGTGTGGCTGTATGCTAATAAAACTTTATTTACAAAAATCTTGTGGTGCAAAGGCATAGTTTGCTGTGACACAGGACACGGTGGTGAAAAAAGAGGCAGAGCCTTGCCTTTAGACTTCTTAAAAAAAAAAAAAAAAAAAAAAAAAGACTTGGAAAATGATCATCCCAAGCCTTGAGATTGACAGAATACCTTCAATGGTGCGCCTGGGTGGCTCAGTCGGTTAAGCTCTGCCTTCAGCTCAGGTCACGGTCCTGGGATGGAGCCCCACATCCGGCTCTGCTCAGCAGGGAGCCTGCTTCCCCCTCTCTCTCTGCCTGCCTCTCTGCCCACTTGTGATCTCTTTGTCTCTGTCAAATAAATAAATAAAATCTTTTAAAAAAGAAAGAAAGAAAGAAAGAAAGAAAGAATGCCTTCAAAAATTGGCTGGGCCCTCCCTCCTCTGAAGGAAGACAGGCTCTTCACTCACTGTCCCCAGCTCAGAGGACAAAAGTTGCTCATGTCTCCTTGATTGCAAAGGTTGTCTCATCCCAGTGTAGACCTCAGACCTCAGGCCCTCATCTGGAGCTTCCAAGAAAAGGCCACCTGGAGGCTCTGATCTCTTTATTTCCTGCCCCTCAACTTTAGTGGAATGCAAGCAGAGATGTGGTCACATGGTCCTGAGTCCACCACATGCTGTACTTGCCGACAGCCCTTCCACCCAGCCGTCCAATGGCATGCGCACTGAGCCGTCCACAGAGTCACCCAGCCGTCCAATCGCATGCGCACTGAGGCGTCCACGGAGTCACCCAGCCGTCCAATCGCATGCGCACTGAGGCCCCTGACCATCCACGGAGTCACCCATCCACATGCCCACTGGTACGTCACCTCCAACTTCTGCTCCTCCTGTGAGGAGCTAAGGGTCTTTGGAGATGATTTTCTTCTTGAGGCTGACTGCTCTGTTGGGGGTTTTTGGAAAGGATGACATCTTTGAGGGCTGTCTTCACAGTCAGGAAGCTCTCACAGGCTTGGAGAGACGGGAAGGAGGTTGAATATGTGGCCTCTGGTGTCTGACTGCCTAGGTCCACATCCCCCACTCGCTGGCTTCGCGAGGTTGGGCAATTGTAAGACACCACTTGGTTCCTCACTCTTCTGACCTGCGAAAGCCAGTGAGGTAAATTACCCCAATTCCCATGAACCTCCACTCCCCCTCGTATCCACACCCTTCGCAGTGCGGCTTCGCAGCTCTTCCCACGGAGAGGTGGAGTCTGTTTTCCCACCCCCCGAATCTGTCACTTGCTTCGGACAACAGAAAGTGGCAAATCGATGTTGTGCCCACTCTGAGCTAGACCTAACAAGCCTTGGCACCCCTTCATCTTTCCCCTTCTTCTTCCTCACCTGTCTCCCCCCTCAGTCCTGCCCCCACCATGTAAACAAGCCCAGGCTAGCCTGGTGGAGGATGGGGTGTCCCCCTCAACATCAAAACCCCCCATCACTGCAGCCCCCCCCCCACCGCCACCAACTCCCAGAAGCGGAGCCTCCTGGCTGACCTGGGGCTGATGCATGATGGAGCCCAGGCGAAACCAGGAGGACTGCCCAA
>CM052885.1:84123114-84213289 GCA_028534135.1 Potos flavus
TGGAGCATAAGGAAAAACATGGAGGACAATGTGAGAGGGAAGGGAGGGGTGAATTGGAGGAAATCGGAGGGCGATGAACCATGAGAGACTGTGGACTCTGAGCAACAGACTGAGGGTTTTGGAGGGGTGGGGGTGGGGGGTTTGGTGAGCCTGGTGGTGGGTATTGAGGAGGGCACATATTGCATGGAGCACTGGGTGTGGTACATGAACAATGAATCTTGTAACACAAAAAATAAAATAAAAGTATTTGGGGAAAAAAACAAAAACGTTGTACTCATTTACGGCTACTTCCCATTCCTACCCCCACACTGAATAACCCCTAACCTTTCTGTCTCTAGAGATTTGCCTTTTGGGGACACTTCATGTAAAAGGAATCATGCAATAAGTATTCTTTTGTGTGTGGCTTCTTTCAGTGAAGACGATGTTTTGAAATGCTTTCATGCAGGCTGTTTCATCCATGTCAGAACATTTATCAGTGCTTTGCTCTTTTTTATTGTTGGGTATTTTCCATTGTATGCATACACCATATTTGTTTATCCATTTCTCAGCTGATGGACACTGGAGTCCTTTCCATTTGGGGGTTATTCTGAATAATGCTGCAATTAACATTCATGTACAAATCTTTGTGTGAGCATATGTTTTCATTTCTCTGGAGAAGATTGCTGAGTCATATGGCAATTCCATGTTTAACATTTTGAAAAACTGCCAAGCTGTCTTCCAACGTGACTGCACCATTTTACATTCTCACCAGCAGTGTATGAGGGCTCTAATTTCTGCACAGCCTTGCCAACACGGATTATGTTTCTTTGATTAAAGCCATGCTAGTGAGTATCATTTGAATTTCCCTAATGACTAATGGTGCCGAGCATCTTTTCACGTGCTTATTGGCTATTTGTATACCTTTTTCAGAGAACTGGCATTTCAAATCATTTGCCCATTTTAACTTTTTAAAAAGAATTTATTTGAGAGAGAGAGCTCCAGAGGGGTAAGAGGCAGAGGGTCACTCCCTGCTGAGCGGGGAGCCCAACGCTGATCCCAGGACCCTGAGATCATGGCCTGAACTGAAGGTAGATGCTTTACCAACTGAGCCACACAGGCGCCCCCATTTGCCCATCTTTAAATTGGATCATTTGTCTTTTTCCAAATGGATTTGAATTTTTTAGAGCAGTTCTAGGTTCACACAGAAGTAACCAGAAGGTACAGAGATTTCCCATATAAGTCTGCCCCCCTACACACACAGCCTCCCCCCCATTATCAACATCCCTATCACAGGATGACATGTGCTGACACATTATTTTCATCGAAAGTCTATAGTTTGCATTAGGGTTCAGTTTCCATGTTGTGCATTCCATGGGTTTGGACAAAATGTATGACTTATATCTATCATTATACTACCATTGAGAGTATTTTCTCTATCCTAAAAATCCTCTGTGCTCTGCTTATTAATTCCTCCCTCCCCCACTAGCCCCCAGAAACCACCGATCTATTTACTGTTTCCACAGTTTATCTTTTCCAGAATGTCATATAGTTGGAATCATACTATATCTAGCCTTTTCAGATTGGCTTATTTCACTTATTAATATGTCTTTATATTTCCTCCATGTCTTTTCATGCTTGATGCCTCATGTCTTTTTAGTGCTGAAAAATATTCCATTGTCTGGATGGACCACAGTATTTTCTCCATTTACCTATTGAAGGACATCTTGGTTACTTCCAAGGTTTGGCAATTATGAGTAAATGTTGGTGTGGATATAAATTGTCACCTCACCTGGGTAAATATGAAGGAGTATGATTGCTGGATTATATGGTTAAGACTATGTCTAGTTTTGGGACGCCTGGGTGGCCCAGTCGGTTAAGCATCTGCCTTCAGCTCAGATCATGATCTCCGGGGTACTGGGATCAAGCCCGGCAATCGGGCTTCCTGCTCAGCAGGGAGTCTGCTTCTCCCTCTCCCTCTGCCAATCCTGCTGTTTGTGCACTCTCTGTCTCTCCGACAAATAAATAAAATCTTAAAAATTAAAGACTGTCTAGTTTTATAAACTAGAAACTGCCAAACTGTCTTCTAAAGTGGCTGTAACCATTTTGCACTCTCACCAGCAGTGAGAGAGAGTTCCTGTTGCTCCACATCCTCGCCAGCATTGTGTGTTGTTAGTGTTCTGGATTTGAGCCTTTTTAATAGATGTGTATTGGTATTTCATTGTTGTTTTAATTTGCATTTCCTTGATGTCATGATGTGGAGCATCTTTTCATATGTTTATTTGTTCTTCGTGTATCTTCTTTGGTACAGTGTCCTGATCATTCAACAATTTTATTTTTTATTTATTTTTTTAAAAAAGATTTTATTAAAACAAAAATCTTAAAAAAAGATTTATTTATTTGAGAGAGAGGGGAGAGAGAGCGAGTGCACATGCACACAAGTCGGGGAAGGGGCAGGAGAGGGAGAAGCAGGCTCCCGCTGAGCAGAGAGCCCGACGATGTGGGACTCGATCCCAGGACCCTGGGATCATGACCTGAGCCGAAGGCAGATGTTTAACTGACTGAGCCACCCAGGCGACCCACCAATTTTAAATCAGATTGTTCGTTTTCTTATTGTTGAGTTTTACGTGTTCTCTGTATATCTTGGATAACAGTCCTTTATCAGATGTGTGCTTTGCTAAGATTTCCTCTCAGTTCGTCGCTTTTCTTCTCAATCTCTTGACAGTGTCTTTCATAGAGCAGAAGTTTTGAATTTTAATGAACTCCAGCTTATCAAATCTTTCTTTCATGGATGGTGCCTTTGGTGTTGTATCTAAAAAGTCATCACATACCCAAGGCCATCTAGATTTTCTCCTATGTTATCTTCTAGGAGTTTTATAGTTTTGTGTTTGACATTCAGATCTATGATCCATTTTGAGTAAATTGCATGAATACATTTTGAGTGTAAGATTTATGTCTAGATTCAATTTTTTTGCATGTGGATATCTAGCTGTTTCATCACTATTTGTTGAAAATACTATGTTTTCTCCACTGTATTGTTTTTGCTTATTTGTCAAAGATCCCTTTGTCTATTTCTGGGCTCACTATTCTGTTCCATTTATCTATTTGTTCTTTCACCACTACCACATTGCCTTGATTACTGTAGCTTTACAGTGGGTCTTAAAGTTAAGTAGTGTTAGTCCTCCAACTTTGTTCTTTTTAAAATTATTTACTTATTTGTCAGAATGAGAGAGAGCACAAGCACAGGGAGCAGCAGGCAGAGGAAGAAATAGGCTCCCGGCTGAGCAAGGAGCCCAATGCCGGACTCGATCCCAGGACCCTAGGATCATGACCTGAGCCAAAGGCAGACACTTAACCAACTGAGCCACCCAGGCGTCCCTAACTTTGTTCTTTTCCTTCAATATTGTGTTGGCTATTCTAGGTCTTTTGACGCAAGCTAACATTTTATGAAGTCTGTTCATGTTTCTCAAGTGAAAATACCAGAAATGGCCTCTCCCCTAGTTCCTTACATTCACTTTGTTCCCTAACACTACATTTTAATAGTTTCAAAATTCTGTTATATAATTTTGATCAAGTTGTTTCCATTTTTATTTTCTTTTTTTAAGATTTATTTATTTATTTGACAAAGAGAGACAGCGAGAGAGGGAACACAAGCAGGGGGAGCTGGAGACGAAGAAGCAGGCTCCCCGCTGAGCAAGGAGCCCGACCTGGGGCTCGATCCCAGAATATTGCATGACCTGAGTCAAAGGCAGACACCCAATGACTGAGCTACCCGGCGCCCCAAGCTGTTTCCATTTTTAAAGAGAGACTGGTTAAAAACAAACAGCTCCTAAAGATCATGAACCGTAGGCAACACAAGCCATTCCCTCTGCGGCTGCTGCCACGCCCCAGGGACTGTCCAACCACTAGCCTGCGTGGCCCGCTCACATGACGGGTTCTGAGTGTTCTTCTGCCGTGAGGGAAAGGCAGAGGTGGCCCCGCATGGTTCCCCTCCTGTCATGGCGCACGAACCAAAGGACATCCGCACGGCACGCAGGGTGCCGGGGAGGGATGGGGCATATCTACCCAGGGCTTGGTGAAGAAAATGATCTTTATACCAGCAGGAGAAAGATAAAGTAATGTGGCACTAAAGACTGAATTTGTATACCATTTCCCCCCAAAAATCTCTTCAAATGTCTCCAGGAGAAAGTTGGTCTGGCTTCCACGAACATAATTTTTTTAAAAAATATCAGATATTAGGTTTAAAATCATTATACGCAATTCTTGATCATGGGTGTTCACTAATTCTCTTCTAGTCTTAACAGTCATCCACAAGAGAAGTAGTTGATGAAAGCAGGTGATATTTAACCTTCTCTTTTTTTAATTCAAAAAAAATGTTTAAAAGATTTTATTCATTTGAGAGAAAGGGAAAATGGGAGAGAGAGTGCAAGTGGGGTGAAGGGCAGAGGGAGAAGCAGACTCCTTGCTGAGCACGGAGCCCAATGCGGAACTCGATCCCAGGACCCAGAGATCGTGCTTCGAGCCGGAGGCAGACACTTAACTGACTGAGCCACCCAGGCGCCCCTTAATTCAAGAATTTCTAACAGTTAAAATGATAGCCTAGCAGCCCATGATGTTTTTCTCCTGGACACACGTAACGTTGATAATTGTGAAAATGTGAAAGGAATTTGAATCCAGAAGAATTTTTTTCAAGAGAAGTCTGCTAGTGCCAAAGCTCCAGGGAGGTCGCCCTGCACCCAGCTCAGAGGCCACAGCAGCCGTGGACGGACAGATGGATCCACACGTAAGGCTGGAATGGAGGGCTCCTCAGGCCTCCAGCAGCCTCCCTGACCTCCCCGGCCCGGCCTCCCCCGCATCGGTCCTCACCCAGGCTCACGTGGCCATGTGTCCGCGGCTCAGAGGACCCGAAGGGCGAGCTGCCAGCCCCCGCTCTCCGAGAGCCCAAGGCAAGCTGCACGCAGGAGCTGATGGCTGGGTTTCCAGGGATCTTGTGAACCATTATTAAATGTTGAATTACATAAAATTACATGAATCACGTTCAAAATCAAGGTAATAAATTCTCAAAACTCACCGCAGGCTGATTTTACTATGTGATGGTTAGCTCTGCGCTAGAGGTGGCTTCTATCCGTTGTATCTGTAAGACAGCAACTCTATGTGACGGTGTCCTATGTGCATGACTTCCCAGCTGTGGGTTCAGTGACTTCACATTGGCAGCCTCAGATCCGCCATGGTGAGAGCGTCAACGCCATGGAAATCAGCAAATGCAGCAAATCGGTCCTTGACTTACCGTTCCCGTCTCCCTGACCCTCGCCCCAGCAGTGGTCAAACATTTATCAGCACACGTCTGGCTGCGTGACACTGGAGACAAACACCTAGGGGCTCCAGCTGCCCCGAGGGCTGAGGGCATTCCACTGGGACCATGCCTGGACCAGCGGCCTTCATGACACTGATGCGTGTTAGAGCGTCACCCACAGGAAGGAACCATTTAGCGAAGCTAGCAGGGGAGGCTGAGCTGCCCTCTGCACCCGTGGTCTTGCCCAAAGCTGTACAGACCACCCATGACAACTATGGGCCCCTTCCAGCCCTTACTTGAGAAACCTTCAGTCTTCTCCTTTAGCTCACTGAATCCAAATCTGTTCCGGTCTCTGGTTACTCTGATAGGATTCCCCTAGTCTAGTGGAACCTGTCTGTGTAAAGTACTGAAAAGTTCTAAGAGGTAGGAGCTGCCTTTACTGGTTCAGGCAGAGGGAAGGGGCCTGTGCTTATGCAAACTCCAAGAAGTAAGAAAATTTTAATTTGTGATAAACAGAAAGAGTCTGTGCATGTCAGATTTGTAAAGTGGAAAAAAAAAAGAGAGAGAGAGAGAGAGAAAGAGGCACTAATGACGTCTCCCCCCCTACCCAAGCCCAGACACACACGGTAAGACACTTCATCTTCTCCTCACTCAGCCAAGCCTCAGTGGGTACCCGCCCTGCGCCGGGCAGTTCTAGGCCCTGGGGATAGTGGTGAGCCAAGCACACGCTGACCCCTCCTGGAACTCCCACCTGCCCCCCCTCATCCCAGGGCGCGGCCGGAGCAGGGAGGGCTGGGGGCTGATGCCAGACTGCCTGGCTTGGAGTTCAGGTCCTCCGTTAGTGGTTTTCTGGGCCTTGTTGTGCCCTATTGCGGCAAACCTGCCATCAACGCTCTCACAAGGGAGCAAGCTGCGGTACGGTATCGCCGGAGTGAACTTAGCCGGTTTCCCAGAGTGCAGTTCCTGCTGATGAATGCACAAGTATGAGGTAAGTGGGTACCAATGCAGAGTCTTAAAACCACTCCGTGGCCCTCCCCAGGACTGAGATACACTTTTTTATCCTAATCTCCTGCTGGTAAATACCAGAAGCACATTCTTAAGAAAGTGTGCAGTGCCACCCAGCCCTTGTGGCGTGGACCCGGGATGCTTCCCCCTAGGGCTCAGTGGGGACACTGAGCCCACTCGCGGGAGACAGTTCTAGGGAAGGTCCCAAGGAAGTGTGACTTTTAGGCGATGCGCATTTTGCATAAAGCACGTTAACTAAGTTTTAGAAAATTCAAAATTATGATTCTGGTTCTCAACATCCTCCTGTAAAGAGCTCAACCTCCCCAGAAGACTCATGGTTAATTCTGGTCTCACTCCTACCCGCATGGGGGCCCCGAAGGCCCACTCAGCTACTACAGGCCACCTCCCCAGGGGCAGGGAGGTCTGGCTACCGGTCAAGGACAATCCAGACTTCTCAGGAACACACAGCTGAAGATGGGGCTCCTCCACTTTTTAAAACTCACACCCGCTTTTGTAAAACAAAAAAACAAGCCCTCCTCCTTCCTTGCGAATTTTGAAATTTCAAACTAAATTATAACTACAAGTCCACCAAAACACGGTGATTTGAGAAGGCTCTTCCACACCTCAGCCCCCACCCTATGCATTGGTATCACTTTTGGGGGGCGGTTAGAGGTATCTGTGGTGGCAGCCTGGGGGAAGGCCAAAGGCATCAAAACCAGCAGCCGCTTGCTATACTGGGGTCACCAGGCCCATCTCTGGAGGTAGCCCCGACGCCGGAGCAGGACTGCGGTAGGGCAGGGGACATCTACACAAGCAGACTGTCACCCGTGTGACCCCCCTTGGACACTGACCCAAACAAACTGCTGTGAAGGCACTTTTGAGACAACCCATAAGTGTGACTACATATTGACTACTAGCTAATTCTGAAAATGGGTTCACCTTGTGAGTGATAATGGGCATTAAGGTTATGTAAGAAAATATCCCTATTTTTTAGAAATATCTACCAAAGTAGGTATGAAATTATATGATATCTGGGATTACCTTAAAATATTTAGCAAAGGACAGATGAATCAAATGTGGCAAAAAATCTTGATAATCACTGAATCTTAGTAGTAGGGGGATTGTTGCACCATAATTTAAAAATGTCGGGTGGGGAGCCTGGGTGGCTCAGTCTGTAAGCATCTGCCTTCAGCTCAGGTCATGGGATGGAGCCCCACATTGGGCTCCCTGCTCAGCCAGAAGCCTGCTTCTCCCTCTCCGACTCCCCTGCTTGTGTTCCCTCTCTCGCTGTGTCTCTCTCTGTCAAATAAATAAATAAAATCATTTAAAAAAAAATGTGGGGTGCCCGGCTGGCTCTGTCAGTAAAGCATGTGACTCTTGATCTCGGGTTGAAGTTCAAGCCCCACATGGGGCATAGAGATTGCTTAAAAATAAAATCTTTCAATAAATAAAAATAAAATCTTTCAATAAATAAAAATAAAAATGTAAAACAAAGAGCCAATTAAGGCAATCACGGAATTCCTCAGCTCCTTGAAATTATGGAGATGGCTGCTTCCGCCATGTTTCACAGCAAATGCTTGCTATTCACAAACAATCGCAAGCTGGTTTCCGAGTATGGAAAACGTCACTTTCTCCAGGTTACTTGTTGGGGTCATAATCCCCAAATCTTTAAAAGGTAGAGAACCCTCAGGAAGAAGCGCAGGAGGGAGGGAGGAAAGAAGAGGACAGGAGGTAGGGAGGAAATGCTGCTCCCGTCCCTCACGGGGTGGAATGGAGCCGGACTGCTCTCCAAGGACAGGACCAGGCAGCGCGGTCCCCTTGAATGAAGGGACGCGGCTGGCTCTAAGCGCGGCCCCTAGAATAGAGGCTCCTGACTGACAGAGCTCGGAGGCAAGATTTTAAATGTGCACAGTTTTCTAGAGAGTGTTCAGCTTTCTTTGGATTCTCACAGGGATCCGTGTCCCCAAAAGTTAAGAACCACTGCTCTTCATTCAAGAGAGTCTGAAAGCAAACTGGTTAGAATGAAGCTCTGGCCACAGACTGTCACAAGGAAAGGTTTTTATCGGAGAACATCTGATACTTTTGGAAAAGCTCCTGCTGGATCCCGAACAGCCCGCCTGACAGTCCATCTCCAACCACCCCCCCAACAGCCTGGCCCTGCAGACAACACAGGCTCCGTCCCCGCCCACACCTGCAGCCAGCAGCACGGTCTCGCTGCCACCCCAAACCAGCCGCACGGGCACGGGGCGGAGGGGTCCCCTGGCGGCGGACGCTAACAGCAGAGCAGATGACATGCACGGGGACACAAACACTGTTTATTTCGACTGTGGCCAAAGTCAGGGAGAGACGGCAGAAGCTCAGCGCCCTAGGAGTTCTCCCGGGCTCACCGGTGGCCGGGAGCATGCTGGCCTCCCTCTGAAGGCTGGATCTCCCGCCATCCCTGACCGGCTAGCGCCCCGCAGGCACAGCCTCCGTCTTTCCCGACGACCACACTTCCTCGCCCTTTACAGCAAGAGAACGCAAGTTTAGACACTACTTTATTCCTGCAAGCTGCCGCACAGAGGGACAGCAGCAGCATCACTCGGTCCCAGCGGGGTCCCAAGATGGGGGCCGAGGCTTCGGCAGGTGGCACAGGACAGCGCTGTGGGGGAAGGGCTGCTCGCTCCTCGATTCCGCTACCCTCTGCCCATCCAGCCGCCGGTGAAAGGTCTGAGATGAGGGCCCACGGGGACAGGAGCACCTGCCCACCGGCCTACGTGAGGACCCACCTCGAGCAGCTCACGCGTCTCTGTGGAGCGCTGCGTTCCCCTCAGCGCCGGAGCCTCAGGAAGAAAGCGTGTTTACACTCTGTACTCTCCAGGGGGTAATACTTATCGTAGAAATCTAAGACGTATTCTTCGGTCTTGAAGCCAAACTTCTGGTAGAGCAGCATAGCAGGGTTGCTTGCTGAGACGTGAAGGGTCACATCCTTGCCCATGCAGGTCTGCCAAAAGGGTGGAAAAGTACCAGATGAGAATCAAAGAGCCTGCGGGAAGCGAGGAGGGGAGGGAGGTCTGGGAAGTGGAGGTAGGTAGTTATGGCAGCGGGGACAGCGGGGCGGGCAGCAGCTGGGCGCCCCAGTCACTCTCCGCGGCCGGGCCCCACGCTCACGGAAATGTTCGAGACTGAGGAGATGCATGGGGTGCGGGGTGTTTCTGCTCTCTGAAGCCAAGGGCCTGAGAGATAGTATACAGGCAACCGGATTACTTCATTTATAATTCAGTTCCACTTCCAAGTATCACAGACATCAATACCTGGCCCCCTGACAATCTTGAAGAAGTAGAGAACAAGATGAGAAGTTCCACATTTTAAAACTAGATGTTATCTTGTACTCGAACTTGTAAAGATGCCCTTCCTACACCCACTAGAAAAGATGCTAAGTTATGAGGCTGGATACGAGGTACTGGGACTTTCGTCTATTATGAAACCTAAAGACCCAGTACAGACCTTCAGAATCCCACAGGCCCCCTGCCATCCCTCCCAAACGGACAGAACTAGTTTGTGGTTTCTGGACTCAGCACTGCCCTAATCCTAGGGGGGCAAGAGTGACCCTCATCCTATTAATACAAGGCAAGTTCTTAAGATTCTTAATTAAAATTAAAAGTCATATAAACTAAGACCCTGCTTTCTAATGAGGAAGTCACCAAAATACTGAGGTTGGTAGGGTCCTTGAGATTTTGTAACCCCTGGTTCCCCCCAGGCCTAGAGGCCTCTCGGGTAGACAACTCCCCTCTTTTCTCTGCTTCACTCACGTTCTGGGCCCAAGTGTATGAAATGAATTTTGTAGTGTGACGCTCGTGTCCTGTGCCTGGTCCAACCACGGCACCATTGAATACTACTGCCTGGCGGAGCGGTTCTGTCTGGGCCTGGGGCTTACGGTCTGGCCAAGGGCCGGGCCCTACACACAAGGATAAACACTCCTGCCCCCACTCGCTGAGCGCTCAGTAAGGACTGACCCTACACCAGGCCTTCTATGAGGCACACACACGGGAGTGTCCCCCCCACACTGCCTGTGGGTCCCTGCTGGGGAAGGGAAAGACAGCAGTGCCGCTGGCGACGATGACAGGAGGGACTGGGGGTGGCTGTGAGTGGGCTGGGGGATGGGGTGTGGTACAAATAACTGAGTATCAACACAGCACAACACAAGGGAGCACGTGTTAACTGCCAAGTGGGGAGAGAGGAAAGCAATTTCTAGAAAACACTTTCAGGTTCCTGCCGACATCTGGGAAGTGTTGAGCACATTTCATTAAAAACTGGAAAAATGGGGCACCTGGGTGGCTCAGTCAGTTGGCTATCTGCCTTCGTCTCCGGTCATGATCCCAGAGTCCTGGGATAAAGCCCTGCATCGGGCTCCCTGCTCAGCGGGGAGCCTGCTTCTCCCTCTGCTCCTCACCCCGCTCTCGTCCTCTCTCTCTCTCAGATAAATAAATAAAATCTTAAAAAAAATTTTTTTTTGGAAAAATGGGGCTCTTGGGTGGCTCAGTCGGTTAAGCGTCTGCCTTTGGTTCAGGTCATGATCCCGGGGTCCTGGGATCAAGTCCTATGTTGGGACCCCTACTCAGTGGGAGGTCTGCCTCTCTCTCTCCCTTCACCCCTCCCCTCTGCTCATGCTCTCTCTTGCTCCCGGTCTCTCTCTCTCAAATAAAATCTTTAAAAATAATAATAAAAAATAAAAATAAAGAAATAAAAACTGGAAAAATGACATTTTATCTTCTCCTTCCTCTATTTAAAAGGAATCTTGCCCATGTAACACACAATCCTCCATGCCAAATGGTTTCTTTTTTTTTTTAAGATTTATTTATTGATTTGAGAGAGAGAGCGCAAGCACACAGAGGGAGAGGGAGAAACAGACTCCCCACTGATCAGGGAGCCCAATGCGGGACTCGATCCCAGGACCCTGAGATCATGACCTGAGCCGAAACAGACCCTTAACCAACTGAGCCTCCCAGGCACCCCAGCCAAACAGTTTTGAAATAAAAGTTTACCAGAGAGATTCTGGGAGGGAAATTCCCTACATGTTTTTCTAATGTTAATATATGGTATATTTTCTTCAACAGTGGTACAGATATATCAAAGGATGAATTATAATTCAATATTAAAATCAAGTCTCAGAAGCTTATACAGGACATACAGTGATAGTAAAGTAAAGACTAATCAGCAATAATAGAATATGCAGTCCTGGTTGAGACAGTTTTGCTAAAATGTTTAAAAATACTTAAAAAAAACTTTTGCAATTGCACAGGTGGCATCATCCTCGGTGAAAGAAGTCAGACAAAGACAGGGGCCGTATGATCTCATTTAGCTCTCAGAATCTAAAAAACAAACAATAAAAGCTGAACTCACAGACAACAGACCGTTGGTTGCCAGCGATGGGGCTGGGGGCGGGTGAACTAGCTGCAGGGGCGTCCAAAGGAACAGACTTGTAGGTTATAAAACAAGTCTGTCCTGGGGAGACTAGAGTTCACAATACGGTACTGCATATTTGAGAGTGGCAAAGAGAGGAGATCCTAAAGGTTCTCATCCCAAGAAAACAAATGTTTGTAACTAGGTAACTATATGTGGTGAGGATGCTGTGTCACAACATATACAAGTATGGAATCATTACACTGTGCTGCTGAGACGAGTATGTTTTGTATGTCAGTTTTACCTCAATAAGAAAAAAACCCCCAAAGGCCACAGTTCCACTACCACTCCTCAGAGTCGTGGCAGTGGCGTTCCTAAGAGCGGCAGCAGTTACCAATATAATATGGGTCCTACGAGGGCTTTGGGCTCTCGCTTCTGGAATTTTCTCATTTTATTTAGTATACATGTTTACAACTGGTTTCTTTGAAGCCTGGGCCTCTTAGTCTACAGAGGCGAAGATTTTTATCTGTGTGCGGTAAGAGACTCAGGAGGGACGGTGACTGATGTTTTCTTACTGCGTTTCCGAGATCACCCATTCTGTTGGGCCGTGCTGGGAAGGCCCAGCCCAGCGTCATCCCCCCACCCCTCTCCCACGTCTTCCTGGGGGAGCCCAGAGGCAAGCTGGTAGCACAGACAGCTCACCTGAATCAGATGATAAATCATGAATGTTGCAATCCCTGCTCTTCTCCATTCAGGGTGGACAAACAGAAATGAAATGTAAGCTTCGTTATACTTCACGTCGGGAACCATGAAGCCAAAGGCAATGATGACTTTTTTATAAAGGACAACAACACTGAAGTCTGGATACTGCAGGCACTCAGACAGGTCAATGCCTAAAGAAAAGAGGTAATTGGAGATTCAAACCGTGTGCCTTCTGGAATTAACAAACACCAAGCTGTTAGGTCTGTACTTACAAATACACCTGCATGCTAAAAAAAAAAAATCAAAAATAAAACTGAAGACAAACATACTAGCACAGACATCATACATTCAGATCATAAAAATAAAAGTGAATTTGAGAAGATATGAAAACTAACATCGTCTTTTCTAAGTACATGTGTTAAAAGAAGAGAAGCAGGATAGGGTCGGTAGTCGAGAGCGCTCAGGCTAGAACTGGACATACCTGGCTTTGAACTTAGCCTCCTCTACAGTGTGTGTCAGCCGACGCCTTTTAGATGTGGGCCTCAGCGTGTGCACACCCAGACCTCACAGGGCGGGAGCAAAGACCCCGAGAGCCCATACTGTTGTGTACATACGTGTACAATTTATAAGCTGTTTTGTACAAAGGCTACATTTTATAGTAAAGGGGATAAACAAACAATGATTGCATGAGTAAAGTATGGAGGCACCCAGAGTAAGGTCAGGAAGCAGTAGATCCTCCTGGAATATTCCTTTTGGCCCCCATACCACTCCTAAAAGATGAGCACAATTCTGCCACCCCACGTGCAGTTACATGATTATCAGACAACAAAGATGACACAGCTCTAATCCCGATGAAATCTTATCTAACATCTGGAAGACATGTAATATTTCCTTTGCGTTTCAAAGCAGCGTGGTAAGACAGATCCACAAAGAACATGCTTATATTTAGCGATGAAAATGCGTTCATTCCCTTATTTGGTGGCTCTGGTCTACAGAAAGACAATATATTGAGGCTGATAAAATAACAAATCATATTGGGTTTACTCTTATTTTTAAAGTTTGCAGTTGGGATACTTTTTTTTTTTTTTTTTAATGCCTTTTGGCTGTATTAACACTCTCCCCAAGGAATAGCTAAATAAACAAAATTACAAAATTATTAAGCAAAACATCAGAAGTGTCCCAACATGCCTAAGCTACCAGTCAGTGTATCACTGGTAGACATTACCTGGTATCTAAACATATGTAGCATCAAAATAGGATGAGTCTTTTATTCTGGAAGCAGAGACAGGGAAGAGAAACATACAAAAATACTGTTTATTACTTTAATTGCTGGCTTCTTCTTGATCTTAGGAAGAAAGAGGTGTTCATATTTTACTATTCCTATGTTAGCAGAGACAAACTAAATGAAATCATGAGTAAAGGTTTTAGAGTCACACGACATACACTAGTTTAAAAATATCACTACAGTGAACCAAACAGAAAACTGATCTGCCTAGTTTAGGAGGGGGAACATACCAGGCCAGAAAAACTCCTGACACATGGAGTTTATCGTTGGGATGTGATTTGGCCGGACATAGCAGTAATCAAGAGGTGCCTCGGCTTCCGGCGTCCAGTGAGGGTCACTCCTGTGCAGGTGGGAACGAATCTGTGATAGGAGCTGCAGTTTGGGCGGCTTTGTTTCATAATCACGCCTTCAGGGTCACAGAAAAAAACAAACTCCAGTCAAGAAAAATACTCAATATCATTCCTAGCCAAGTGATTCACATAGACTCTTTATTTGGCTTATAGTTTTAAGCTAACTTGTGCTACTTTTTTTTTTTTTTTAAAGATTTTATTTATTTGACAGAGAGGAGAGAGATCACAAGTAGGCAGAGAGAGAGGGGGAAGCAGGCTCCCCGCTGAGCAGAGAGCCCGATGCGGGGCTCGATCCCAGGACCCTGAGATCATGACCTGAGCCGAAGGCAGAGGTTTAACCCATTGAGCCACCCAGGCGCCCCTTGTGCTACTTTCTACGGTAGATGGCTTGACAACTTGAAAGCCTGATACTTTTCTGGTATGAAATTTAAAATTTGCCCTCTGCACCTGCCAGGAACCCTACTTGTGCTGGCGAGCCTTCACGAACAGAGTGAAGGACCCAACAGCAGCCTGACTCAAGCCCGTGCTCTGGCCCAGGACAGAGCCCAGGGAGGCAGGGCCCAGCGCTGCTGGGGCTGCGGGGGCAGGCTCGCACACCGCCTCTTACAGGCCCGGCGCACACGGCAGTGCCGGGCAAGGAGGGTCCCGTGACTCTGCCGCAAGTACGGGCCACAAATACACTTTCTCAAGACAGCACCGGGGGGACTCGCTAGTCAGCTCGGCTTCCACAGCACTGCCTACACAACGAGACTCATCATCACCCCCAGACGTAAGCCCAACTGAGCCGACTCTCCCATTTTTTTTCATTTTACAGACTACTAAATATATACAACTTTAAAACTGAAAAGAAACACAATGAGTATAATAGTCATAACGAAATCTAATGGAGTTAACTTATTCTTGCTTTTTACATTTCTTTCAAAGGACTGTTCTTCCTGCAAAAAACGACAGTCGAAACAAGCTAAGGATAAGACAGGACGTGGAGCCCGGAGTCGGTCCGTGTTGATGCCTGCACCCAGGGGAGGGTGTGGACTCACTGCCGTGGGGGACCAGGGTGCAGAAGCCGCCAACGCCATTCCTCACAACACGCTCAATATCACAGCTCTTGCCCAAGTACCTGATGTACGGCTTCAGGATCCGAGAGGTGTAAGGGCTGACAATACTCTGGTCCACGGCCATATCTTCCGATCCTACCAAACGATACAGAAACCTAGTGGTCTGGTGCCGAAACCCCTTCCTGGATGGCAAGGCAGTCTAGGAGAAAGAAAGGCTGGTTATGCAGAAATAAAGTCACTCAAAGGATTGGTTTAATTTCACAGATAATTAGTACATAGGACATTTTTCTGTGTTGGAAAGTAGGTCTTCCTGTATTGCTTATTCGGAATGCTTGAATTTCAATACAAACCTCATAGGTACCTCTGCATAAAGTCAGATATGAAAAGCCAAACCCGGCTGTAACAGTTTAAAATTGAAATAATTTAAACAATTTTAAAGTTACTTAAAAACTTTCAGCAAGTGGAAAGCGGGACTGAGCACCGGATTTACAGCTTCTGTAGGCTGCGTTCTACCTATTAACACCTTCAACCCAGTCGTCAGATGGTAACCCACTCAACACCGGGTCCCGCCGTGGGAGTCGGCAGGTATCCACAGAGCGGCGGGGACAACTACCGCAGGCCTTATGTGTGGGTTTAGTAAAACAGGCGTCTGCTCCACCGAGCACGTCTGACAGGAGGACTGACGCCGACCGCAGTCCCTACGACAAATCACGGCAGCGGAGAGGCCCTCCCAGGGGCGGAACAAGGAGGCGCTCTGTGCTCCTCAGGTGGGACTCACCCCGGGCGCCTGGACAGGAGCCTGGACGGAGAGGTCTGGATCCGGGCTGCTGCTCCAGGGCCCTCAGTCATGTAGGAACAGAACATGTGCAATGAGGGTTTTACAGTGAAGAGCCCAGATGGAAGATTAAAAGGCACATTTATAAAGCGGTTTGCCAAAGGCTGGATGAAGTTTAGAAACCTGAGGTGCTTTTGCAGAATCTGTTTGCTCTTTAGCCTAGAAAATAACTTTGTTGGAAGGAGAGAAAGAATTCCTTCTTTTGTAATTTGCTCTCATTACTTTCCCCAAATGGACACCAAAACTTTCAAAGGACGACTTTGAAATTCTTCCAGGACTTCTAAATAACTTTCAGAGGGAAATTCAGAGCTATGGCATAGAGTTTCCAAACATAGCCTCAACACTTCCTCCCGCGCCCATGGGGACGTGTGGCTCCTCCTGTCAAGCGGTAGCATCTACTCCCTCCCCTTGAACCTGGGTGGGCCTTGCGACAGGCCTTGACCAATGACAAGGCGTCAGAAGTAACATTCTGGGACCTTGAGCCCAGGCCTTAAGAGCACCCGCAGCTTCCACTCTCTCCCTCTCCCAGTGCAGCTGCCATGGTGTCCAGGCTGGACCCTGGAACGTCTAGAGGCCACATGGAGATGGGCTCTGGAGGGAGGGAAGCCATCCTGGTCATTGCGATCCTGACCGAGCTCCCTGCTGAAGGCAGCCACGGGGCTGACCTCAGCCTTCAGCACATCAGGCAGAACCACCGCCCAGCGGAGCCTCATCAACCCACAGAATCAGAGGAAAGACTGAACACTGCTTTAAGCCTCTAAGTTTTGGAGTGGTTTGCGGCGTGGCAACCGATCCCGGGACAGCAGACACTGAACCACTGACCCATGATGGACGGTCCGGTTCATGTGTCGAGGGGAGTTGCGTGGAACTCCACAGATGTCATCCAGTACCCTAACTTCTTTCCACCTAGCCCACCGGCGACGTCTGCCTGGATCGCCGCTTCCCACGGGTCTCCCTGCTGCCACCCTCACCCCTATCGCCCATTCTCCACACGGAGCCAGATGCTTCTTATAAAAACAAATACATTCCCTTCCCTTGGTCAAAACTCCTATGTGACTTCCCTTACAGTTCAAAGTCCTTGCCTGTGACTGCGGGGTCTGTTACCTCTGTGCCTCATCTCCCACCTACCTCCTCCACCATCACTGTGCTCCAGCCCACACACCAAACTATCTGCTGCCCTGGGGCCTGCACCTGGGCCTTCTGCCCGAACCTTCTTCAGCCCGGCCCCTCCCTGTGGAGAGCAGGGGGTCGAGTGCTACCTCCACTGAAAGGCTGTCCTCAAGCACCCTGTCCCCAGTGGTACTGCGGCCTTCTGCTCTCCCACCCACTGCAGCACCCACCTTGCAGGAATGATCCCAGTTAGTGAGTTAGTCCTGTCATCTCACTGCTCCATCGGGCGGGCGCCTTCTGCCCTAATTTACTGCTTCGTCCCCAGCTGGAGGAGTGCTTGGCACACATGAAGTACTCAACGTTTGCTGAATGACAAAATGGTGCATGTAGGGGGACAGGGAGCATCCCAAAGTCAGATAAGTTTGGGAAATATTAAAGGAGTTTCTTCAAACTTCTTGTTCTAAATAAAATGGAGCGCTAGGTGGGCTACTGGGTCCTTTCCCCAAACCCATCCTGAAAGATGCCACGAAAGTGCGAGGGAAGATGGAACACAAAGGCTGTGAGAAACCTGAGGAGAGACCAAAGGTGGCCAGGTACAGGTGAGGCAGCAAAGGGCAGCCTAGAGCAGAGAAAGGCTTTCCACCATAGGTGGGGCTGGGGGTACTTCCTAGTCAGGTCACTTCCTCTTGCAAGCTCTGCTCTGCATAGATCTCTGCCAATCAACCTTGCCTGCAAGTGTTGGCTGGAGGGGTCACAGCAGGACACCTGGAGTGCTGGAGACTTCAACTCGCCAAGAGGATAACAAGCTAGGAACCAGACAGCCAAGCATTTTTAAAAAGCAAATGAACAGTCATCAGAGAAAAGCAGACCAAAACGACAATGAGATACCACTTGACACCCACTAAGATGGCTATAATCAAAAAAAGGTAACAACAAGTATTGGTAAGGGTGTGTGGACAAGTCAGGGTCTTCATACAGTGCTGGTGCAAATGGAAGATGGTGCAGCTAATGGGAAAGTCTGGCAGTACTTCAGAATGTTCAGCATGTTACCATTTAACTGAGCAATCCCATTCCTAGGTATATTCTCAAGAGAAATAAAAACCTCTGTCCACACAGTGACATCTCCACCAATGTCCAAGCAACACTATTCATAAGGGTCAAAAAGTGGAAACAACCCAAATGTCCACCAACTGATGCGTAGATAAACAAAATGCAGTGCATCTCTACAGTGGGGTATTATGTAGCCACAAAAAGGAAGGAAGTGCTAATATATACTGCAACGTGGATGAATCCTGAAAACAGGCTAAGTGAAGGAATGCGGTCAGAAAAGACCACATATTATATGATTCCATTTATGTGAAATGTCCAACAAAATAGGTAAATCCATAGAGGCAGAATGTAGATTAATGGGGGCCGGGTGTGGGGGGTTGGCCAGTAACAGCTAAACTATTCGGGGTGATGAAAATTCCTAAAATTGATTATGATGACGGTTATACTATTCTGTGACTACAGTAGAAACCACCAAATTGTACACTTTAAATGTATGGTATGTGAACCGTATCTCAATAAGCCTGTTAAAAAAAAACAAACACCACACAATAAATAGAATAAATAGGTTCCAAGGTAATAAAGGAACCTGGAAACAGGAATGAGTGTAGTTATGAAGGCTCTCTTATTCATTACCAGATATCAAATGTATGATCACTGAAATGAAGCACTCAGTGAACGAGTTAGGGACAGATTGAGGATCTCTTCAAACAGGCAAAGGAAGAGATAAAGGAAAGAATTAACGGTGTCAGCACTTATATTAGAAGTCCATAAAAGAGAGGAAAAAATAAAAGAGGACTATATTTAAAGAAGCAATGATAAAGAATTCCCCAGATTAAAGAGCGAGTAAGAGGACTTCTGGTTTCCCGTCCAGCATAAGAGGAGAACGGAAGTTGTCACTGTACCCTAACAAGTAAAATGTTGGACAAACTGAGACTCAGCAACGCTTCATAGATCCATCAGAGAACTGAAATCACAGAGCAAACTACTCCCCCCACAAACTGAAAAGACAAACAGGTGGATACAGAGAATCATAACCTAGCAGAGTAGAAACCTCCAGGGACAAACTGACAAATTGCTGGAGGCACAGTGTGGATAAAGGGGAGAGAAAAAACTCCAGGGGGGTGGGGGGGCACATTTTTGTGCCTTTTACCTCCAGGAGCTCTACCAGGTTCTCAAGGTAATAAAGATCCAAGAAAGATCCCCTCAGGCTTCTGGCAGGGAAAAGGCAGCTGTTTTGAAAATACGTTGGAGTCCTTTGTTGTTCTTAACAAGGTCTGCCCTCAAGAGAAGCTATTTTACCAGAACCTAACCCATTGCTGTTTTGTTTTTTTTAATATATTTTATTTATTTATTTGTCAGAGAGAGAGAGAGAGAGAGAGAGCACAAGCAGGGGGAGCAGCAGAGCCAGAGGGAGAAGCAGGCTCCCCGCTGAGCAAGGAGCCCGATGTGGGACTTGATCCCAGGACCCTGGGATCATGACCTGAGCCGAAGGCAGACACCCAACCAACTGAGCCACCCAGGTGTCCCGACCCATTGGGTTTTATCAGAACCTAACCAACCTGTGGAAAGGGAATTAGCCATCTCCGGCTCCCTCCAGCCATTTCACACCACCTAACTGGGGAGGCAAATCTGGGAAGCACTGTGATAGTCACAGCCCAGGAACACATGTTCACTGAGAACTAATCATAGGTCCATAGAACACTTCTCACCCTACATCTCACCACTATACCACTAAAGGCCTATTTTTCAGTTCTTTTTATCTAGGATATCATCTTTGGCTTTCAACAAAAAATTACAAGGCATGCTAAAAGGCAAAAGACACTGTCTGAAGAGACAGAGCAAGCATCGGAACCAGACTCAGACAAGGCAGAGACGTCAGAATTATTAGACTGGGAATTTAAGACAACTATGATTAATATGTTAAGGGCTCTACTGGACAAAGCAGACAACACCCAAGAACAGAGGGGGCAATTTAAGCAGTGAGATGGAAATGCTAAGAAAGAATCAAGAAGAAATGCTAGGGATCAAAAACTAACAGAAATATAGAACTGTCTTTGGTGGGTTCATTAGTAGACTGGATAAGGCTGAAGAAAGAACCTCTGAGCTAGAGACTATGTCAAGAGGAACTTCCAAAATTGAAAGGGAAAGAGGAAAAAAAAGACTAAAAAAACCAGAACGGAACAGAATATCCAAAACTGTGTTACAACTACAAAAGGTGTAAAATACACATAATAGGGATACCAGAACGAGAAGAGAGAAAGGAACAGAAAAAATATTTGAAGCAGTAATGACGGAGAACGTCGCCAAATAAATCAGACCCCACAGCAAAACCACAAATCTGGGAAGCTCAGAGAACAAAGGCAGGATAAATGTCAAGATGAAACCGATTAAAAGCATAAAGTTGAACAAAGTCAAAGCGGTTGCACTGATGCTTCAGTGAAGCTCGATTTTAAAGTACCCTCGCTCCTTTCTTGCACAACCACTCCTCCCCCCTTCTAAGCCTTTTGTTTCAGGAACGCGGTACTATCCTGAAGACATGTCCAAGAGGCTGGCAGCACATACACAATTCCATCAAAACCAGCTAGATCCTGTATTTCCCTGTAAAATCTCCCAGCAGTTTTGAAGGCCTTAGCCTGCTGCAGCCTCCTGTGCCGGGGAAAGCAATAAAGCTATTGTTCCTTTTTATCCCCAACTCTGTCTTTGTGTTATACTTGGCTCTAAAGCACAGAGGTTAGTGGTTTTTGACAACAAATCAGCTAAGACACCTGTCTGTGACTGACGGAGAAGCTCTGTCAAACAAGATAAATGAGATCAAAAAAACACTTTTAAATGCACAAATAGAATTAAAGATTGGAAACGAAGACAAAATTCTGAAAGCTTCCAGGGTGTGGGAGGAAGAAACAGACCACCTGCAAAGAAACAAGAATAAGACCAACAGTGAGGCTCTCAGAGCAATACTATATGCAAGATGATAATGGAGTGATAATTTCAAAATGTTGAAGGAAAAAATAAAATAACAATTTTATATCCAGCTATGCTATCATTTAAATGCAAGATGAAAGGAAAATAATCTCAGGCATACAGGTATTCAAAATTGATCTCAAAAAGACCACATTTTAAAAAAACTGTTAAAGGAAGTAGACTAACAAAAAATTAATCTAGGGAGAAACGATGGGAAATAAGAGTAAACAATTTAGTGAGGTTTACTGTTATCTAAATAAACAATACAAAAGAAAAAAGACAGATAAAAGCATGCAAAAATATTCTGTTTGGAAGAAAGACCTCGTGATAACATTAAAAAATTAACAGAGAAAAATAAACATATGTCATAAGTTAGGACTTACAAAAAGTAACTTTCTTTATAGCGAAGAATTAACATCATATACACTATTTTCTCTGACCACAACATAATCTGATTGGAAATCAAATCAATTACTACAAGAGACCTTAAAAATTCCTATATATCTAAAAACAAAAAACAAACAACAACAACAACAACAAAAAGCACTAAATAACTCGGGTTACAGAGGAAATAATGAGCAAAATTACAAACTGCTAAGTACTGATTGATAATAAACACATCATTCTAAGAGTCCTAAGTCATAGCTAAAGCAGTACTACAGGGACATTTATAGCTATGACTGTATTTATCAGTAAACAAGAAAGAGTATGGATTGAGCCAATGCACTGAGAGCTGTTCCCCTGTGTAACTGCATTAAAATACTAAAATTCCAGGTTAGGATCGGGGATTAATCACACAATTTTATCCCTTCCCCAAACCCACTAAAACTATAGAATCAGACTTTAAAAAAAAGAGAAGGATACAAAAATAGGAAGATCAGGGGAAGAAACATCTGGGAAGCAGATGGACAAATACTAACTGCTTTCAAGCCAAAATTCCAAGCTGGCTTTGGGGAAGGTGAGAACCAGGCCAATCTGTACTGCAACATCCTCCTAAAACCCGGGGGCAGCACCAGACGCCTCTCAAGCTGGGGAAAATGAGGCAGTAGAATAAGGAACAGGCAAAAGCTGTGGGCACCACAGCCCAATCTCCAAGCTCTCATCCCCCTGCTGCCGGGTGGCTGCCTCCCCACAGACGTCTGGATGTCCCATCCCTAGAGAAGGTGTGACCGGCACTCTGGAGGGGCAGCTCCCGTGGCGTGGAGGCAGGAGTCCCACAAGTTGAAGGCTAGGGTCTCCCTGCCCCTAGTTGGTAACCAGGGTTCTGAGACTGGAAGACTGACTGGCCCAGGGGGAAAGACCCCAAGGAAGATACGGTGGGGGTGCACGTCAAAAGATGCTCCCAAATAATAAGTCTGGACACAGAGATTAAGCCCCTCTAGAGTAGAGGTTGTCAGCAAACTACACCCCATAGGCCAGATTTGGCCTGTTGCAGTAACTAATGTGTCACAGGACACAGCCACACCCATCCGTTTTATCTTGCTCTCAAAAACGGCACAGTAGAGTAGTCGCAACTCAGACTGTGTGGTCTGCAAAGCCAGAACCATCTACTGTCTGCCCCTTAACAGAAAGCCTGTCGACCCCTGGTCTAAAAAGTCCAAGATCCAAATAATAGGTGTGTTCTAAAAAGACAGAAGAGAGAAAATAGAAGACAGGAAATGAAGAAGATGTTCCAGAATTCCAGGAGAGTTTCAAACTGCAAAGGCCCACACACCACATGGCCAACACAATGGGAGAAAAAGCCCCACACATGGTACATCACAGAATAAGCTCAGAACGCTGGCACTCCCAGCCCACTAATCTCCAAAGACAGAAAAATGTGCAAATAATCCAAACAGCCAATTCGCCAACAGAGAAACAACTGGAAACGTGAAAAATGTTTAAACTCACCTGTAAACGAAGACATGTAAATAAAAAATAAGATTTCACTTCACAGCCATCAGACTAGCAAAAGTAGTTAAAAGTTGCTTAGGAGCAAGAGCTAGCAAAGATTCAGGAAAAAAAGACCTCTCATCTGTACTGTGGAAGGGTGTATTCTTGAAGTTCTCATTCCCAGGAGCGCACACACACCTGGATTCCTCTGGACATTCTTGAGCAGCGCTGATACGCACTGATCTATGCCTGCGTGGGTCTCCTACCCACGCACATGTTTACGTGTCCTCGGAGCCTGCTCAGCACACGGTCTGGCACATTCTCCGTCCTCCACAAAAGTGTCACTCAGAGTGATGACACAAACTATGTGCAAACTTAGTCCCCGCCAGGGACTAGGAGAGACAAAATGTCAAGGCTCTGTCTTGAACACCCAAAAGGAAACAAAGCAACCCAGATGTATACCCAGGAGTATTCACAATGAATAGTTTCAAAACATAAAGCCCAGCAATTTTTGTATCTTTCTCCCTTGCTGTTTCCTCTCTCCTCCCAGATCACTCGGGACTTTAAGTCCCAGCACAGCTGTGCCCACTCCGTGGTGCTGCCTGCCCCACCTCTGCGGCCGCCCCGAGAGGCTCACCTGGTATCGGTCAAGGATTCGGAAGTCCGGACAGGTCGTTCTGTATGTGGCTTGTCCAGCTGGAAGCCGAGAAACGCCTCCTTCTTTGGCTCCATAAATGCCATCAACTAACAGAAGAGCAGCATTAACAACTTGATCCAAGTCAAAAAGTGGTAATCCTCTATCCCTTTTCGCTTGCCTGACAATCAACTTCCGCTTCAGTCTGCGAGCTTCCGGCGTCATGGCCACAGCACTGGGACAAGCTTCCAGCCGCTTCAGGAGCAGCTTCTCCTCGTAGATGCTCACAGGGGTGTACTTGGGCCCTTTCGGTTTCCTGTCCTTCTCCAGCTGAGGCTTCCTCTTCTCTCGAGTTCTGGTTTGCAAAGACGTGTTGGAATCTGTGTCTTCACTGTCAATGTCCATCCTGTCGGGCTTCTCCTCCTCGCTCTCTACCTCCTGCTTTATCTGTTCCAGCGCTCTGACCTTCTTTCTGCCCCCGACTACTGCCCCGGATGCTGCTGCCCCAGCGGGAGGTGGAACGTACTCCATCCCTGGGTCTATGACTCCATCGCCTTCCATCTCATCATCATCTGTGCAGAGTGCAAGACAGTGTGATAAAGACTGAGGAAAGAAGAAGTGCAGGGCACACTGCCACCAGGTGAAAACACATGCATTATATCAGGGCCCACATATAAAACCAAAGATGCGCGAAAGGCAAGTCTTACCATGAAACAAGGCTTGTGGTGGCATCACATCTGGAATCAGATCTGCTTCTGAAAGCAAGCTGGGTGTGGCTGAGTGAGAGGCGGGGGTTCCAGGGGCGGAGAAATCCAGAGATGGAGAAGGAGACGGACTGGTCAGAGGGGTGCGGTCAGAGGAGCTCAAGGATGAGAAGTCGATCACTTCTCCTTTTTCTAGAATCACGTCGGGCCTGCGGCCACGGCTTATGAACTTCACCGGAGTCGAAGAAGTACTCCTGTCCAGAAAGCCGGCCGCTTCTTTCTGGGCTCTCCTAATGTCCTTTGCTTCTTGAGTACGGGACCTTTTCTCTTTTAATTCCATGGCAGACTCCACGGGATTCCGACTCGCCCGTTTTCGAAGGCCCTCAACAGTAATGATGGGATCTAAAGTTGGTTTTGAGGCTGCCGGGAAAGAATAAATACCTAAATTTTTAAGAATAAATATCTTGGACACCTGGCCGGCTTAGTCAGTACAGCATGCGACTCTTGACCTCAAGAATAAATATCTCAACTTTAATTTCTTTTAACTAATTTATTATTGTGAACTTACTACCATGTTCAAAATAGAGAAATGTTCAATGAATGACCTAAACTAAGACATAGAGCTTTCTTAAGAAAAAAGGGACTATAATGCAAATTTAAATAATTAAATATTATCTTTTCCTTATCGAAATTGGTAAGCATTAAAAGTTTGGTAATGCTCAGCAAGAATATGGGGAATGGGTGTTTTCATGCCTTTCTAGTAAGGCATACATTTTATTACAACTTTTTGGAGGGTAATTTGACAACACCAGTTAAAATTCTGAATAAATAATGCCCTTCGATACAGCCACCTGTTTCCAGGAATTTATCACAAATAACTTACAAATGCATACAACTAGATCACTGTTTAAAATAACAACAAAGAGGTAGAAGTAACCAAAACATCCATCAACAGGGGAATGGCCTATTATATATCACCATATTAAGGCTGCTCAATGGGATACAATGAAAAAAAAAAAAAGAAAAAAGAAAAGAAGGTAGATCTACATGTACTGCTATGGAAAGATGTCCAAGGTATCCTCATAAGGAGAAGAGGGAACAGAGAACAGGGAACTATTACAGGATGCGTTTATTTATTTTTTTCAATAAAAATACTTAAATATGCAGAAAGAACTTTTAAAAGCATTCACAAGAGATAGCAGTAGTTACTCTGGGGAGTGAAAAAGGTGTAGGTGTAGGGGAGAGGGACACTGTCAGGCTTTCTACTTTTCAATACTATTTGATTTTTTTTCTCAATTATATATTTTTTTTTCTCAATTATATTTTTAAAAATTTAAAGCTCACTAAAACTTGTTTTAGATTTTTAAAAAATCAGATCAATGTGTGACTGTAAGGAGTTCTTTTTTTTTTTTTAAGTGTGAGAGTGGCATCATGGTCGGACTACAAAAGAGTCCTTATCTCCTAAAGATAACATACTGAGATTTTTTTTTTTTAGGATTTTATTTATTTATTTATGTGAGAGAGAGAGAGAGAGAGAGCGCCCACAAGTGGGGCAGGAGTCAAGGGCAGAGGGAGAAGCAGGCTCCCCATTGAGCAGGGAGTCCTTCAGGACTCAACCCCAGGACCCTGGGATCATGACCTGAGCCAAAGGCCGACACTTAACCAACTGAGCCACCCAGGCGCCCAACATACTGAGATGTTTAAGAATTAAATATTGATGCCTGGGATTTCTTTGTAAATAATTCAAGGAGTGGGATGGGTGGAGGGCTGGGGGAAAGTACCGAGGGGTCTAAATAAAATGAGACTGCTAGCAGTTAACTGCTAAAGCGAGGTGAAAGGTACACAGGGATTCATTACATTACTCTATTCATATTGGTATATGTTTAAAAATTTCCATATTAAAAAGGTGTAAAAAAAAATGAGATTGGAACTAGAGAACTTTTCAGATACCAAAGGGAATTTATAAAATTCCTAACTTGAATGCTCACCTCGGGAGCACATATACAGCTCGTCACTTGATTAGGAAATGATAAAATATTTTTTCTACGGTATTTACTTCTAGCAGACACAAAATGTGTCATAATGAAATGGCCAAATACAGTCACTCCAGAGAGGCAGATGGGCTCTGCCTGGTACAAGCAGGATGCCTCGTAAGCTCACACTTGGCTTCGGCCTGGTCAGCGCATCCTGTACCGACTGCTCTCCCAAGAGTACCTTTCACTTTCAGAGTCGAGGCAGACAGCTTCTCTCCTTCAGGCTTCATTGTTGGGGGCTTGTTGTGAACGAGCTTCCACCACCCTGGTTCTCCGAACTCCTGAGCACCTGAACGGAAGAACATCGGGCTTCCCACGCTGAGGCAACCCGCTACCGTGCTCCACCACGTCGAAGTCTTTTTCCTGGGAAGTCCAAGAATTTAAAAATTACTGGCTTTTCAGTGCTCCCGTCGTGTAGAAAATACACTCCCTGTATACTCTAGGACTCAAAGCCTATGATATGCTAGGGAACCTCCAATCTTTGAAAGAACAGAGCCTAACGGTCAAGAGAGAGGTTCTGGGGGCACCTGGGTGGCTCAGTCAGTTAAGCCTCTGATTTTGGCTCAGGTCATGATCTTGGGGTCATGAGGCTGTGCCTCACGTGGGCTCTGCGCTCACCAGGGAGTCTGCTTGAGATTCTCTCTCTCCCGCGCACGCTCTCTCTCTCTCTTAAAATAAATAAATACATAAAAAAAAAGGAGAGGCTCTGGAGTCTGCCTGGCTTCAAGTCCTGGTTCTACCACCTTCTGGCTGCCTCAGTTTCTTCTTTAAAATCAGGGTAACAGGGGCGCCTGGGTGGCTCAGTGGGTTAAAGCCTCTGCCTTCGGCTCAGGTCATGATCTCAGGGTCCTGGGATCGAGCCCCACATCGGGCTCTCTGCTCAGCAGGAAGCCTGCTTCCCCCTCTCTCTCTGCCTGCCTCTGCCTACTTGTGATCTCTCTGTCAAATAAATAAATAAAATCTTTAAAAAATAAATAAATAAAATATGAAATTTCATTAAAAAAAATAAATAAAAAATAAAATCAGGGTAACAGAATTCAGCTCATAAGGTTGCTCTGGGGATTAAATGAAATAATTCAAACAAAGCTCATGATAAAACACTTTCCCAATCATCATGATTATGGTGTTCCACAGGCTAACTGAAACGAACTTGAGTTGCTTTTATATGTGAATTAAATTCAGCTCTCAAGAAAGCAAGAGAATCATTAGCCCTGGTAAACAGTTCGCTTTACCCCAGGAGTCGGATGCAACTCTCTGTCAGCTCCTGTTTGCCTGTACACAGTGGAGTGGAAGAAAACGATACAGTATGTTCCACAAATACAGTTGCACTCTGGGGGAATAACCAGCTTTGGGGGGGAAAAAAAAAGAAATATACAACAAAAATTTTAAATGATATGTAAAACGTCAACTATTCAGATTCCTGTTGAAAATGCTTTTAAAGGCAACTGTTGTATTTCCACCTTGAAAACGTAATTGTGAGAAATCCTGAAACACAGTCTCTCATAAGAAGACTAGCCTTAACAGGTGGAAAATATTGTTAGGGAGGCAAAAAGAAAAAAAAAAAAAGGATTCTTAGGGACAAAGATGTGCTAGAAAACAAAGAAAAACCATGAACCTAAACTTTAATAGGCATGAGCACTCTCTGAGACGGGGACAATGACACCTTAGCTTCTGCCCCAGTGTTCTGGTCCCAGAGCACCTCTCCCACATCATACCTTTTTCTAACCTTTCCAAGCCCCACTCTTGCCCAAAGGATACTGTGGGCATGGGGGAGGTGGGAGGGGCACGTTCCACTTGCTTTCTCACACAGTGGGTATGTTGGTCAGGCTGACAGTGCCCCTTCCCCAGGTCCCTGAGGCACTGCTCACTTTTCTTCCAGTTTTCTTCTTTCTGTTGCTCTGACCCAGTAACTCCCACTCTCCTACCCTCAGATTCGCTCACTCTTTCTTCTGCCTGCTCAAACCTACTTCTGAATCCTTGTGGGGAATTTTTCATTTCAGCTACTGAACTTTTCAGCTCCAGAATTTCTTCTTGGTTTCTTTTTAGGTTTTTAATCTCTCTGTTGATATTTCTGTTTTGTTTAGACATCATTTGCTTGACTTTCTCCACATCACTTCTTTGGGCATCCTTAACACAGTTGTTTAAAAGTCTTTGTCTGGGGATGCCTAGGTGGCTCAGCTGGCTGAGCGTCTGCCCTTGGCTCAGGTTATGACCCCGGGGTCCTGGGATCAAGCCCAATGCAGGCTCAGCAGGCAGCCTGCTTCTCCCTCTCCCTCTACCTGCCGCTCCCCTTCTTTTGCTTTCTCTGTCGAATGAATCAATAAAATCTTAAAAAAAAAAAAAAAAAAGTGGGGCGCCTGGGTGGCTCAGTGGGTTAAAGCCTCTAAGTCGGCTCAGGTCATGATTTCAGGGTCTTGGGATCGAGCCCCGCATTAGGCTCTCTGCTCAGCAGGGAGCCTGCTTCCCCCTCCTTTCTGCCTACCTCTCTGCCTACTTGTGATCCCTCTCTCTCTGTCAAATAAATAAATAAAATCTTTAAAAAAAAAAAGTCTTTGGTAGATCCACTGGTAAGTCGTTTTCAGGGACAGTTTCTGTTGGTTTATTGTTTTTTTTTCTTTGAATGGGCCATACTTTCCTGTTTCTTTGTATTCCTTGTAAATTTTTGTTGAAAATTGGATATTTGAATTTAAAAATGTAGTAACTCTGGAAATCAGACTATTTTCCTTCCCTGCAGTTTAAGGGGTTTTGTTTTTCTGATTGTTGTGGGGTATCTCTTTATCAAAGGTCTGCCTGACGTATAAATTTAAGTTCTTCTCGGGTCATTCCCCTGGGTATGCACAGTGACTTTCTAATTTCCTCTGAGTATGTGGTTACTTTTGACTGTCTTAGTCTTCAATGTCTGGCTCCAAAAGAGGGACAAAGAAAAAAAATGAAGGTGGGGAGGAAAGTGCCAGCCTTTTAAGTCCGAACGAAGTCACTGCAGCCAGAGGGAAAAAAGGTTTACAACCATTCAGGGGAGGTGCAACCCACCTCTTCATATTCATGTCTGCGATCAGAAGCAGCAATCAGTGATCAGAGCAGATTCCTGATATTTGGAGGATAGGGTCCTTTTTGTCTACCCTGACTCCCACAAGCTGTGTATGAGCTGCTTTGGGAACAAGTGCATTGCTGGCTGCCACAGGGCTGAAGGGTGTGGAATGGGGAAATGTCACTGTGCTAAGAGCCGAAATCCACTAAAATCAAAGCAATTTACCTTCCAAACCTCCCCCTGGAAGTTGCAAGCCTTCAATATAGATCCAGAGATCCAAAATAGTTACATCAGACAGTCTGCCATTTTAACTGTTTTCTAGGTGGGGAAAGACTTCTGGTGCTTCCTACTCTGCCATCCTGGAATCCTTGTCATATTTAAAATTTTTTAAATACTAGGAATGTGTTTTGTCATATTTCATCAAATGTAAGATTCATTGACTTTAAGATACACCATGTTATGTACAACAAAACAAGAACACTAGCCATCAGTTACGACATACCATCCCTTGTAAGATTGTATTCAGCTGTCAGAGATGTGAAAATCTAAAAATGTGTGCATCGTAAAAATCAATGAAATATGGTAATAGAGAAAAGTATTCAAAGTATTCTTCACTGGCCAAAGATATATCTCCTATATACTGTACACCTGAAATTAATAGAACACTGTATGTTAAACTACATTGGAATTAAAAAAAAAGGTTGGGGACTCCTGGGTAGCTTAGTCATTAAGCCTCTGCCTTCGGCTCAGGTCATGATCCCAGGGTCCTGGGATCGAGCCCCGCATCGGGCTCCCTGCTCAGTGAGGAGTCTGTTTCTCCCTCTTCCACCCGCCCTGCTTGGGTTCCCTCTCTCTCTGTCAAATAAATAAAGAAATTCTAAAAAAAAAAAGTTACACCTCCTAGAAAAATTCAAGGCCAGGATTATAAAAGCAGATTAAATGATCACACATACAAAGGCAATTAAACTGCAGTAATTAATTAAAGCTTTTGTATATGTTTAAACTTGTTTCCACAACAGGTACATAAAGTCATTTGAATAAACCTTTACATATTTCAACTTTAGTAAAACATTAAAGGCATAAAAGCAAAGCCTATAAACATCAGAAAGAAAATGTATTCAAATCTTGTACTTTATTACACAGTATACCATGCTCTTAGATGCTACGGCAAGGCAGAAATGCTTCTCGTTAAGAATTTAAAGAATGTTCTATGGATAGCAGAATTAAAATCTTCAGTAGCTATGAAAAAACTCTAACTGTGCATGTCCTCTGCAGGCCGCTTCCCTGGGGCGTAGTGATTCTGTGTGTGTTCACACCCAGAGATGTGTGCGTATGCGCTGACTGACTCTGGCAAGGGGTTTCAGATGGCTTTTCCAATCACTGATGCTGACAGCAGAGCTCCCAGAGTGAAGGACAGTAATGAGGCAGGAAACTGAGTGACAAGGAATCACGGAGTAATTTTTTTTTTGAGAGTGTGTGCACATGAGCTCACAGGCCCAAGCAGGCAGGGGAGGAACAGAGAGAGAATCCACTCCCAGCTTGGAGCAGGCAGGGCTCAGGCTCACGACCCTGAGATCATGACTTGAGCCAAAACCAAGAGTCAGAACTTAACCAACTGAGCCATCCAGGCGCCCCACACAGAGTAATTTTTAATGATCCTTCATTCCTTCTGGTGAGATCAAGGAGAAAGTTTGTTGCTTTAAATTCTCCCTAACAAATGCTGCTACTCCTTTTAATCAAGACAGAGGGCCTCGACTGCCTTTACAGGCCTTGGGATCCAGCTATAATTTAATAGCACTGTTTTATTTTTAGCACACCTATTTTTATAATGTCATTCTATGTATGGCAAATGATACGGGTTTTCTACTTACCATGTGGTTTGAAGTTTCTTTTCAAAATGAATGTCTTTATTAAAAAAAAAAAAAGTGACTGGATTTAAATAAGTAAATGGTAATTCAAGTGATACACTAACACAGCCAAAACCCACTAGTTTAATGGTTAAACTATACAGAAGCTGGAGAGTAATTAATGCCTTTCAGTAAAGTATTAAAAAGAAAAAAAGCCTTGGCTGATTCCCCTCAGAACACGCTCTACAAATGAACAAATGAAACAACTGAACAACTTATGTTAAAATGTGGCAAAATCCTTAAAAACAGGCAATTTAAATCCAGTTTCTTCCAGAAGACAATCTACTAAGCAGAATGGCACTAAGAGATCAGGAAAACATTCCAAGATCTAATTTCATCAGTTTTCTCCCTTTCTTACGCCTTATAAATGGGGTGTATTAAGTTCCATAAATAGCGCTAAATCATTAAACTAAGACAACAGATTTCCTTTAAGAAAAGAACCAGTTATACTGTCAATTCTTTTCTTAGCAGCACTAAATAACTCAAGAACAAAAATAACCCCTTTTGTAAAACCGTACTGAATCTCTTCTATTTTCTCCTCACAGCGAGCCTTCAGAAAGCCGCCGCTCCTGTCGGCTGCCCGCCCTGAGCTCCCGGTGATGCTGGCAGAGCTGTGACCTCTCGGCGCCCGAGGAAACGGAGGCTGCAGTGCCTTCAGAGTGAGGGCAGGTACAAACTCCCTGTTCTGATTGTGATCACAGCCTGTGGCACGTCTACGCTGACCCAATTAGGCCAGATTTATAAACCTCACATGGGACTTCAGAGGGCAACGAACGATCAGCATCTCACACAATTTGCCAGTGCAGTTGCAAACTCACTAATCCCTAATAGCAATAGAAATCTTGTTGATCTCAGTATCTGTGCACTGGATGAGTCAAAGCAGCCACCGAGGTGGTGTGCTCCGCAGGAAAGTCCATGCACTGTCACGGGGAGGAATGAATGAACAAGCCGTACGCGTGTTAATGCGCCTAGACTTTGCTAAGAGCTGGAACACCAAAACGTATTGACAGGTTCTATCTGCTAGCTAATAAAAACAAACACCGAACCGCTCAGAGTCTATTAATGAAGAGCGATTTAAAGAGGTACAGTCCATCAATGCCACTGTTCTTCTTCCTCTGGCTTTCTGTAAGATACTGATTTCAAAAGGACATAATGATCCTATATCCTCACATGACAAGAGTTACTCATCCAACTGTGAAACAGCCTCATGCAATCCAGTGCTCTGTTTTTTAACTTTCTAAGAATCTCTTCAAATCTCTTCATGCTCAGTAGAAACTAAGAGTTTCCTCTAAAAGTAGGATGAGAAAAGTCTGGAAACCTATACTCGTTTTTAAAGACAGTATTTATTTATTTGAGAGAGAGACACACAGAGAAAGCACGAGCGGAAGGGAGAGGCAGAGGAAGAGGAAGAAGCAGGTTCCCCGCTGTGCAAGGAGCCTGACATGGGGTTCAGTCCCAGGACCCCGGGATCATGACCTGAGCCAAAGGCAGACACTTAACTGACTGAGCCCCCCAGGTGCCCCTGGAAACCTATACGTCTAATAGCATATGCTTCCACTTCGGTTTTCTGTAAACAAGTTTTTTCACTTAAAAAAGTACCAACATTTTCTGGAATTAAAACATTCTTTGTAACTGCCACAAGTACGAATTCCTAAAGGGGTTTGTTAGGCTGTCTCAAACCTTGTGTGCTTTGTTCTTTACTTCTTCATGCAAGTATAAGTTTTTCAAAAATCACATTACCTATTCCCTAGTAAAAAGGTCCAATGTTTCTCAATAAAGGCGCAGATATCTTCTTTCCATCGGAAATAACCTTGCCGTCCACTTCCTTCCAGAGACAAGTTGTACATCGCCAGCATGACAACCTGGAACACAAACACAACACAGGCTGGGAGAAAAGCATCATTAGGGATGTTAACCTTCCAGGGGAAATGGCCACTGTTTTATAATCTGCGTAGGAATGGGTGGGGAACACAGGGGGAAGAGAAAGGATAATACCTTGGAATAGTCTCAGTAGAGAATTTTATTTCCTGTTTGGCTTCCATTAGATGAATAGCACTAATCCACTTCAGTATGTGCAGTTGTTTCTGACACACTGCATATGCAGGGCGGAGGTGTGGCTGAACTGATTAGGATAAACAACTGCCGACCTAAGCAACTAAGAAACCTACCTGCCGTTACTACTCCCCCTGCTACCCCACCCCTGCATCTCTCCATCTTACACAATGTCCTAAGCAACTCAGCAACCTACCTGCCGTTACTACTCCCCACCGATCCCGTACCTGCATCTCCCCATCTTACACAACGTCCTAAGCAACTCAGCAACCTACCTGCCGTTACTATTCCCCCCGACCCCGTCCCTGCATCTCTCCATCTTATACAACGTGGCACTAGATAAGGCGATAACCTCTGCCCGTGAGGCCTCCAGGCACCTGCTACAGCCCACATTTTCTGACCGATGGGGCTGACCTTTATTAAATATTTTGAAAGTCACCCCTGCCTATATATTTTTCTAAGCTCTTTACAGAGCAGAAACAGAAGACTCTCAGAATTTCAAAGCTGAAAATGTTAATCACCATTTATTCAGTGTTTAGCCATTTTCACACGCGGAAACCTTTCTTCGGATGACATTAGCATTAGACAGGGGCCCCCGAGCCGAGGGGCCTGGCTGCTCAGCCCGCTCTCAGAGGCTCCAAGACACCCCCAGAGCTCCATGTGAAAACTCCTCATCTGGTCCAGCCTTGCTTGTTTACAGGTAACGAATTCATGGCCCCAAATTGGGAAGTGTTTTCCAGAAATATAAGTAACACATGTTCACTGTAAAAGATTTCAATAATAGAAGAGCAAAGAAGGAGGTAAAAAACACTCTAAATTAAATCTACCATCAAGAAACAATCACTTCTGAGACATTCGATCACTATGCTTCAGGCATTTCTTTTTGTATCTAATGCAATTTTGAATTATGTAATTTCATGTAAATGGACAAAACAATACCAGCTACTCAAAACTATGTTTTCAAACTAATAGAAACAATGATGGATTTGGGGCCACTGAAATTGAAAAGGGGACAGAGAATCCATGAAAAGAAACTAACTTGATTCCTCTTTCCAGAAAGCGCATCCTGAAAGTGTAAGGGGGCTAGTAAAATGCAATGTAGGCTCCCTGGCACCTGTGCTCACAGCTTGAGACCCCCGATGGTCCAGATGAAAATCTGAATCCAAGGGCCTGGTAATGCTGAACACTTCTAATAATGCTTACACTTCCCATTAACTGAGCTCCCCCCTCCTTAGACTTGTGAGACCTACAGATAGCCTACCAAACAATTAACCCCATCTACAGAGTTTTCAAGTTCTTCCACGCATTTTTGAAACAGGTCCCATCAGCCAACAAACTTCTTCCTTAAAACAGTTACTGTCCACGGGGACTTACTATTTAATGGATATGGAATTTCAGCTTGCCAAGATAAAAATGTTCTGGAGATGGATAGTGGTGATGGTTGCCAAACAATGTGAATATTCCCAAGGCCACTGAATGATATGCTTAAAAACAGATAAAATGGTAAACTTCCATGTTATATATATTTGACCACAATTTTTAAAAGTTATTGTTCAAGAAATACTTCAAGGAGAGACTGAAATGAGCTGCTTCTGCCTACTCCCAGACCCTCAAACACATTTATTCCCTGTTAATCTCAGTGGTGAGACATTGTCTGCTACTTTATTTATGGTATTTTTTTTTGGTATGTGTGAAATATTTCATGACTTTAAAAAGTTAAAATTCATATATTTACTGGAAAGTAATTTTTTCTATAATCACTTAATATATATTGCACGAACTATAAACTCAATGTATGAAGGACATGGTCTTCCTCCTCTCCTGGAATCTGTAATCTTAAGAAAAGGAATCCCAGGTCAGTTTGCTGCTCTCCCACTACCAGCCCAAGTCCATCGGTAACAGTGTGTCCCCAGGGCAGAGCTCAGGGCTGGCAGAACCACAGCAGGCACTTCACAAGCACCTGCCGGGAAACACCTAGAAAAATAAGGAGTACAGATCATGGTATATTCTTTGCCTGCCACGGAAGAGTAAGTGTCCAGGATGAGAATGTAACAAGTACCCTACCCTTCCCAAACACATGATCGAGTTTCTCCTGCATTTCCAACTGTGATTCACAAATCACTAACGAGGAGAGGACCCAAGAAAGGGCATGGAAGAAAGGTCAGGAGCCCAGACTCCTTTACTAATGGCATTTTGTGATCAAACAAGCATTTCTACTTATTACTTAGATGAAGCAACAAAGTTTAAGATTTAAAAAGATAGTAAAGCCACATTCCAATATACTAGTTGGTGACATCAATAGACTCTACCCAAAATGATCTGATTCCTTTTCAGCTCTTTCTTGAGAGTCTGGGTTTTTTAGGTTCAACTGGAAATACTGGTCAGTAGTTTACCAAGACCAGATCTACCAAGTGTCTGACCTACCACTTCATCATACCAGGGTATTATCTCCCTTCAATCTGTCTTCTGAAGTGCTAACATAATTTTCAAGCGATGTTAGTCTAATTAAATGTGCAAACTGAACTAATATTCTATCTTCTAAGCAATATACCCAAAAGCTGGTTGTTCTTTTCAAAAGAATCTGCACAAAACACTCGTATTCTTGCAAATAAACTATACATACTTGCTATTCTTGCTCTTTACAGCTTTTTGAGAAGCTACTTGCAGATCAAAAGCAAATCTGCCATGGGTATATGCATCAGAATAATCTACTAATATTAATCTGACCTTGCCTAGACAAAATATCCCATGTACATGTTGAAAAAAACATAATTATAATATTTATGAGGCTACAGCCTCAGTACAAACTTCCCTTTATTTTCTACTTGCATATTTTCAGTCAAGTCAAAAAAGGCTCCCTAAATTCACCACTGACAGATTTCATTAGTACATCTCCTAGGGAAGTACTGATAATTAAGGTAACAGTCTAAGCTGCTAAAGCAACAGCAGTTTATAAGGAATACCTTAAGTGGCTAAGATCATTTCATCTGCACTTTCTCATTACCCTGTTTATTTCCTTCATAGCAAAAAATGCTGTGGGTAATTAACTCATTTATTTGTCTGCTTACTGTCTAAAATAAATGCCTAGAATGCCAGCTACCCAGCTTTCTCACTCAGCACAGCAATCTCCAGGCCTGCAACAGCACCGGGTTTGTCCGAGGCACTCAGTATGTATACTCCGTTCGTTTTTAGAACTTACTGTTAACACTGGCACCCTGTTCTAGACATATTAATATAAGAACAAAACCAAAAAAATTAATGCAAGCTAGAGATCAGGAAAAAGCTATTGTTCAGGCTACAGTTGGCTTGGACTAGGGTGCTGGTACTAGAGATGATTAAAAGGTGGCCATAGGTATTCATCAAACAAAAAATATTCAGGCATGTCTGTGTTCAAATATAGAAAAGCTGGATTTATGTTGGTTTCTGCAATGAGCCACATTATACCTTCTGATGATTTCTAATGTGGCCATCTTTACATTTTAAAAAATGGTTTTATTGTTCTAAACATGGCTGCCAGAAAAATGTGAACCTCACTTTCAATTCCATTAAAATCAGAGTTTGGTAGTATATATAAATGAAATTGTGTGTGTGTCTGAGGTTTTCAAGAATCTCAAAACTAGGGGCACCTGGGTGGCTCAGTCGGGTAGGCATCTGCCTTCAGCTTGGATCGAGATCCCAGGGTCCTGGGATCGGGCCCCACATTGGGCTCCCCGCTCAGCGGGAAGCCTGCTTCTCCCTCTCCCTCTCCCCCTGCTTGTGTTCCCTCTCTTGCTGTCTCTCTCTGTGAAATAAATAAATTAAAAAAAAAAAAATCTCAAACCTAATTCACTAAGTTATCATTGAGTACTTTTATAAAGAACTCCTTTCTCCATATATTTGGAATATGACTTTCATTGTCAAATAAAAAGTGATCCTCAAAACAGCTCAAAACTCAGAAGCCTAGAAGCTCGCTCCTCATTCTCTGACTATTCATTCCAATAAATTCTTTTGGGGGATCGACCTCATGAATTCAAGGGGGAGAGCTTTTTACTCACTTGCTGCCACGTAAGCTTCAGCCTTTCATACTGCTCCTTGCCATCTTCCGAGCAATCGGAACAAGTGAACCTAAAAAAATTATCACCCTTGAGGTAACTGAGCTGTTCCCTCAGCTGACCTAGGAGAAAAACAAAAAGGCACATCACAGGTTTATCTACAGCAGTGTTTATCATTTTATCAACCAGATTTTCCATGCTTCCCATGTTTTTCCTCTTTTTCAGCCAACCCATGACAGCAGGATGGGAATAGGGAAGGTAGAAGAAAAGATTTTTATTTTTCTAACATAGTATATGCCTGTTCAGATCTGTGGTTCCCTAACTTTTGGGAGAAAGATACTGGAAAAGCAAGTTTTTATTGCTGTCATTGGATTTTCCAACTGTTGACATTCCTGACTCCTATGGGTCTCTTTACACATTCTTTCAAGAAACATCTGAGTTCCCATTGCATGCCAGGTACTGGCATAGGAACCGGAATACAGTACCTGAGACAGTCTGCTCTCGGCATTTCATAAATTTTGAGGGCCACAGATGAGGAAATAAGTCACCACAACAGCACAATGGCTCTCCATCCTCACAGTGCGTCAGAACCACCCAGGGAGTGGTTTTGGTTTTTTAAAAATATGCCTGGGCCTATGTCACACAGAATGAATCAATCTCTGAAAATGGGGTCTGGGTCTCTGCCTTTTTAATGTTCCCCAGGTGATGCTGATGCTCTGGGAGACAGGACAACCACTGGAATAGAATGTGGTGCGTGCCGTAGGGCAATGGGAGGGCACAGAGAAGGGAGGCCCAACCCATATTAGGAAGATGGGAGGGCTAGAAAGAGTAGGGTCTCTAGGGGGCCTGAAGGATTACTAGAACTGGCCAGGTAAAGAGGGGTGACTGTGCGTTTGGCGGGGAGGCCCTGGGGGCTAAAGAGACACATATTCCAGAGAGGAAATTAAAGTGTGCGAAGACCTTGGGATAAGAAAGAATTGTTTGTGGAGAATTAAAAGCTCACCCTAACTGCAAAGTTCTGGTCGTGTGGGGAAAGGACACTGAAGAGAAATGCTGAAGCTAGCAGGGACCCTATCGTGAAAGACAGTTTAAAATATATCCTGAGTGGGGTGCCAGGGTGGCTCAGTGGGTTAAGCCTCTGCCTTTGGCTCAGGTCATGATCTCAGGGCTCTGGGATCGAGCCCCGCATCGGGCTCTCTGCTCAGCAGAGAGCCTGCTTCCTCCTCTCTCTGCCTGCCTCGCTGCCTACTTGTGATCTCTCTCTCTCTCTGTCAAATAAATAAATAAATAAAATCTTTTTTAAAAAAATAAATAAATAAAATATATCCTGAGAGGACGAGGGGAATGCCACTGAGATTTTCAGGCAGGTGCGTGAATCAATAAGCAGAAACTGCTCGGAAGCAAATACTATAACACATAGAAAGTTCTAGATTGTTTCCTATGAAATGAAATGAAAATGTTAATATATTAATTAATAGTAACTATTATTCTGAATAGTTAAATCCATCTTAAACACATTTCCACATACCAGAAGATGACCCCTTTCACATGTGCCTATATATATGTGTGTATACACACACACACACACACACACACACACACACACACAGAAATTTCTCTGACCTAGTTATAAACTCTATTACACAAAGAATTCCTGCGGTACATGCGTCTTTACTAGTCTCTGCCTAATGGGAAAATCCTGTTTTGGTAAGACTCATGATGGCTGGCAAAGCATGCTCCTTGAGAGCCAGGAAGCTGGTAGATGCAAAGATTAAATTGAAAGCGTGAGGTATCAGAAGAGCGTGTGTGTGTATATCTCTTGCCAGCAGATCTAGGAGGCCAGCAAGTGAAAAACAAGAATGGTCCTAGAAAAAGAACACAAAATACTTTTAATCTGCTAATTCGACTTACTTCAGCATACAACAGCCGTTTTCCAGGGGGGTTAAATATTACCAGGGTAACTTGAACTTTAATTCTATACTTACTGGGCCTATTATTTGGCCTCAAATCTGTAACATGATCTTGTTAGAACAATATGGCTAATTCTTTTTTTTTTTAATATGGCTAATTCTTTAAATAACACAGAATTTCCAATTTTCTGATTTTTATTGGGTTGCCATCAAGAACGCTAATTTAACAACATGAGAGGTTGACAGTAATTTTTATTAATACAAATGTGTCTATGTTTTATATAAATCTGTCATTAACCAACTAAACTAATAATAAATATAATTATCTTTTTATTTAGGTCGATTTTACATTCATGTTTTGTTCACAGTTTAGAAAAACAAACCTTCACATAGGAATTGACAAATCAAAGGAATTGAGAAGCTCCTTACTGGCCGGTATCCATTTTTGGCACTTGTCACAGAAGTAGGACAGCTGCTCCTCCATCCACGACACATCTCCTTCATCGCTGTTGAGGGAATCCCCACTCTGATCATGAGATAAGTCCACTGATGCCTGGTCCTCCGATTCCACGATCAGGAGAGTCTCTCCCTCCACCTCCCCCTCCTCCAGCCCTTCTGAGGTAGATGTTCTCGTGGCTTCATCATCGTGCCGGCTTATCAAACTACTCAGGTGCATGTTACTATCCATCCCTTCCTCTCACAGGTTCCAAAGTGCTTTTCACTAACAATCCTAAGCTCTGGGCACCAAGCCTACAGGGGCTTCTACCAGGACCACAGAGACAGACAGAAATTCTTCAGAAGAGCATCTGCCTGATTCTTGACTCAGAAGGAACTTTTAAAGCAGTAATTTAGAACATATGATCCACTGTCCTTTTCTTTGGTCAAGCTCGAAAGGATAGTGACCAAAAAAGGCTGAAGACCTCACTAAGCTATTCTCCATCCACACTCGCACACCCACACTAGACACTGTCCCATCAATATCTGACAACCATTTCAAGTCATGTTTTTTGAGATCCTTTTGCCAGTAACATCTTCTGTCTTTCTGCTTCAAGTTGCTCAGTCAAAATAATCTGTTCTCCCAAAAGACGAATGTTTTCTTTTTTCCGATTTTGTCTCTCAATGTCTCTGATCACTCCATCATGAAGCCTCTAAAAACGTAAGAAACAGATTTCAGTAACACCTTGAACAGGTGGATCCCATCCTCGTGCCATTCAATCCGAATAACAGTGCTACTAAAATACACTGAAAGCTTTGAGACTCCAAATACCCAATTACCATTTCGACTTCCTGCATAAATGTAAAATGTAATAAACCATCAGATTAATTTGGTAGTGTACTCCACCAGTGTTACTACTAAAATGACTTTTTACCATATTTTAAGAAATTCCTGAACATTTATAGAAACTTAATGGGAAATAATATTAATTTAAAAAGAAAAAACTGCTCATGTGTTGAACTTTGAAAGTTTGATATTCAATGCTTTAAAAGACTTGGTGAGATTTACTATAGTAATTCTATGAACTACTTTCCTGTTAGCAATTATCCTCACTGAATAATAAACATCAAAGAAAGAAAAAAAAGGTTACTGAAATTTAAGTAGTCAGGATGCAAGAAAGAATTTGACTTTTTCTAGTGCGTAAAGAGAAGAAGTAAAAATTATACAGAATTACTAGCCAATTATATAACTGAGAGAGATGGGAAAAATACAATGCTACTACCAGAGGAAAAAAATAAAGGCCCATCAGTGGTAATTATTTTGATAAGCACTAAAGATAGGTAGAAAATTCCAGAACACGGACCCGGCACCTAAGGTGAGACTTTATTTTAAAGCAAAAACCCAGTCATTACTAATAACTACCATTTTATAGTTTTTAGGTCACAAAATACTCTAATTTTTTTAACAGGGGCCTTGTGAGGTATAATTAATGGGGGTGGGGCCCAAGCCTGGGGGTTTTTTGTTTTTTTGTGTTAAATTATCAGGTCCATTTAAAAAACTCACAAAGTACCTACTTGCCCCACCTCCTCCAGGCCTAGAGTTTCATTTGCTCTTACAGAGGAGTTGGGGAATTTAAGAGTCTTGGAATAGACAATACAACTGAAAACCAACTTTTTGGAACACTGCTCCTTGGCCAGATCTCCAGGGACATTTGACTCCTCCCTCTCCAGTTGCTTAGTCTTGTGCTCCTTAAACCATGACACACCCACCCACACGCCCACCCCGCCTCCCAAGGCACACACCATTGGCTGGAATCATTCTTCCCAAACCTGCCTCTGAGAACCCACCCTTCCTTTCTCAGACTTCAGAATAGGGCTTCGGAGCTTGCTCTCCTGCCCTCATTTGCTACCTTCCTCCAAGTTTCAATATATGCTGATTGCCTGTGACTTCCACTTAACTACCTTCCTAACCACCAAGACCTATTCATTACTCATTACTCATGCAGCATTACTCTTTTTGCTGGGTCCTGTAAGGATGAATGTCAGTGCCTGGTATGTGGTAGACAGTCAAAAAATGAAAGAAAACTACAGTCATTATTTTACTTTTTTGCTTCCTTGAGCCTTCCAACACACCCGCTCTGTCAATCATTTGTTTTGCTCCTTCCCAGGCTAGAACGTCCATGGTGACTGGATGTAAAATAAACACATGTTATTCTGGTCAATCTTTTCTTCACCTAATTTCCAAATATCTAGATCTTTCTGTTCTCCCCCTCCTCTAGCACAGTGATACTCAACCCGGCCTGCATGTTAGAATTCCCTGGGTAGCTTTTAAAAGATACCTAAGCCGGATCCCCCATCTCCAAGAGATTCTGATTTAAGAGGTCTGGAGTAGGTTACGTTGTAAAAACTTCTCAGGAACATGAGATGTGTGGCTAGTTCAGAACCAAGTTCTTACCCACCCTACTCCATACTCTGAAAATCCCTGCCTTCAGTGACCTCACAGCTAAATAGGACAGACATACTGGCCTCTACTCCATTTCAAATTTCTTTTGATCACTCTCATTTCCTTTCACTTCGTAGAAGAGGAACTCTGCTGCCTCTGTTCCAAAAGCTATCTCCCTCAGAAGCCATACTTTATTCCCAAATCTCTAACCTCTTTCATGCCCTGTCGTGGTTCATCCCAATACCCCTCCCCCAAATCCTTACACCATCACACCTTCCTCTGATTTCCACAGACTGTGAACAACAAGGACCAAGACCTCATCTGCTTCATCTCTGTATACCAAGCACACTGCTCAGCCCAATGCAAAAAAGACTGTTTACTAGTTCACCCAGTTCATTACTTCCACCCTTAGCAAACTAGGCCCAACCCTAACACACGTGCTAACCTAGTTGCCTACTGTCACACCCAACGTTCAGCACTGCTGTGAATCAGTTAGATTCAGGAACGCCGGTCCTTCCTTATCTTTGTTTCCCAACGTGCCTAGTGTGGTGCCTGACACACAGAGATCGGCCATTAAACATTCGCCAACTAGAGTGAGAGACACAGAATGGACGGCTAATCTACCCATCATTAAGTCACGGTTATTTCCAGAAATACAAGTACCGTAAAAAAAGAAAATATGGAGGCTGGTATCTCTAGTTCCCGGAATCTGGTTTCCATAACAAACTGCTCCGTTAAAGACAAAAGACCAAAAAAAGAAAAAAGAAAAGCATCCACCAAATTACCTTGGCCAAAGGCACGGAAGGTAGATGCGGGGAAGCCTCCTTAATCCTAGGATAAAATCTCACTAGCACTGAAACACATTAGGATTGAGCCTCAACCTTGGGCCTGGGGTTGGGGAGAAGCCAACAACTTGCTGAATGCACCCCACGTAAACCCTTTCCCCGCCTCGACTTTGCAGCGGCCCAGGTGAGACGCTGAAAAGGTCGGTGTCACGCAGGCCGGCGGTGACTTGGGAACGCGACCGCCGACCACGCCGCGGGCGAGTCTTAGCGGGAGCCAGGCGGCTGCGGCGCGGAGGGCCGGGACTCCCCGGCGCCTGCCGGGACGGGGTCGCCCGGGGCCTCCCGGTGCACGCGGCCGCGGGGACTGCGGCACCCTGGACCCGGCGGGCTGCAACCGGACAGCAGTCGCAGGAGCGTCGGGGAGCCAGGTCGTGCCGCCGCGTAGCCCCCGAAAGAGGGAAAGACGAGCAGCAGCGGAGAACCACGCGGAGAGAGATCAGAGGGCCAGAGGTCGCCGTCGCCGCGGCCACCGCGCGGGCCCCGGAAGAGGCGATCACGTGACACCGACCTGCCGGTCCTGCCGCTGCTTCAGATGCACGCCGGCCACGGTGGCCGCCGTCAGCACCACCGAGAGGCCTAGCACCGCCTTCGAGCTCCTCGACATCCCCGCGCCGGCCACTGCGGCCCCCTGTTACCCGCCGGGGGCCCCGGGCCGTCGCCGAGCGATTCTCTGCGGGTGCGGGTCAGGCTCGACCGCTCGAGCGCAGAGCCCCGGCCGCCGGGTGCGCCGCCCGCCGCGCCAGGCGCGAGCAATCGAGAGTCGAGCGGCGTCTCTGCTCCGCGGAAAACGTGGCTGCGGGTGCAGTCCTGGGACAGGAGTGCTTCTTCCGCTCCTCCCGACCCTAACACGCGCGCGCGCGCACACACACACACACACACACACACACACACACACACCACACCCGTCCCCTCTGAGCAGTCCTGGGACAGGAGTGCTTCTTCCGCTCCTCCCGACCCTAACACGCGCGCGCGCGCGCGCACACACACACACACACACACACACACACACACACAACACACCCGTCCCCTCTGAGCGCGATGGTGACCCGGGTCCCTTGCTCCATACCAGCTTCACCAAACGCAGCCTCATTGCCCCTCTGGCGGGGCAGATGCCACCAGAAGATGGAGTTCTTGCTTGAAGATTCATAGTTAAATGTTGTAGACATCTTGGTGCTGTGTGCTGGCGGGTCAGGTTCTGATTTTTCTTAAAACAGAAAGCCTTCTGGCTAAAGAGCATGCTAACTGAGCAGCGACGCCTCGTTGCCTCCAGATAAGAAAACCGCTGGTCAGCTTGTTTCCCGTGTAATCTTTAAGAGATCACCATTATACCTTTGGAACTTCAGTTCCCACAGCAAGAAGAAAGGATTCCTGATTCCCACATTACTAGGAAAATGAAAGAATGAATGAATGAATGAATGCTAGAATGCGTCAGGCATTGCACAAGACATCATTCTCACTTTTCCTTATGGTAGAAAGAAGTTTGGCTTTCCAGAAACTGTAAAGTATCTGATAGAGCAGACAATGAAGAGGATTCCCATTAAGTCATTCTTTCCCCTAGAATTCACAGGGAGGAAGCTTCTTCCCGTGGAAACAGCTGTGGACAGTGTTGATTAGGGCCAGGTCTTGGTTAGCGTCACCAAGGGCTTCTCCTTCATTCATTTCTGTAGAGCTTCGCTAGTCCAGTTTCTGTTATTTCAGCGTAAATGGCATGAGCTGATTATTGCTCTTAAGAAATGTAATAAAATAAAAAAAACCTTAATACTCTTTTAAAATCACATTTTGTCCACAGTATTTTTCTCAGCCAAAGGAGGATGTACCATTGAGTTGGAAAACTAGGTTCCTGCCTTAATAGACCGTGAAGTTAGAAGAACTTTAATTCAAGGTATGTGTGTATACTTTTCTAATAGAACAGGAAAAAAAACTATATTAGACTGCTTTTTACTTGTGGTGGACTCCAGATATTTTTCTCTGTGAGTCATTGAGCCTTCAGCAGAGCTGCATGGCCTTAGAATTTGTCAGTCAGATGGCCTTTCATCCTATGATGACTAATTTTTCAATTTGCCTTCTTTAAATGTAGTTTTATTCTACTTTTAAAAATCCTTTATGTGTTAACAGTGTCAAATGAAAACGTGGATTATCTGTTTAAGTATTTAAGACCCTCGGTAGGGTATTTTGTGTAATTACTGTCATGTAAATGACTGAAATGTGAGAGAATGACTGTAGACTCCTATATCCAATAATCACAAGAAAAAAGACAGATGGTTGACAAGTGGCAGTTGTTATGGACTGCATGTTTGTGTCCCCTCCTGAAGCTTTTATGTGGTATAGGAGATGGGGGTTTGGGAGGTAGTTAGGTTTAGATAAGGTCATGAGAGTAGAGCCCCCAGAATGGATTAGTGTCCTTATAAGAGCAAGAGACTAGAGCTTGCTCTGCCCCATATGAGGACACAGCAAGAAGATGGCCGTCTGCACACCAGGAAGGGCCTTCACTGGAACCCAACCAGGATGGCACCCTGATCTCAGACTTCCCAGCCTCCATAACTGGCAAATTTCTGTTTTTTAAGCCACGCAGTCTTTGATATTTTTGTTATAGCAGTCCAAGCTAAGACGGCAACGAACTGTTCCCCAAAGTTAACTATGGGTGTGGATGCCTGCTCCAGAGTCAGTGTCACCTAATGTCGAAGATTAAAGACCCAGTTCTCTATCAGAACCTTCCAGCAACTCTCTTCCAGGAGCCAGATGCTGATTGGTCTTGAATTCTTTACTCTCTTTTTCTCAACGGTAAATCATCACTTATGCCAACTAAAAGTCCTAGCTAACCATGGAAAAGTCCTACCTAACCATTGGAGAATTTCAGTAAGATGTGCTCCTGAAATAATCACAAGAGGTAAGTAGAGGCAGAGCTCCTACTATAAGGTAGGAGGCATAAAATTGAGACCCACTACCCACAGGGAGGGTTAAAAAAAAATCACTTCATAATATTGGCACTTAACACATTAGCGTGCTGCATGCATTTCAAAGCTGTTTATCCCTTTACCAGCATCTCTCCATTTCCTCTACCCCCAGGTCCCACTATTCTACTCTCTGCTTCTGTGACTTTGACTTTCTTAGGTTCCACGTATAAGTGAGATCATACTGCATTTGTCTTTCTGTTTCTGGCTTATTTCACTTAGCATAATACCCTCCAGGTTCATCCATGTTGTTGCAAATGGATTTCCTTCTTTTTTTTTTTAAGATTTTTATTTATTTATTTGACAGAGAGAGATCACAAGTAGGCAGAGAGGCAGGCAGAGAGAGAGGGGGAAGCAGGCTCCCTGCTGAGCAGAGAGCCCGATGCGATGTGGGGCTCCATCCCAGGACCCTGAGATCATGAATTGAGCCGAAGGCAGAGACTTTAACCCATTGAGCCACCCAGGCATCTGATTTCCTTCTTTTTCATGGCAGGATAATATTCGTGTGTGTGTGCATGTGTGTGTGTGCGTGTGTGTGTGACATATTCTTTATTCATTCATCTGTCAGTGGACACTTACAGTGTTTCCGTATTTTGGCTATTTTGAGTAATGCTGCAACTAACAAAGGAATATAGATAGCTCTCAAAATCCTGATTTTATTACCTTTGGATGTATACCCAGAAGTGCAATTGCTGAATCACATGGTAATTCAATTTTTAATTTCTTGAGGAATCCACATACTGTTTTTTCATAGTGGCTGTACCAATTTACATTCCTACCTACTTTACTCCACATCCCCACAAACACTTCTTACTTCTTGTCTTTTTTTTTTAAAAGATTTTATTTATTTATTTGACAGAGAGAGATCACAAGTAGGCAGAGAGGCAGGCAGAGAGAGAGGGAGAAGCAGGCTCCCCGCTGAGCAGAGAGCCGGATGCGGGACTCGATCCCAGGACCCTGGGATCATGACCTGAGCCGAAGGCAGAGGCATTAACCCACTGAGCCACCCAGGCGTCTCACTTCTTGTCTTTTTGATGACAGTTACTCTAACAGATGTGAGGTGATACCTCTTTGTGGTTGTAATTTGTGTTTTCCTGATTTTCCTGACAATTAGTGATGTCGAACACGTTTTCATCTACCTGTTGACCATTTCAGTTATAAGACAAATGAGTTCTGGGGATTTAATGTACAGCATGGTGACTACAGTGAACCATACTGTGTTGTATACTTGAAATTTACTAATAGAGTAGATCTTAAGTGTTCTCACCACTCCCCAAAAGGGAAACAATTTGAAGTGATGGATGGGTCCATGAGCTTGATTGTAGTCATTGTTTCACAATGTGCAGGTGTATCAAATCATCACATTGGACACCGTAAATATAAACAAATTTTACTTGTAAATTATGCCTCAATAAAGTTAGGAAGAAAAGAAATTGTAAGAAAATTTTTAAAGCACCAAGAAGAAAAAATACATTATACATACACATATACACACATGAAAAGAAAAGACAAGAAGTACTGATACGTGCTACAACATGGATGAACCTGGAAACCTTGAAAACACTATGCTAAGTATAAAAAGCCCAAAAGACTGGGTATTGTATGATTCCATTTACGTAAAGTGTCCAGAATAGCCAAATCCATAGAGACAGAAAGTAGATTACTGTTTGCCAAGGGCTGGGGGATTTGGGAGACAGGGAGTGACTGCAAATGAGTTTCTTTTCAGGAGTAATGAAAATGTTCTAGAATCAGATCATGGGGATGGGTGCACAACTCTTGACTCTGCTAAAAACACTGAAGGGCACTTTAAAGGATAAATTTTATGGTATATTAATAATTTCACTGGAGCTGTTAAAAGAAGGTGAAAAAAGGCTGTTTGTATGTATCAACTCATTTCATCTTCACAATGACCCTACAAAATGGGTGCTGTTCATGTCCCCATTTTACAGGTGAGGAAACTGAGGCACAGAGTGGTATATAACTTGCCCAGAGTCCACAGCCAGAATGTTACAGAGCAATTGGTTTTTAATTTTGTTTTCAAAGACATAAAAGAGTAAAGTTGCCTGGTTTAAAGTTTAAAACAGAGAACACGTATCTTCTGTCAATAGATACAAGGAGAATGTGTGTATCTAGAATCTTCCAATTCCTGTATTTTAACGACTTAAAAAGTGGCAGGGGAGAGCCAGGCAAGAGAGGGAGGAGAGGAAAGAGGGAGAAAGACAGACAGGACTACACCCAATGGGAGGCAGGAGAGAGAGAGAGAAAGAGAAGAGAACAGAAAAACCGCCAGGAACCCAGCGTAGGTTCTGGGAGAATAGCATTCACCTCCCTGGGATGTCCACTGGAAAATGGACTTCTGAGAGATGTGCTCCATCCACGTGGTCCCTTGGAATTCTCGTTTTGAGTCTTCCATTCCTTCCTTTGCTAGGAGAGCCTTGCAGCATCGGGCAGAATATTGTTCTCAGAAGATGGTCTTTGTGAGCTAGGCTCTGCAGGAACGAAGAGGTGGGAAGCAGGGATTCTGGCTTCACACAGGGGACAATCCCTTACCTTTGGTGCCTCAGTTTCCTCCTCTGTACTATGGGTACAATGATATGTCTGCTACCTCCTTGGCTTTCTGGTTGAGACCAAGAATTAGTATCACACCTGCCCCAAAGCCAGGCAGGTGGTGATAACGTAAGTTGGAGCATCTCTGCCAGGGAGCCTTAGGATGGGAACCCCTGGGCCCTGGGGGGAGGGGGATTCCGGCTCCTGTCACTACTGCTGCTGGGAGTGGCCCTCAATCCTTGCCTCACATATTTAGGAAATGTCTCTTCGTTTGCTGCTCAGTGGACCATCTGGTGACATCTCAGCGGGGGCAGCAATGAGGGCCTCTCACCGAGCTTGCCCAAATCATGGATAAGTTTCATTGTTCCCAAATGCTTGGTGGGACCAAGTTCTTTTGGATTCAGAATCCAATCACATTATCAGAAAAAAATGTCAACATTTCTGTTATTAATAGAAGAAAAGAGCTATTAGAGGCTTTAAATATAATTTCGACTGCTTGGGGCGCCTGGGTGGCTCAGTCGGTAAGCATCTGCCTTTGGCTCAGGTCCTGATCTCAGAGTCCTGGGATCCAGCTCTGCATGGGGCTCCCTGCTTGGGGGGGGGAGCCTGCTTCTCCCTCTCCCTCTGCTACTCCCGCAGTGCGCACATGCTCGCTCTCTCTCTCTCTCAAATAAATTAAAAAATCTTAAATCACAAATCTTAAAAGATCTTAAAAAAAGTCTTGATCAAGATTTATGTGCATTTAATTTTTCTTTTTTCCATTTTTATTTTCTTAAGTTTATTTTTTTAGTAATCTCTATACCCAGTGTGGGCTTGAACTCACAAACCCAAGATCAAGGGTCATACCTTCTTCTGACTGAGCCAGCCAGGCACCCCTCTGTGCAGATTTAAACATATAAAACTTGATATAAAAAAGACACAGAGGGGCGCCTGGGTGGCTCAGTGGTTTAAAGCCTCTGCCTTCAGCTTAGGTCATGATCTCAGGGTCCTGGGATTGAGCCCCGCATTGGGCTCTCTGCTTGGCAGGGAGCCTGCTTCCCCCTCTCCCTCTGCCTGCCTCTCTGCCTACTTGTAATCTCTCTCTCTCTCTCTCTCTGTCAAATAAATAAATAAAATCTTAAAAAAAAAAAGACACAGAGAAACAAACTGTAGTTTTTCATTAAAAAAAAAAAATCACGGAGTTGTTATCAGGAAATTTTACATGGATTCAATATTTAAATCTGCCCCAACACTTTGCTTTTATTTTTCTTCTCATAATTATAGAGTATCATAGATTTTTTTATCTTTATTTTTTTAAGACTATATATAAAGACAATGTAAATAATGATTATCCATGAAGCTGTATCTCAGAATCTCATGCTCTTCAAACTAAGCAAGCCAAGAGCCCTTCCATGAAGCTCCGTTTAGGATTATCCAAGCTTCCTCCAGTTGATCCCAGCGAGCTATACAAATATCCCTTTTTTATGTATATCAGAATGGGACAAAGATTTGGAAACATGGCGAGTTTAACACAATTTGTTATATGGGCCAGAACTTCTGAACCTCTCGTCTCTCTGCCTTTCTTCTAGTGTCATGGTATCCGGAGATCATATGAACTCCGGCGCCTCTCAATTTTAGACTGACCCAGATGTGCCGAGAATGACCACTGTCCTCCACTGTTCTCCCCATAGAGGGACAATGGTGCTCCATTCACAACTCCTGTCCCTTCAGTGTCGGGTTTGATGGGAGCTGGAAATGAGGCCAGTGGTGACATTAAAACAGGAAGACTCAGAAGCCTATTTACTCAAACTCAGGTGTACTGGAACCCTGTGGGCTTTAAAAGGCTACCCCACCCTTGCTGAGTTGTTTTCAACCCTTGAAGTCCCTTTGAAATTGATTGCTTGCATGATCATTCTTCCTCTGTCAAATCCCTGGGAAACACAACCACTACCATCAGCCTGAGCTTAGTTTCTAAGACAAAAATATAAATCTGACCTTCTGAAGAACCTCTGTGGCTCTGCATTCCTAGGGGATGAAACCCCAGACTGCCCTCTGCCCTCCTCTCCAGCCTTTTACAAGGAAGAGGAGAGATCCAAAAGAAGTACAGTTGGAAATCAGGGGTTTGGAGAAGAACCAAGAAATGAAAACTAAGGGGAGTACAATCATCTCCCTCTATTTGAACAATGTGGTCACACAATGCTTGTTCCACCTTAACTCATACAAGGGTAGGATTTGAAGAAAAAAAAAAAAATGCCTTCACTACCCAGGGTATAATTTGGCTTGTGTTTTGTGGGCTTGAATCAGGGCCAGGTCTTTTCAGCTATTATGGGAAAGCTGGGTTTCCAAGTCACTTCTGTTTTAGGGAATATTAATCATCACTACTCTAGTGGGAGATATTAATAGGAAGGCATAGGTTTAAAGTGGGATAGACGGTGGGCACGAATGTAGCAGGTGAGGGCGGATGCTTAAGGCAATGGATGAGAAGGTTGTATGGGGCAGGTCTCTGATAGAAAGAGGAGGCAGCGAGGGGGCCGGTTTGTTTAGAAGAAGGTGGAGGGTATTAAGCGGCTGCCTTTGGCTCGGGTCCTGATCTCAGGGTCCTGGGATCGAGCCCCGCATCAGCTCTCTGCTCAGCAGGGAGCCTGCTTCCCCCTCTCCCTCTGCCTGCCTCTCTGCCTACTTGTGATCTCTCTCTGTCAAATAAATAAATAAAATCTTTAAAAAAAAAATAAAATAAAAGCATGCTGTTTATTTTTTCTTTTTTCAAGTTTTTATTTAAATTCCAGTTCATTAACATGCAGTGTAATACTAGTTTCAGGTGTGGAATTTAGTGTAAAAGCATGCTGATTAATTTACACGTATTTGTGGCTTTTCCAATTTTCCTTCTGTCATTGATTTCTTGCTTCATTCTATCACAACAGAAAAGATACTTTGATTTTAATCCTTTAAAATTCATTAAGACTTGTTTTTTAGCTTAACATATGGTCTTTCTGGAAAGTGTTCAGGAGAGAACAGTTTTCTCAACAGTCAGTTGAGAAAAATGTATATGCTGCTGTTGGGAAGAGTGTTCTGTATGTCTGGTTTGTGGCGTTGTTGAAGTCTTCTATTGCCTTATTGATTGTCTATCATTTTTTTTAAAGATTTTATTTATTTATTTGACAGAGAGAGAGAGATCACAAGTAGGCAGAGAGGCAGGCAGAGAGAGAGGGGGAAGCAGGCTGCCTGCTGAGCAGAGAGCCCGATGCGGGGCTCGATCCCAGGACCCTGAGATCATGACCTGAGCCAAAGGCAGAGGCTTTAACCCACTGAGCCACCCAGGCACCCCAATTGTCTATCATTTTTGAAAGTAGTATGTGAAAGTCTTCTACTATTATTATAGAATTGTCTATTTCAGGGCGCCTGGGTGGCTCAGTCATCAAGCGTCTGCCTTCTGCTCGGGTCATGGGATCGAGCCCCACATCAGGCTCCGTGCTCAGTGGGAAGCCTGCTTCTCCCTCTCTCTCTGCCTGCTGCTCCCCTGCTCATGCTCTCTCTCTCTGTCAAATTAATAAATAAAATCTTAAAAAAAAAGAAATGTCTATTTCTCCCTGCAATTCTGCCAATGTTTCCTTCTTATACTTTGACTTTCTAATGTTTAGTGTACATATGTTTATAACTGTTATATCTTCTTGGGGGAATTGACTTTTAATCAATATGTTATATGCTTCTTTATCTCTTATAACAATTTTTTAGTTAAAATCTGTCTTGTCTGATATTAATGTAGCCACCCCTGCTCTCTTTTGGTTACTGTTTGTATGGCATATTTTTTCCCATTGTTTCACTTTCAATTTATTCTGCATCTTTAGATCTAAAGTGAGTCTGTGGTAGACAGCATATAGTTTGATCATGTTTTTTAATTCATTCTGCCAATCTATGCCTTTTGATTGGAGACTTCAGTCTGTTTCATTTAAAGTAATTACTGATAGGGGACACCTGGCTGGCTTGGTCGATAGAACACGTGACTCTTGATCTCGGAGTTGTAAGTTCAAGCTCCATGTTGGGTGTGGAGATTATTTAAAAATAAAATCTTTTTTTTTCTTTTAAGATTTTATTTATTTGTCAGAGAGAGCGCACACAAGCAGGGGGAGCGGCAGGCAGAGGGAGAAGCAGTGGATCCCCACTGAGCAGGGATCCCAATGTGGGACTCGATCCCAGGATCCTGGGATCATGACCTGAGCCAAAGGCAGATGCTTAACCAACTGAGCCACCCAGGCGTCCCTAAAAATAAAATCTTTTAAAAAGGTAAAGTAATTGCTGATAAAGAATGACTTACTTCTGCCACTTTGCTATTCATTTTCCGCAGGTCTTATAACTTTTTGTCCTTCATTTCTTCCATTACTACCTTCTTTGGTGTTTAGTTGATTTTTTGGCAATGACATATTTTTATATCCTCATTTACTTTGATGTGTATTCTATAGATATTTTTTGTGGTACCCTGGGGATTACGTATAACATCTGATAGTTATTACTGTCTAATTTGACTTGATACCACTTAACCCAATCACACACAAAAATTCTACTCCTATAAAGCTCTATCCCTCTTCTTATGTTCTTATGTCTTGCTATCACAAATTACATCTTTATGTAATTTTGTACACACTAACAATTATTTTTGTGCATTTGTCTTTTAAATCCTTCAGCAAATAAAAAGTGGAGTTACAGTTTTGCAATTATAAAATGTGAAATGTTGAAGTATAATACAATGATAAAATATGAAATATTATCATATGATATGGATTTTATGCTTATTCATGTATTTACCTTTACCACAAAACTTTCTCACCATTGAGAAGGTGGTTTTTTCTTGATTGAGTTTTTGCTTGGTTGCTGAAAACTTTTTGTTGGTTTCTAGAGCTCCTACAATGTTTATTCAGACAGCTTTTCCTTGTTTTCCCAATGTTTCTGTGGGTAAGATTCTTGAAGTAAGAAGTGAAATTCCTGAGGTAGGGCTTTCTAGTTCACCATTTTACCCATGTCACTCCCTTCATTTCCTTTTGTTGTCTCATTATAGCTTACTTAATTTTGAGGAGCTCTAATTTGTGTTCTTGAGCCTCCTTTGTTGAATGTTATAAGTCATGGCAATATATACGGTCAAATTTTTGTCTACTCCTGGGTGACATTTTTCTGGTGAAAGCTCTTCATCTATCATTTTTTCTGTTATTTTTCTCTTTTTTCTTTTTTTAAAGATTTATTTATTTTGAGAGAGAGTGACAGAGCCTCAGCATGAGCAGGGGAAGGGGCAGAGGCAGAGAATCTTTCAAGCAGACTCCCTGCTGAGTGAGGAGCGCCCCATAGGGCTCATAGGGCTCAATCTCACAACCCATGAGATCATGACCTGAACCAAAACCAAGAGTCAGACGCTCAACCGACTGAGTCACTCAAGTGCACTTCTCCTTTGTTTTCTTGTGGGTATCTGTATACATCCTTTACCATTTCTTCTTCTTCTTCTGTAATTATTATTATCATCATTATCATCATTTAACCTTGGAAAAAAGTGAGTTCTCTGTGGTGTTATTTGCAGGAGAAATGTATGGAAGAAGGATCAGGATATAATATAAGACATCAAGAATTCTTCTCATAACATAGGGCTCATGGTTAATGAATTGTTTTAGCCTTTACTCTCCTCAACCAATCAAGACCGACTCTGCTCACAATCAGGAATCTCTCTTCATCCCCTCATCCTCCCCAGCCTAACTGATAGATTGAGTCTGCAAATAAGGATTCTCTGGTGATTTCTTATTCAACCCTGTCTTCACTCTTCATTCATTTACTCCTTCCTTCAACAAATATTTTTATTGACGTGTAATTGATATACAATATCCTATTTCAGATGTATATTGATATTTTATACACTATGAAATGATCCCCATAAGTCTAGTTTCCATCTGTCACCTTGCAAAGTTATTACAATATTATTGACTATATTTCCTATGCTGTATACTACATTTCCGTGACATTTATTTTATAACTGAAAGTTTATTCCTCTTAATCCCTTTGACCTATTTTGCTGCTCACCCACCCCCTTGTAATTGATTTGTTTCCTGTATCCATGAGTCTAAATTCATTCAACGAATATTTATTTGGTGACTACTAAGTGTCAGGTACTGTTTTAGGTACTTGGAATATATGTGTATAAACAAAACTGATAAGTGTCTAACCTTAAGGAATTCTTGTGGAGAAAACAGATAATGCAAATACACATTGATAGCTTGTGTTGTATGTTGGAAAGTGATAAGAAAAGCCGAGCAGGGTAGGTAGACTGGAGTGCCAACAGGGAGTAGAAGTCTGATTAAAATTACAAAATGATGATCACTGTTAGTCTCATTGGCAATGTGATTTTGAACAAAGATGGGCAGAAGTTGACAGAGGAACCATATGGGCTTCTGGGAGAAGAGTGTTCCAGACACAGAAAATAGCAGGTGCAAAGGCTCTGAGGAGGAGCCATGACTAATATATTTGCAGCATAACAATGAGGGCAGTGTGGCTAGGATGGAATGGTCAGGGTCGAGAATGATAAGAGAGGGGATCAGAAAGGTAATGGTGGGGCAAATCATTTAGTGCCCTGTAGAGCACAGGAAGGATTTTGGCTTTTACTCTGAATGGGATGGGTGCCATTGCAGGGTTCTCAGAAGAGATTTACCACTGAAAAGCATCACTCTGCTAGCTGGGTAGATAATAGACTGTAGAGGGTAAGTGTAGAAGCAGAAGGCCAGTCATAAGTCTACTTTGATAATCCTGACAAAAAGTGCACCTGGATGGAAGAAGTAGGGATGACGAAAAGTAGGTGAATTCGAGATGTGCTTTGAAGATGGAAAACCAGATTCGCTGATGGGTTGGGTGTGGGGGTTAAGAGAAGACCTTCAGAGAGCCTGGGTGGCTGAGTGGGTTAAAGCCTCTGCTTTTGGCTTAGGTCATGATCTCAGGGTCCTGGGATCGAGCCTGCATCGGGCTCTCTGATCAGCAGGGAACCTGCTTCCCCCTCTCTCTGCCTGCCTCTCTTCCTAGTTGTGATCTCTCTCTCTCCGTCAAATAAATAAATAAATAAATAAATAAATAAATAAATAAATAAATCCCTTAAAAAAAATTAAAAAAATAAAAAGAAGGAGACCTTCAAAGACGATTCCAAAGTTCTTGGTTTGAGCAATTGGAAGGATGGGTTCATCATTGGAAAGGCTGTGGATACAGGACCTGTGTGCAAAGATCAATGGTTCAGTTTGTGCATAAGTGTGAGATGTGTGCTAGACATCTAAATGGAGATGTTGAGTAAGCATTTGAATACCCAGGTCTGGAATTTGAGATTGAAGTCTATATGGATATATAAATTTGAGGTTTTATATACCTGGAATTTGAGGTTCTATGATTGGATGACATCACCAAGAAAATAAGTGTAAATAGAGGAAACTAAAGAAAGGGTCCTTGGACACTCTAGCATGGGGTGGTTGAAGGTGAAAAACCAGCAAAGGTGACTGAGAGAGAATGGCCAATGAGTAGAAAGAAAACCAAGAGGCCAAATGTCCTAAGATCTGGCGAAATAGAAGAGTGATCAACTGTGTCAAATGCTAATAGTTTAAGGAAGAGGAGGACTAAGACTGGATTTCTCCACGTGAAGGTTACTGGTGATCATGAAAAGAACTGCTTCAGGGGTTTTCTCTGTGAGCATGAAAGCCAGAGTGGAGTGGATTTAAAAGAGAATGCAGAAAAAAAACAAAGATAGTAACACAGACAACCCTGCAGAAGAGTTTGGCTGCAAAATGAAGACATAGAGTGGTAGATGATCATTAAAGTAAAATTAAGATAATTTTTTGTTTTGTGTTGTTTTTTAAGCATACTTGTGTCCAGATGAGAATGATCCAGTAGAGAGGGAAACATTGGTGGTGTGGGGAAGGAAGGGGAGAATCCTTGGAGTGATTTCTTTGAATGAACAAGAGAGGATGGGATCTAATGTTCCAGGGGAGGGATTGGCTTTAGATAAGAGCATGAATAATGATTGCAGCATCTATGGTAACAGAGTATGTGAGTGCCAATGGTAAAGGTGGGTAGATGGGGCAGTGGGAGATGTAGAAGCTACATGCTAAGATTCTAGGATCCTTGCAGTAGGAAGCAAGGCCATCAGTTGAGAGTGAAGACAGAGAAGGAGGTGTCAGCTGTCTGAGAACAAAGGAGAATCTGTGCAATAGTCATCTAGGAGAATTGGGGAGTGAATGGACAAGGGAAGTATAATGGGAATCCTGGGCAGTATCAGGGATCCAACTGAAGCTGTTGATGTGCATTTAAAGTGTTTTTCTCCAGCTCGTTCAGCTCCATGGGTACGAAACCAGAATAAATGGAGAGGTGGATTTAATCAGTTTTGAGGTTTTGCCAAATGACTATGTTAAAGTGAAAGCCCTCTTTCCCTTAAGCAAGGGAAGGGTGTGATGATAATTACTGGTCATGGAAAGTAAGCTGGGTAGGGATGGAGCAAAAGGCAAGAGGGATGGTGAACAGGTGACCAGATTCATGGGCTGGGGGTTCTGGTGGGTGAAATGATTGTTGGAGATACCATAAGGGATGGTAGTCAGAAGTGGAATGCATGAAAAGAGATTATGTCACACTTAAAAAGAACAAACAAACAAACAAACAGGTGCCTGGGTGGCTCAGTCATTTAAGCATCTGACTTCAGCTCAGATCATCATCTCAGGGTCCTAGGGTTGAGCCCTGAGGCTGGCTCCTGGCTCAATGGGATGTTGGCTTAGAACTCTCTCTCTCTCCCTCTGACCCTCTTCCTCCTAGTCTCTCTCTCTCTTTCTCTTTCTCAAATAAATAAATAAAATATTTTTTTTTAAAAAAAGAGTGAGATTATGTCACAGAAGTCGTTACTGATGACAAGGTCTAGGCAACCAGCTAGCCAGCTGCGATGACAGAGCAAGTGTTTTTCTTTCTTCCCTATGCAATCCATCACAACCTCCCACCCCCACAACCTCACACACACACACACAGAGCTGGAACAAATGGAGTTTTCTTTAGAAGGCATTTTATAAAATACACTGACCCAGAAAGCACTGATCACGTGGTCGAATGTCACAGCAATGTCAAATTGCTATGAAAGTATCTAAACGCTTCCTCTAAAATTCCTGTACTCACCTTATGAGGACCAGTAACAAGAGTTCATCCGCTAGCACTTGCCCATGGCCCACACTCAGTAGCGATGGTCTAGTGTGTGACCATAGAAGTGAGTGGCTGAAGTAAGATGAAGGCCAAAGTTGTTGAAGTTCAGGAAGGTGAAAGGCCAGAGGTTTGAAAGGTCGCCTACAGGTATACTGAAGTCATCCTGAGCTAAAAGTTTTAGACAGTGATTTTGAGCCAAGGGCTAAGACCTCCAAGAAATAAGGCATGGGGGTTACCCCCAGGGGAATAGGTGACAGTCATAGTGGGGTGGTGGGTGATACAAGGCGACAGAGGATACTTAAAGCTGAGATTTGCAGAGGAAAGAGGGAGAATGATCTGGAAGCAGCAAGGAGGAGCAAGGAGGACACCTACCTCACCTCCTGCCCAGTGTGGGAGAAAAAACAGCCACCCTTGAGAGGGATGAAGGGGATACAGTGTCCTCAGGGAAAAGTCAGACATCCACTAGAGCAGGAAGGGGGGGAGCTGTTAAGAGAAGTTAAGGATACAGGGGATTTTGTTGTTGCACAGTAGAAGAGAGGTTTGATGAGTAGGCAGTGGTGGGGAAAAGGACAGAACAAAGAATGTGCCGAGCTTTTCTGGGATGGGAGTGTGGGTGAGAGGGGTGAGCTGGGGCTCTGGGGTTTCTCAAACATGAATGAAGGGCCTAATGAGGTCATATTATAAAAGCAAGGATGAGTGTTTGGCACAGATAGGAATGGGGGTGTGGGGATCTCTCCTGATCCTCGTCCCTGGAGGAAAGGAAAGCTTGAGGATGCTAGTTCCCTGTTGATGCCGATGATGGGGATAAAAGGCATGAGGAGGAGTGTGTCTCAAGTCTCCTACCTGAAGGGTCCAGGGAAGATGCCACCAACAGCCTATAGAACACTTTCCTGCTGTTGCGACAGGAGGTTGTTCGTTTTAGAGTCTCAGGTGCAACACTTACTTTGGAAAAGTGTTCTAGGCTGATTATTTTCTAACCTCTGCAGTTGCAAATATCCTTTCTCTCTATTTTTCCTGCACTTTGACTATTCTAACACCATATTTTGGTTTAAGGTTTCAGAGCAATCTAAGCTTTCCTGACAATGAGTTTGCATTTCTGTTTCTCTGTCTCCTTGTTGATTTGGGATATTTTAGAAAGAAGAAATGTTGACTCTATTTCATCATTTTTTTTTTCATGTACAAGGAATCTTTTATTTTTGTTTGTTTGTTTGTTTTAGGATATCTCATTCTTCACTGGGGAACCCTGAATGTTTATATCTACAGGTCTTTTCTCTTATATTGAGAATTTCTCCAGAAAAGAATCTTCTAATGTCCTGATTGGGAGATGATAGGTCCGGCGGTCAATATCCTAGGAGCCCAGCAAGGGAAGGATGCCAGGAATCCCCCAGTAGTAAGTAGGCTTTTGTTCAATTCTGTTTTCAGTAGGGCCTCATCTGTTTCTGGTGTCCCCGAGTGGTTCAGGTTCTTTATTCCTGGGGCCGGGCAAAATAAGATGGTGGACAGCATGAGACATGGGAGAGGACTTATGATTCTAACTCCACCTTCCTTACATAAATATCCATGTAATATGCCCCACCTCTTACCCTTATGGCAAATTGTATTTCCCCAAATGGTCACACCAATATATATCCCACTCCACAAATACTTTTTACAAACCAATGTTGACACACCTCCATTGACAGGTGGGGGTCTATGCTCCCTACTCTTGAATCTGGGTGGATCTTTGTAATCAACTTGACCAACAACAGAATGCAGCAAAAGTAATGCTCTGTGGCTCGGACTTTATGCTGGACTTTACTTGTCCATCTACTTTCCATCTTTCAAAACTGTGTTGACATCGCTTGTCTGCATGTTGTCACTTCTGTTCTCTGTGTCCTAATAGGGTTTGCTTGGTTTAATTTATGGTCACCCTCTCTGATTGGGTTAATCCTTTTCTGAACACTCGCAACATCATATGATTTAATTTTGTGGCAAGAAATAGAAATGAACTCCAGCTAGTTTATACACATACATATATGAAGTATATGAGTTTTTCAAATAATTGAGGAGTTGAATGATGAAAACAGGGAAAGGGAAGATGAAAGATATTTTTCACTGGATAAATAAAAAGAAAAAAGAAAAAAATTTCACTATATGTTCACGGATTTCTCTTTGTTTAGAGTAGTGCTGTCTACTCAGGAGTCAGATGATAAGTCACAGATGTCATTATACATTTTCTAGGACTATCTATATTTAAAAAAAAAGGTGAAATTAATTTTTATATATTTTATCTGACCCAGTATATCCAAAATATTATCCTTTGAACAATAATAATATAAAAATGTATTAATGAGATATTTTGTATTTTGTTTTTGTACTAAGTCTTCAAAATCTGATGCACTTACAGTACATCTCAACTCAGACTAGCCACATTTTAGGTACTTAATAGGCACATGTGGCTAGTGGCTACCATATTGGATAGTCAGATATGGAAAATAATTGTTATTGTCCTTGAAAAAACTCAGCTCCAGAATTTTTTTTGCCTGCCTCTCTCTGTTTGAAGCATCAGATTTCAGAAGAAAGAATCTCATTGGTCCATCTTGAGCTTACTCTGGAGCAATCAGCCATGAACATGCACCACCATGAAATATTGACGACCTGACCATGGGATGCCACCATCTTGGGTATCAGAGAAGGTGGAGCTGTATGTCAGACAGCTATCACTAGAAGGAGCAAATACATTCACATTAATATTTAATCATTTCACATTAATATTTAATCATTTCACATATTGTGGGAAACATGTTTTTTATTTTCTGTATTTCCCAATGATGTGACATCTCGCTGAACCCAGAGATACTTCCCCTCCCAGGGCTAGCCATTCCTGGAGATAGTGAAGGACTTACCAGCAAGTGTGCCTTTCACGTGCAAACCACCAATCCAGAGTCCGTAACCCAGCCACCTCTTTGTCAGGCTTTTACACTCCAGCCAAATAACAGGAAAGTAAAGACAGCCCCTATGCCCCAGAGCCCACTGAAATGATCAAACTAGCCAATATCAAGCCCGTTCACCCTACCTCACCCATTCCTTAGAAACCACAGTAAAGATGTTTGCCCACATTTTCCTCTTATTTCCCTCTGCCTCTTCACCAACTCTGGTGTTTCCCCGTGTGCTTCCCCCGTATGCTGTAACTTCCTGTTTCTAGGGGACAATTTCTTCCTCTGTGAGAGTCATTTCCACGTCTGTATGTTCTACCATAACTGATTAAAACAAATTCTGTGTTAAAATAATGATAATGATAATAATAATAATAAATTAAAAAACCGAAAACCCAAACTCCATGTACATTTTAAAACACATTTCTTCCCCATTTGCTCAGTTCTCTTCCTGCCCCAGGATAACCTCTTAGTTTTTCATGTATCTTTTCAGAGTCAATATATGTAAGCAAATATAGATATTTTCCCTCCTTTTTGCCAAAAAGACAATAAAATACACCTACTGCTATCATTTTAATCATCTATCTACCAGTGTCGCTTCTGTTTTTTTTTTTTTGTCGCTTCTGTTTTTGACGCTCTTGTAAGAGTCTTAAAAAATTCTTACATACTCCTATGTAGTTTGCATAAATCTTGTATTATTATTACTATTTAATTTGCCACACCTGTAGATTTCTTCCCTGCTGTCACGTTTTAAAATCCTGGAGACAAAAAAAATAAAAATTAAAAAAAAAATAAAATCCTGGAGACAAAAGCTGGGTCTTACTTATCTTTGACAGTGTATCATTTATTATAGTGCTTCCCACATGATCAGTAAAAGGAAACTTTTAAAATTTAAAAGGATGATGAACAAATCTTTGTGGAATAAATGAATTAATATTAGGAAAATGCATGCAACCTCTATCCTAATAGTAACTGATTTCATCAATGTTGTGCTTTTTAAACCATTTTAAAATGTAGTTGTTAAGGGATACTTCGATGGCTCAGTTGGTTAAGTGTATGCCTTCAGCTCAGGTCATGATCCCAGGGTCCTGGGATCGAGTCCCATGTCGGGCTCCCTGCTCAGCAGGGAGCCTGCTTCTCCCTCTCCCTCTGCCTGCTGCTCTGCCTACTTGTGATCCCCTTTCTCTCTCTGTCAAATAAATAAAATATTTTTTAAAAAGTTTAAAACTATAGTTGTCAAAAAATACAGTTGTCTTGGGTTCTTTCTGTTTAGAATGACTTTTTGCATTTTAAGGATAGGCTGTATGTGGAAGTATTAGGGAGCTTGGAAAAAATAAGTGTAAAAATTTATCAGAACATCATTCAAACCTAACATATGTAAACAACCTCCTCAAATAAAGGAATCGAGGTTTAGTAATTTTCTTACATTTTTATTTGGGAACTTTTCATGAGGAACATGAAGGCATAAGACAAAGACAGCATAAATCAAACGAACATGGGGACAAAGAGAAAGAACACTGTGTTTCCAGGAAGCTCTACGAGAAGCTAACTGGCACACAAAACCCCCCACTCCTCTGATCATTCTGGTGTGAATTCTGCTCCGTGCTTTATTACAGTCCGTGGCAAATTTTTCCTTTAGAAGTGGTCTGCAGTAAGTAGGCTCTAATCCCCTCCCATCCCCAGGGAGGTATTAGAGGTACTTTTAAAAACCTTTTTCCTCATGAGGAAAATGGTCATTTGTTCTTCTCCTGCAGCTGTGTTTTCACCAAGCAGGAGCAAAGTGTAATCCTGAATTTTGGGGATTCCAAATATCAGCATTCCCCCCTTTGCTATCAACAGCAAATACTGATCGAGGACAGGGATGGCATTTTTGCTCCACTGTGTCCCCAGAGCCTAGCACAGTGCCTGTCCGTGTTTGTTAAGTGGTGATAAGAAGTCCACTCTCGGGAGGGTCTGGCTGGCTCATTCAGTAGATCATGTAACTCTTAGAACTCGGGGTCATGAGTTCAAGCCCTGTGTTGGGTGTAGAGTGTTCTTAAAAAGAAAAAAAAGATGGCTGCCCTCGAAGAACCAACAAGCAACAGTGAAGTTTAGTACTTTGCATAATACCACCTAGATATGGACAAACCAGATTAAAATCTGAATCTTTTAATCGATTAAAAACACGTGTATGAAGACAACTATACAGGGGCACCTGAGTGGCTCAGTGGGTCAAAGCCTCTGCTTTCGGCTCAGGTCATGATCTCAGGGTCCTGGGATTGAGCCCTGCATCTGGCTCTCTGCTCAGTGGGGAACCTGCTTCCCCCTCTCCCTCTGCCTACCTCTCTGCCTACTTGTGATCTCTCTATCTCTGTCAAATAAATAAATAAAATCTCGGGGCGCCTGGGTGGCTCAGTGGGTTAAAGCCTCTGCCTTCGGCTCGGGTCATGATCTCAGGGTCCTGGGATCAAGCCCTGAATCGGGCTCTCTGCTCGGTGGGGAGCCTGATTCCCCCCTCTCTCTGCCTGCCTCTCTGCCTGCTTATAATCTCTCTCTATCAAATAAATAAATAAAAAACAAACAAATAAATAAAAAGACAACTCTACATTAACTATACAGCTTCATGACCTTTTACCAGTGCGTAATTTCATGAAGCCACCGCCAGTCAGGATGGAACCCAGCGTTAGCAGCCTAGACTACTCCCATATATCCCTTTCCAGGGACGTTCCTGACTTACATCATCTTAGATTGATTTTGCCTGTTTGTGAGCATTATTATAAACAGGATCACACAATGTGTTCTCTTTCACGTCTGTTAATATTATGGCAGTGCCCTTGGGACAGGCAAATAAAATGACCTGAAGTAGGTTGGGAGTTTCTGACATGTCTCAAGCTCTTAGCTGCAGAGAGCATTATGCTTTTTGTTTATCAGTCTTTAAACTCAAGTTGTATGGTGGCTTGCAAGAACAGGATGGTGCTTTTGCTATTTATAAAAGCAATACTGTCAAATAGTGTGCCATATCCTATCATTTGAGTGCATTTTTTGACTTGTTTTTTTTTTTTTTTTTTAGGGGAAGGGCACCAATTCTACTATATATGTTCGTACCTTAGATTTAAATGAATCAGTCCTTCCCAGAACACCTTGCCTTGTGGAAAAGCTCCATCTAGCCAAACAGATTTGGGCTACTTCTGTTGAATCTGATCCCTTTATACCTCTATTACTGTACAAATGGCTTGATGCTTTATTATGTCAGCCATTGTTCACCTATATCCTATAAATTGGTCGATTTAAAAACATGACCTTTTTTTTTTTAAAGATTTTATTTATTCATTTGACAGAGAGACAGAGATCACAAGTAGGCAGAGAGGCAGGCAGAGAGGGGGAAGCAGGCTCCCCGCCGAGCAGAGAGCCCAATGCGGGGCTCGATCCCAGGACCCTGAGATCATGACCTGAGCCGAAGGCAGAGGCTTTAACCCACTGAGCCACCCAGGTGCCCCAAAAACATGACCTTCTTAAACTTTAAAAAAAAAAATGTGTACAATGTGTTCTTTTTTGTGTCTGTTAATATTATGTGAGATCTAGCCACACTACTGCCTGTATCCGTAGCTTATTCTTTTGTCGTATGAAAATAGCGTGATTTACCTATCTGGTCTCCTGAATGGACACCTGGGAGGCTCCCAGCTTAGGCTGTTGTAAATAAAGTGCTACAAACACTCTTCTACCTATCTTTAAAAAAAAAAATTCAATTTATTTATTGATTTCAGGGGGAGTGTCATTTTATGAATTGTAACACGTGTATAGATTTATAGAATTGCCAAACAATCAAGATACAGTCCCATCATCCCAGAGAACTCCCTGCTCCCCTCATCCCTAGTGCCTGACAACAACCAAACTACTCTCCATCACTACAGTTTTATCTTTCTGAGCACATGGTATAGATGGGATTAATCAGTATGTAACTGTTGGAGGCTGGCTTCTTTCACTCAGATAATTCCTTTGCTATCCATCAACATTCCTTTGTGTCGTGGACATGATCACATGCCTTTTGATGGGCATAAGCGCTCACTTCTGTTGGGTACCTCTGTAGGAGAAAAATTGCTTGATCACAGTTTCTGTGTTCGTTTAAGTACAGCCAAGTATTTTCCCAAAGCGATTAAACCAGCAGTCTAAGAGAGCTCCCGTTGTTCCCAGTCTTCACCAGCGTTTGGGAAACATTCTGGTTAGCATGTATGTAACCTTTTGGACATTCTTATAGGTGTGTATGTATTAGATTTTAAGGTTCGTCATAATTCACGGAAAGAATTAGTCATCTTCTGTAGCAGGTGCTGTCGGTGCCTCGCTCGGATCCCCTGGGATCCCTTTTATTGTCCCATCGCTGCTGCAGGTGCTGCTGCTAACCGCTCACACCTGCAACTTTATCCAGCACTTGCCCTTGGGCCATTAGAGCTGCTGCATGGGTTTTAACCCCCAGCCCCAAACCGGGGTGGTCCCAGCCAGTGGCTGGCTATAATGGGGTGCAAAAACCCTGTTCCCTTGCCTCAAGGCAAACAGAGTCACAATGTTGCGATTTATACTTTAGAACTCCCCCTGGGATGAAGCTGAGGCCAGCTTCACCTGAAACCACATAGGTGTTTGGCTTTTCCTCCTGCTGGGTCCTGTTCCCCTTCCTTTCTTACAAGGTTTTCCTGTGAGCACCCTCCAATGAAATACCCAGACAAGAACCCCCGTTTTCAGCTCTCCTTCTAGGGAACTTGTCCCAAGACAGCCTTGCAGCACTCATGTCTCTATCCTCCCCGCCCAAATGGGAGGATATGTTGTGTATATGTTGAGTTAAAAGAAGACTTGACATTTGACCAAGATCGACAAAAAAAGCCAATAAGCAGTAGCTTAAACAAACAAATGTTTGTTTGTTTTCTCAAGCAATGTGAGCCTCAATGTGACAAGCGCCAGTTAAGTTGTAGGCTTGCAGGCAGAACTGTGAGCTGAGCAAAATTACCCTTGACCATCTCACTTGCTCTTCAGGACCCTTCTGCCTGTGTTGGTCCTTCCTTCTACTTGCTGCCCCCACAGTGTGTCCTGGTGATCCTGGAATGCTCACTCCAGTCTTTTCCAAAGAGTGCCCCCCGGGAATTTTCTGGGTGCTGGGGGTGCTTCAACAATTCTGCACACATAAATTAGTATTTTATGCCAAACAATAGAAATTTTTAAATCCTGAGAGTTTTATCACTTGGCAAATTAATAACTGGGCAGTTAATTTCATTAAGCTGATCAAGACATCCCTCTAATTATTTTTCTTCATAGAAAGTGATCACATAAGCTCATTTGTTGCTAAGGTGTTAATGACATTCATCAATTCTTTGGTTCAATTAATGTTTATAGAGATTCTGATCCAGGCTCCTTAATTAGATGGGTTACAAATATGAATAGTATATTGGCCTCTCTTTTAAAGACCGTATACGAGGGTGCCTGGCTGGCTCAGTCAGAAGAACATATGACTCTTGATTTTGGGGTTGTGAATTCAAAGCCCATGTTGGGTGCATAGATTACTTAAATAAATAAAATTAAAAAAAAAAAATAAAGACCACGTATGTATATATATCATTGCATTTTTCACTTTATTGTAATTATTGGTTTGTGGTTTCTCTCATTAGACTGTAAGCTTCTTGAGGTCAAGGACCATTTGTTATATCTGTACTTCTATAATTAGCATGGTGACTGAAAGTTCCCATACATGTGTGTGGAAAGCAGAGTGACAGAGAGGGCTGATGGAGGACAGAGAAAGAGAGGCAGGTAAGAGAGGTGAGGTAGATTAAAGATGGCCACTAATTCTTGGTGATTTTCCCCACTAAGGGGCAGAGTCCATTTCTGCCATTCCCCTTGAATCTGGGTTGATCTTGTGACTTGCTTTGGCCAATAGAATGTGGCAGATGTGATGCCTTTTCAGGCCTAAGCTTTAAGAAGGTCTGGCAGCTTCTGCTTTTGCCCTCTAGGGAAAATCGGCCCCTGGAGGGGGCTATCCAGCTATCCTGAGACTACCAAGCTGTAAAGAAGCCCAAGATAACCTCATGGAGAGGACATGCAGAGGAGAATGGAGGAACCCAGCCAACAGCAAGGACTAAAGCCTAGACACATAAGCCCAGTTGGATTGTTCTAACCAGACCTCAACTATTTGAGCTATTCCAGCTGAGGTCCCAGATATCACAGAACAGAGATGAGCTCTTCCCACTGTGCTCTGATCAAATGCTGACCCCCGAAAATCATGTTCAAATAAAATGCTGTTTTGAGCTAGTAAGGTTTTTTTTTTAAGATTTTTTTTTTTTTTTATTTCAGAGAGAGAGGATGAGCAGGAGAAGCAGAGGGAGAGGGAGAGAGAATCTCAAGCAGACTCCCTGCTGTGCTCAGAGCCCAATGCAGGGCTTGATCTCATGACCCTGAGATCAGGACCCTGAGGTCACAACCCTGAGTCAAAACCAAGAGTTGGATACTTAACCGACTGCACCACCCAGGCAGCCCTTGAACTACTAAGTTTTGGGATGGTTGGTTACCCGGCAAAAGACACCTGAAATAGGAACTATTCACCATCGAAAGGGCAATTTACAGTTTCATTATTCCCAGTAATTTTTATTCTATTAAGAAATGCCTGCAGGAAGAGAACTTTTTTTTTTTTAAGATTCTTCATTTATTTATGAGAGGGAGAGAGAGCAAGGGGAGAAGCAGAGGGAAAGAGACAAGAAGACTCCACACTGCGCACAGATCCTGACATGACCCTCGGTCTCAGGATCCTGAGCAGAAACCAAGAGTCAGTCACTTAACTGACTGAGCTACCCAGGCACCCCTAGAACATTATTAAAACAAAAGAAAAGCTGTAATAGTGAGATATTTGGGGGCAGAGAATATATTTCTGACACATTCCTCATATCCTATGAAAAGTACAGCATGCCTTGGTTGGTCAGGTTGAATGCCTTGATCAGAGCTAGGAGAGAAGCTGGGGAATTCATTGCATGTGTTGAAACTCTGTTATTTACTGTGGTCGGGAAGCTAAGGTAAATGAATGAAATGGGTCAGTCATGGCAGGTGTAGGGAAAGGTGGGAACGTTGGGTTGGGAACCATCAGCGTTCAACTGCCGCCAATTCCAGTCATGAGGGAGCACGAACCTTATATTGTTGGATCTCCCACTTTTTTCCAGAAGCAAGATGGCCATATTTTTATATGAAATCCCCAGATCTCATACGTGGGCTATAAAATGTGTTGGGCTGCCAATTTGAGCTCCCTGGTGCCGGGAATGAGAACACTGGATGCGATGTCATACTCGTCGTACATTGCATGTGTGTCTCTCCTAGCATCCTGTGCCTTTTGAAAGTGAAAGATGGTCTGTCTTTATACTTTCCAGCCAAGTCCAACTGGATCAGACTCAGTGGTTCAAGCTGTAAGTGTCGGTGGGGATGGGTTTGTGAACTTGTACAAGCATTTGGAGACTTTTCTGGCAGTAAGTACCAAGACTGAGCATATAACTCTCCTATCCCTATGACCCAGCAATGCCACTCAGGGTAAACATCCAAAAGAAATGCAGTAGATGTTGACCAAGAGACATGCCTTAGAGCGTGCATAGGAGCACTATTAGGAATAGTCAAAGACTGGAATACAATGTCCATCGATGGTAGAATGGATAAACAAGGTACCAAAAAAAATGAACACCCACAAAATAAACGTTTATTGCTTGTTTGCTACATGCAATAACTGGGTAAATCTCATAAACAAAAAGTTTTTTAAAACATTTTATATATTTATTTCAGACAGAGAGAGCAAGAGAGAGCATGAGTGGGGGGGGGGGGGCAGAGGGAGAAGCAGACTCCCCACTGAGTGCGGAGCCCTATGCCGGGCTCTATCCCACAACCCTGAACCAAAATTAAGAGCTAGATGCTCTACCATCTGAGCCACCCAAGCTCCCCCCAGTACACTTTTTTTGATTTGTGCATTTTTCTTTAGGCATGTTTCAAAATATTATTTGGGGGGGCGCCTGGCTAGCTCAGTAGGTGGAGCACGTGACTCTTGACCTCGGGATTGTGAGTTTGAGACCCATGTGGGGCGGTGAGATCTCTTAAAAATAAAATCATTAGAAAAATTATTTTTAAAAAGGCGAAATTGGAAAAATGGAGCACTTCTTCAACTCGGATCCGGAAGGGAGGACAGCATCAACCTGGATCACGCCTCTGGGTGCTGGGCTTGGGCAGGGAGCAGGAGCGAGCACTAGGCCTTTGTTTTCTTAAGTCCCTAGAGAATAGGGCAGTGCTCTGGGGCAGCTTGCCAGTCCTTCTCTGGGATCTGTCCTCCATCTCCCTAGAAAGGGAAAGAGAGCAGGTCTCTGAATGACCACGGGACTCAGAATCACCCTGTCGTCTTGGGTCCACTGGAATGTTGACATTCCAAATTCCAAAGCAGACCTCTTTCTTATCGAAGCTTCTATATTTTAGGGTCTCTTTGTTACCACAGCTGAGCCTCTGGCCTTTCCCAGGTGTTCCCTTGTGCAGCTGTCATCATTCACCCATGAGCCCCCAGGCCACAGCTGTGGACTGGCAGCTGCAGTCACTCAGAATGGCTGTGGAGTCTGGGCGCCCGCAGCCGTGAACTGTGGAATGGAGCTCTGGAAGAAATGGCAGTATATCAAGGCGCGAGGTAGCCAGGTTAGAGCGGTGGTTCTCCAAGGTGGGATGTAGAACAGCAGTCCCGGGAGCTTGTTAGAAATGCAAATTCTCGGGCCTTCCCCCAGATGGAATGACTCAAGAGACTCTAGCATGGGGCTTGCCTTGCGTGTTGGCAGGCAAAAACCTCTGGGGGATTCCGATACACACTCAAGTTTGAGAACCACTGGCTTGGAGAGGCCAGCAAACTTGCTCTGTGAAAGGCCAGACGATAAATATTTTAGATTTCACACGTCCTACGGTCTCCGTGGCAATGATTCAGCGCGCCCTTGCAGTGCCCAAGCAGTCACAGGCCATCTGTAAATGAGGGGGCGTGATTTGATCCTTTATCCCCTGGGGCCAAGCCCTTCCCTCCAGGTTCCTTATCTTACCTCCTATAGGCTGTCTTAAAAATCTGTGAAATTCTGTAATACATTTCCTTTACGTATTAAAATCTGATAGTAGCCAATAGAGCCACCTGTCCTGGGGTATCTGCATTTCGGCGTGGGATGATATTTGGTGGTGGTAGGGGGGGATAGTATTGTGTCCCAATATCCACGTGGGCCCATCGGTGGATGGATGTTTTTGGAGTAGGGAAAGGCTTTTGGTTTCCCTGGAGTCACCTTCAGGGGACAGACTGTTCTCATGTAAATCCTGATCAGTCTGTTTGGGCTCAGATATTCCTGGAAGGAAGAGAAATCTGCACCCTTTAATCCTACCTGGGGTTATTGCGGTATTGGTTGGGAGCTGTGGGTAGCTTGTTTTATTCTGGGTTCAGAGTCTGGAGGGAGGAGTTCCCTCGGAATATACTGACATCTCTCCTTCCCCTAGGCTGCCCCCCACCCTCACTCCAGGCTGGAGGTGCCTGGACCCTCAGGGACCAGAACAGCCTATACCAGTTTTCCCTGCTATGTAAGCAGAGAACAATCCCCACCCTGTCCTTGTGCGTGCAGGTAGTAATGCCACCGAGCCAAGGTAGGCAAGTACCTCCTCTCTCTGCTCTATTCAGTGCTCCCCCGCCCCATGGGTTGGATGATGCTACCCAGAGTGGTGAGGGCAGATCTCTCAGTCTCCTGCCTCAAATCCTAATCTCTTCCAGAATCCCCCTCGCAGCCACACCCAGGAATAATGTTTTACCAGCCCTCTGGGCACCCCTAACCCGGTCAAACTGACACATTACATTGAACTTCAGAATCCTCCCAGGCTCAAAGTCAGTGACATGAAAGTCTCATTGTCAGGACGTCTGGGTGGCTCAGTCAGTTAAGTGGCTGCCTTTGTCTCAGGTCATGATCCCAGGGTCCTGGGATCAAGTCCCGTGTTGGGCTCCTTGCTCAGTGGGGAGCCTGCTTCTCCCTTTGCCTCTGCCTGCCACTCTGCCTGCTTGTGCTCTCTCTCTCTCTCTGACAAATAAATAAAATCTTAAAAAGAAAAAAAAAAGTCTCATTGCAGCTCATTGGTTCTGAATGGGTAACATGCTACCCTCTGTGACTAGTGAAAGATCATTGCTGATTAGCTAGGTCTGATCCGTCTGTTTTATGCTAGAGCTGGAGTGAGTCCACTAGGGAAACTGAGGGAGAGAGAGAGAAAGAGAGAATGAAGAGGGGTGGGAGGGGGGCTTAAGGAAATCAAAACCCAGGTGCTATTCCTGAGACAGTGGGACTAGATGTATCTTGGTTTGGGTTCCCCTCAGAATCTGACCATGAGCTGAGTATTCAGATGCAAGTAGTTTAGATCCCAGGGGAGTAGGGAAGCAAGCTAAGAAAGAGAGCCAATAAAGAAAGGGTGTGCTATCAAGCAAGTTTCTTCTGAAGCCCAGTCCCACTGGGGAACTCTGGGATAGAGTGTAGAGCCTGCCTCAAAGTTATCCCAACAGAGGGGCAAGGAAACTGGAGTAGTTATCGAACTCATCTCTCATGGATATAGAGCTTCTTCTAGGGCATTAATTCTGCGAACGTCAGCTGGTCCTACACATCAGCTAAGCCTGCTCTTATGCATCCCACCTCCCCCGAAAAAAGTCCTCAGGCAAGAGAATTTGGGGTGTTCGCAGGAAGCAGCCATCACGTGTAGCAGTGAAGGCCGAGGGGATGTGTATGACGTACCAGCAGTGTCGGCCACAGGATGCCAGGACAACGAGTACCCTCCGACCCTCCCCCATCCCACGCTAGGGATCCTTACCCACAGCAGGTTTTGGGTCCTTCTCGGGACCTCCTGGGCAAGACATGTTCTTCGTTCCGACAAGGGGAAGAGAACATCAAACCCATACCATAGAAATCAGTGAGTCCCCAGAGCTCCCCTTCACACCAAGCAGGCCCTATTTCACAGGTACTGCCCTGTCAAAGGAAGAGAAGGTTTGCAGGCAGACACAGCGTTCTGGGCCACAAGCTAAAGCTCTCGAAATGGCATAGTTGACTCCGTTGATAGGAACGGACGAGCTGAGTTTGAGATCTCTCCACCTAAAGCACATGGACCAGGAGTGGGAAGTGTGGACATCCCAACAGAACTCAGAACGGCTCCTGGAACTGAGTGGATGAATGCTGGACCCCTAGAAATCTCCCATAGGGGTTGGCGGCAATCCTAACCCTTCAGTTGGTTGAGGTATCAAAACAGGCGACAACTGCCATTTCCCCAACATGATTATGACAACTGAGCATCTTTACATTTCCTACTTTGCCCCCTTCTCCTTTCATTATCTTATTTTTAAATTCTTCCATCAGTTCCTTTGGTAACTTTAAAAAGGACTTACGCTTCTTTATCTTGATTTCTTAACTATGGTGGGTTTTTTTTCTTATTTTTTAAAAATATTTTACTATGATCTTCATGGTGTCTGGCTCTTCTGATCTTTTTGGGAATGGGGGGACATTAAAAAATATCTTTTTTTCTTTTTCTTTCTTTTCTTTTTTTTTAATACAGTAATTCGTATGACCTGGGAATGAGTCGATCCTTATAACTTGGACACTCAAAGGATCTCACTGGTAAATTGTTTAGCTCTAAGTCATTTCTACGAGATGGGGGCTTAAATTTTAATTCTTATTTTCTTTTTCTTTTTTTTTTAAGATTTTATTTATTTATTTGACAGAGAGAGAGAGCAAGAGCGAGCGAGCGAGAGAGAGCACAAGAAGGCAGAGCAACAGGAACCAGGAGAGGGAGAAGCAGGCTCCCCGCTGAACAGGGAGCCTGACATGGGGCTTGATCCCAGGACTCTGGGGATCATGACCTGAGCCGAAGGCAGACACTTAACCGACTGAGCCACCCAGGCACCCCTGTTAGGTGTTCTTATAGTTTAGGAATACTTGCAGAAATGTTAACAGATGAAATTATATATCTGGGATGTATTTCAAAATAATCTCAGTAGTGGGCATAAATGAAAGATCTTCTTTCCAGGGTGGGCCACCTGGCTGGCTCAGTCAATGAAGCGTGTGACTCTTGATCTCGGGATTATGAGTTTAAGCCCCATGTTTGGTGTAGAGATTATTTAAAAAAAAATTAAAATCTTAAAAAAAAGAAAGAAAGAATAAAAGGGGCCCTGGGTGGTGCAGTGGGTTAAGCGTCTGACTCTTGGCTTTGGCTCACATCATGATCTCAGGGTTGTGAGATCTAGACTTGTGTTGGCCTCCATGCTCAGCTCGGAGTCTGCTTAAGACTCTCTCTCCCTCGCCCTCTGCCCCTCCCTTCAATGTTCACGCATACGCACATGCGCTCTCAATATCTCTCTAAAATACATAAATCTAAAAAAAAAAAAGAAAGAAAGAAGAGAGGGCCATTTGGTGATTAGGGTAGCTGGTGATGAGTACCTGAGGCTTCATTATACTATTCTTACTGTTTTATGAATTTTTGAAATTTTCCATAATAAAAACATTAAATAACTTCCTATACTGGATACTCTTTCTAGATATAAGTTTGCATCTCTCTTTCCTTTCATAGCCAAGCATCCTAAAGGCATTATCTCTGTTGGTTTTCTCACATCCTTCCTTTCTGCTCATGCCTCCAGCCATATAGTCCTCCATCTGCCCGTGTCCCTTCCCCAGACCTGCTCGGGGCAACGTCCCCAGGACCTACACTCCTGTGACACTGTTGGCCACATCTACCTTTTTAAACTCTCTCCAAACCAGGATGACTAGAGTCAGACAGCAGGGGCTCATATGCGGGCTGGCCACATCTTGGCTTGATTTTACTGGAGAACCCCTTTTATTCTCCATCTCGCCCCCCCAAAATGATGATAATAGTAGGGTATACCTTCCTCGCTTATTGCCATGTAACAATCCTCCCCCTGATTTGAGGAATTTGAAGCACTGTTTATTATCTCCGTGGTCTGAAGATTGATGGTCTCAGCTGGGTGGCTGTTCTTGGGGTCCCGCAAGTGGCTGCAGATAGATGGCGCCCAAGGCTTGGTTTGCCTTCACTTACATGCCTGGCCTTAGACTGGGGTAGCTGGAGCTGGTCAGGTATCTCTCTCTCTCCATATGGCTTCCCCCATAGCTAGCTTGGGTTTCTTCTCAGGATACTCAGACATTTTACATAACGGCTGGCTTCCTGGGGCGCCTGGGTGGCTCAGTCGATTGAGTGTCTGCCTTGGGCTGAGGTAATGATCTCAGGGTCCTGGGACTGAGCCCCGTGTCTGGCTCAGCAGAGAGCCTGCTTCTCCCTCTGCCCCTCCCCCTGCTTGTGTTCCCTCTCTCAAAAATAAATAAAAATCTTAAAAAACAAAACAAAATAAAAACAGAAACAAAACAGCGGGCTTCCCCCAGAGTGAGCCTTCAAGACTTAAAAGACAAGAAGTGGAAACTTGTGTCCCTTATAGCCACGAACCTGGCCTATCACTTCACCATATTCTGTTGGTCAAAGCTGTCGCAGAGCCTGCCAGGATTCCAAAGGAGGGCCTTAGTGAAGTCTCTTAGTGAAGACTATGAGAAAATCTCATAGTCTTCAGAAATCAACGTTACTCTCTTTTGTAAAAGCACTCTCTTTCTCTGTCTTTCCCGCTCTTTCTTCCTACCCCCCCCCAACATTTTCTAAATCACAATTTCTCAAAATATTAATGTGCTAAGTACTCCTTTGGCTGCAAGAAATGTCAACCCCACCACACTGGGATGGACCCTTGAGTCAAAATAAAGACAATAAAATCATGTGACATTGTCTCCCACCCTGGTTTGTGGATCCGGAGTTATATATACCTATAAGCATCTTAAGAATATTACATCAGTGGGGCGCCTGGGTAGCTCAGTTGTTTAGGCGGCTGCCTTCAGCTCAGGTCATGATCCTGAAAGAGCAGAGCAAGGCTAACTTCAATAAGGAATACGGAACCCCTAACCACCAAAGACTGTAAACCCTGCCTTTAGCCCCACCTTTAGCCTGCCAAACTCACGCGCCAATTCTGACCAGAGTGATAGGCTGGTTCAGACAGCTACTTTAGGGAGAATCGTAATTCAGTTGGCCATCTGCATATGGCCTGTGTGTGTTACAATCGTATTGGCCACTGAGTGCTTGTTACCAGCTCATTGGCCCCTGGCCCCTATAAAACCGCTGCGCCTTCGGAGACTCGCTCTCTTTCTCCACAACACGCCGCTGCGTGGGTGAGTGGGAGGATGAGCTCGAGCTAGGTCGAATAAAGGCTCTTTTGCTTTTGCATCGGACTCGGCTCCCTGGTGGTCTTTGGGGATCTAAAAATCTGGGCATAACAATCCCAGGGTCCTGGGATTGAGCTCCACATCAGGCTCCCTGCTCAGCGGGGAGCCTGTTTCTCTCTCTCCCTCTGGCTGCTGCTCTGCCTACTTGTGCTCTGTCAAATAAATAAAAAATCTTAAAAAAGAAAAAAATATTAAACCAGTGACTTTTATAGTCAACTCACTCCCAAGTCATCCATATACATTGATATTTTTGTGGTACCCAAAATAATAGAGATTTGTTGTTTCACATGTGTGCCCTTAATTTACAGGCCCTCTGTCTCACAGGAGAAAGCTGAGAAGTAACTGTGGTCTGGTGACTTACGGAAAATCAGCTTGCAGTTCATCGCAAAAGGACACATTGCCTTTTCCTGAGTCACAAGAGAGCAGAGAAGTAAGGCCGTGTCATTTTAATAGGTGTTTCGTTGAAACTCTTTGCAGCAAGTGAGAAAGCACAATTCCAACTGGCTCAAGCAAAAGAGAGAGACCAAGAGATAGAAGAGTATATTTGACCATGTAGACCTGCTTCAGGCATGGATAGATCCAGGACTGTCATGAGGACTCAAGTCTTGTTCCCCCATCTCACTGCTTTGCTTTCTCTGTGTTGGCTTCGACCTCAGGCAGCTGCTGGTGGCAAAGGTGGCTGGCTGCCCCAGGCTTGTATCCCTTCCTCTCTCAAACTCAGGGAAAGGGAGTTTCAGTTTGGATCTCAGGTCTTGCCCATGGCCAAGGGGAAGGCTCTAATTAGCCAGGTTAGATGCTCGCATCCCCCAGAAGGAATGGAGTCAGCCTGCCCAGAAGGCACCGGAAGAAGGCAGATCAGATGCCAGAGGGCTGGTGAAAATGCCAAGTAGACTCTCTGCAAGTAGCTTGTTCCCTTCCCCACACTCACAGATGTGCCCAGGAGCAGCGAGAGCTCATTAGTATGGAAGACACACTGAGATCTGGTTCTTAGAAAACTCAGTGTGTTTACAAACTGAGGACCCCGCAGGCAAGTGGGTCCCCCACTGGCACATCTCAGACCAGCTGAGGGACCTGATGGACTCCCTCTTGTTTCTTCTGACCTCAGAATGCACATTCTTCGCACGGCGGTGCATCCCTAATGAGGGGCTTCGGAGCAGAGGTTCTTGACCTTTCTAAACCTCTCATGAAATGGGTATAAAATCAGCATTTCGGGACGCCTGGGTGGCTCAGTTGGTTAAGCGGCTGCCTTCGGCTCAGGTCATGATCCCGGGGTCCTGGGATCGAGTCCCACATCGGGCTCCTTGCTCAGCAGGGAGCCTGCTTCTCCCTCTGCCTCTGCCTGCCTCTCTACCTACTTGTGATCTCTCTCTCACTCTCTCTCTGACAAATAAATAAATAAAATTTAAAAAAAAAATGAGCATTTCTCTCTCACAAAAGATCGCTTAGTGAAACAGTATATGTCTAGGGCATATTACCCAGTGTCTCCATCAGAGAAGGCATTCGATCAACATTGGCCATTGTTATTTGAACAATACACAAATACTTCCTAAGAGCATGTTAACAAATATGACTCCGTTTATTCTTGTAGTAACCCTGTGAGGTAGGTGAGAGACACATTATTGTCCCATTTTAGGGATGAAGACACTGAGGCTCAACAATTTAAATGATTTTGCCATAGCCTTAGAGCTTCTCAGTTTCTCAGTGGCAGAGCTAGATTTCAAAGCCAAGGTGTCAGCTTCTCAATGCTACCTCCCTGTTACCCCCAAATCACAATGCTGACCAAGAAAATGTGGGGATGCCTAAGGACAGCCTTCCAGAAAACACAGGCTATTCATGCCAGTCATCGCAGTCTGAGACCCCCTCTGCCCAATAGAAATATGATGAAGACCACAGATGTAATGTTAAATTTTTCATTAGCCGCATAAAAAAGTCGAAACGAAGTAAAAGAAAAACCCAAAGTAGGGACGCCTGGTGGCTCAGTCAGTTTAGCGGCTACCTTCAGCTCAGGTCATGATCCCAGAGTTCTGGGATCAAGTCCCACGTGGGGCTCCTTGCTCAAGGGGGTGCCTGCTTCTCTCTGCCTGCAGCTTCCTCTGCTTGTGCTCTCTCTCTCTGACAAATAAGATCTTAAAAAGAAAAAGAATGCAAAATAACAAAACACCAAATGGAAATTGATTTTCTTACTGTATTTTATTTAACCTAATATATCCATAATATTATTATTTCAACATGTAAATCAGTATATAAACTGTTAACGAAATATTTTAGAGTCTTTTTTTTTTGTAGTAAGTTTTCAAAATCTGATAAGTATTGTATACTGATAGCACATCTTAGTTCAGACCGGCCACCTTTCAAGTGCTCAAGAGCAGCATGTGGGGCGCCTGGGTGGCTCAGTCAGTTAAGCCTCTGCCTTTGGCTCAGGTCATGATCCCGGGATCCTGGGATCGAGTCCCACATCGGGCTCCCTGCTCAGTGGGGAGCCTGCTTCTCCCTCTCCCTCTGCCTGCCACTCTGCCTACTTGTGCTCTCTCTCTCTCTCTCTCTGTCAAATAAATAAAATCTTAAAAAAAAAAAAAAAGAGGGGCACCTGGGTGGCTCAGTGGGTTAAAGCCTCTGCCTTCGGCTCAGGTCATGATCTCACGGTCCTTGGATCGAGCCCTGTATCGGGCTCTCTGCTCCACAGGGAGCCTGCTTCCTCCTCTCTCTGCCTGCCTCTCTGCCTACTTGTGATCTCTCTCTCTGTCGAATAAATAAATAAAATCTTAAAAAAACAAAAACAAAAGGGCAACCTGTGACCAACCAGTGGTTCTTGTTTCGGACAGTGTAGGACTGGAGGCAGACAAGGGAGGCATTTGGGGCTCCAGAAAAGCAGGAGACTAGGGGAAAGAGAGGGGACTAAGGGAAAGACAGGGGACTGGGGGAAGAAAGATGAGGATTTTGCTTTAATGAGTTTAGCTAGAACCTTGCAAATTATTCTAGAAAGAAGAGATTTAAAATAAGCACACGTATTTTGTGGGTTGGTGGTGTTTTTATTCTGAATTACAGTAATGGGGGGGATGATAAAACACCATAATCTTGTCTTAGATTAGAAGATAGCTAAATGAACGTCTGAATGCTGTCCAGGGGACAATGCCAATTACAGAATAGATGAGACAAGATGTGGCAACAGAACCCACTATAGCTAGGTGAGTCAGAAAAGCAATTCATTAAAGGATGTTGAGTGGCTCCTGGAACCTCCAAGGGGCCATAGAATCAGTCTTAGAAGGGAGAAGACTAAGGCTCAAACTGCAGTTCCTGGCTTCTCCGGTAGGGGCTCTGTCGCAGCCATACCTGGCCCAGAGCAACTGAGTTCCTACCACCCTCCGTGAGCACAAGACGTGGCCACCCGGACCTGACCACGGCTTCCTTCCTGAATGGAGTCTGTTAAATGGAGTCTGTGGGTATATCCCAGTTGCAGAACTTGGGTCACATTCTGTATACCCTTAGCACTGGTGTCTGGGAAAGCTATTTTCTGTCCCTTGTGAGGAAGTGAGACTCATAACAGAAAACTACCCAAAAGTAAAAGTGAACAAGCGGTACTAAGCTTCCTCAAGCATGGTACATGTCCACTATATCAGTAATTTGGTATTTACTTATTTATTTATTTACTTACTTATTTATTTTTAAAGTAGGCTCCATGCCTAACATGGGGCTCAAACTCATGACCCTGAGCCAGCCAGGAGCCCCTGGTTTTCTCGTAAAAATTATTGTGAAATAGGGACGCCTGGGTGGCTTAGTTGGTTAAGCGTATGCCTTCAGCTCAGGTCATGCTCCCAGGGTCCTGGGATTGATCCCCACTCCCCGCCCCTCACCCCCGCCGTGGGGCTGATCGGGCTCCCTGCTTACGGGATAGTCTCCTTCTCCCTCTTCCTCTGCCCCTCTCCCTGCTCTTGCATTCTCTCTCAAATAAATAAATAAAATCTTTTAACAATTATTGTGAAATATATCACACAGACAAGAGTGATTATAATATGCATACATGGTTAAATAATAATAATAATTATTCTTGTCCTCCATATTAAAAAATACAGCATTACTAGTACTTTGGAACCCCTGCCTTATTTATCCCTCCATAATTTTATACTTGTTCCTCTCTCCAGGTGATCATCACCATTATACTGACTTTTGTATCATTTTCTTGTTTTCCCTAGTATTTTTGAAATTCAGATATAATTGACATATGACAGTTTATTCATTTTAGGTGTATAATGTAATGATTTGATACATGTATGTATTGCAAAATGATCACCATGATAAGTTTAGTTAACATTCATCCCCACACCTAATTATATATTTTTTTCCTTACAATAACTTTTAAGATCTACTCTCTCAGCAACTTTTGACATTTTTAAAAATTAAACTTTTTATTTTGAGATCATGTAGATTTATTTATACACAGCTGTGTACCTTTCATTCATTTTCCCCAGTGGTAAATTTTATAGAACTAGAGGACAGTATCACCAGCAGGATATTGACATTGAGATAATCTGCAGTTCTTACTCAGATTGATAGTTTGACTTGTACTCACTTGTGTGTGTGTGTGTATGTGTAGTTCTATAAAACTTTATCACATGCGTAAGCTTGGGTATCAACTACCATAGACCCTGAACATTTCCATTACCACAAGGGTCTCTCATGTTGCCCTTTTACAAATCATTAACTCCTGACAACCAACCACTAATCTTTTTTCCATTTTTATGTTTTTCTCATTTCAAGAATGTTATATAAATGGAATCAGATAACACATAACCTTGGGATTGCTTTTTTTATTCAGCATAGCTCTCCGGATTCTTCCAGGTGGTTGGTTGGTGCTTAATCGTTTTAACATGTGGGTTTGAATTTCTAAGCAAGTTATTGTTTATTTTGATTCATTTTAAATAATAACTTGAATGTTATAATACAGTTCTTCTGTCACTTGCTTTTTTTCATTCAACAAGATGTATTTGAGATTTACTTTTGTTAATGTGTGTGGCTGTGGGCCCCTCATTTCCACTGGATGCATTTGTCACAATATATTAATCCAATTAGTTAATGACGGGCATTCCAGTTGTGTTTAAGTTTTTATGTTTTTGAATACGATGAATGATGCTACTGTGAATATTCTTGCCTGTGATTCTAGGTGCAAAAGTGCAAGACTTTTTCTAAATTTAAAAACTTGGAGTGGAATTTCTGGCTCATTCAATATGTGCATGTTTAATTTTACCAGATAAAATCCAACTCTTTCCCAAACTGTTTGAATCGATCTATATACCTGTTAGTAATGCATGAGCTTATTGTTCTTACATCCAAAGCAACACTTAGCAGTATTGTCAAACCTTTTAATTTTGCCAGTCTGGTAAACATGAAATAGTATTTCATTGTCATTTTAATTTGCATTTTCCTGTTTACTAATGAGATTGAGTATCTTTTTATATGTTGATGGGTCATTCATGTTTTCTCTTCTGGAAAATGCCTGTTCATGTCTTTTGCCATTTTTTAAAATTATGTTTCTTTTTCTGACACTTGAATTCTTTATATCATCAGAATTCTGATGATTTACAAGATGAATGTGTTGCAAAAGTTCTCTCAACTTACAATTTAGTTTCTCATTCTCCTTACTGTGTCTTTTGATTAACAGTTAATTTTAATTTTTCTGTAGTCAGATTTATCAGATATTTTCTTTTATGGTTTGTTCTTTGTGTCTTAAGAAATTCTGCTCCAGGGTGGGGGGATGGGGTAACTGGGTGATGGGCATTAAGGAGGGCATGTGATGTAATGAGCACTGGGTATTATATGCAACTGATGAATCACTGAACTCTACCTCTGAAACTAACAGTAATTGAATTTAAATAAAATAAAATATATTTTTAAAAAAGACAAAAGAAATTGTGCTCCATTGTGTGTCAACTGTACTTCAATAAGAAGGATAAATAAATAAATAAATAAATAAATAAGATTCTGCTCTATCTTATGGTCATAAAGATATTCTCCATTATCCAGCTATCTACTTACCTATGCATATGCATGCAGATACACATTTAAATGTTTAACCCACCGGTTATTGTGTGTGCATTATTCAATTTCCTTTGTTTTTCCCCAAATGCATAACCAGTCATTCCCATTTCCCATCTTTCCCCACTGCTCTGCGATGCCCTCTCTCATAAATCAAAAGTCCACATGTGTGTGGTCTGTTCCTGGGCTCTCTGCTCTGCACTGGCGGTCTGTCTGCACACCAATGCCATGTTATTTTAATTACTATTGATACCTTTCTGATAGAATGAATCTATACGACTTGTTCTTCAGGAGTGTTTTGGTTATAAGCTTAGAACAAGTTTGTCATTCTCACTAAAAAAATCTTTTTTTCAAGTATTAAATCCACAGGTGACCTCTGAGGAGATTTCTAAATGTTATTGACATTTAGAAATGCAATTGAAATTGACACACACCAAGATTTTTCTATAAAACAACCTTGCTAAACTCTTTTATTAATTCTAGCCATTTATCTGTAGATTCTTCTGTTCTCCACATAGCTAATCATACTAATTACAAATGATGATTGTTTTGGTTTTTTTCTTTATGATCCTTACACCTTTATTTATTCTTCTCTGTCTTACTGTACCCACAAAAAAGCTGGTCTCACGTGAAGTGGAGTGGTGAGAGTAGGCAGCTTGGTCTCATTCTGGGGTGCTGTCTGCTAGAATTGTTTTTGTAAAAATTGATCAAGCTGTGTACTTCTGATTTGTGCATTTTAAAAAAACACTATGTTGTACTTTGGAAAAAAAAAAAATTTTTTTTTTTTTTAGGACCATTTCCCCATTATCCTAACATCTCCTTATCCTCTAAGGATCCCACTGAGCAGGTTCGTACCTGTCTATTTTCAACCTGACTACATACTGCTGGAGAAAAGAAGTCTTAAGTGAGAACCCCCATGCCTGTTTCCATGCATTTAAAGAACTAGGGGTGGGGGATGGGGGGGGGTGGCACACAGGCATAGTCTCAGCAGCCCCAGAGGGCAGAATGCAGAGGAGAGATGGAATTGCAGGGGAACAGACTTCCATAAAGCAGAAGAAAAAGCTTCCTAACAATATTGTCACCTAACCAGAATAGACTGCTTTTTGAAAAAGTGAGCTCCCAGCACTTAAGTAGTCAAGCAGGGTGGGACACACACCTACTAAGGACTCAATGGAGGGCCACCCTACCTCCCAGGGGAGAGGTGGGGGTGGGGGGTGGGTCAGATGAGCACTTCTGTCTCTCTCAACTATCAGCTTTGAGATTTTTAAAGAATTGAGCTTATTTCTTATCCTACTTTTAGGGGATGCTCTATCAGCTCCTCATAATACTTAGAAAACTAATCATAAAATAAGGAAGAGTCAACAAAAACAAAACATTGAAAACGTTAATAATATTGATAAATCCCTCTCAAGTCCGATCAAGAAAAAAAGAGAGTGGGAGAGGAAGATAGCACATTAGAATTCCTTTCTCCCAAAGAAACAGCACTCAAATATCAGTAAGTGTACATCCAACAATCCTTGAAAAAAAGTGTAGTTATTCTTGCTATTTTTCATCCCGAATCTGCTGAACGATGCACTGCTTCTTGAGGTTTCTAGTCTTATATTCTGTCATTTTATATTCTTTTCAGATAAAGGACAAAGTGGTTCAGGCACTCACTGATTTGCAATTCAATAAAAGAAAAAAATCTGTTAATGGGGCTGACCGCCTTTTTCGCAACAGAAGAAATTTTGAAGGAAGGGAAGTTTTAAAGATTTTTATGAGATGGGAGGTAATTCTGTGACTTTTTTACTTTATTTTACTCTCATTCAACTAAAATCCTTTCTAGAAAACCTTCCGTTTGTTGGTAGATAAAAATACATTCTCAGATTCTCCCAGAAGCGGCGCCATCAGCCTCATGGACTGAAAAGAAGCCTCGTTTCCTCGTGCCGCTATTGAAATGTCTTCCTTCTCCACTCCGGGCTCAATCGGATCAAAGTCTTTTTCGTTCTTAGTTGATTGTTCTCAGAAAATCTGTGGAGTCCAGACAGGCTTGAGCCACGAGAGGGTGACCTCTTGAGGGCAGACCCCGAGGCATGGCGCTTCTCCTCCCTTCTCAGACCCAGGAGAGCTGCGCCCCCTTTCCGTGCGCCGGGAGAGTACTCCAGCGGAGCCGAGAAATCCGTTACCAGGCTGCTGGGTCCCCAAGGGCCATTCCAGGGCGGAAGAGGACGAGGAAAACCGCTGTGTCGATTCCTGGGCCCTGTGGGCTGGGCGCGCAGCGGGTCAGGTTACAGACAGGTGAGTCTGGCGGATGGGCGAGCTGCGGGCGCCAGGGAACTCCCGGCTAGACGCGCCCCTGCATAGCCCCCGGAGCCCGCGCAAGTCTGATCGCCCACAGGAGGGGTGCGCCCACCGCAGCCGTGGAGTCACTGCTGCGCGTCCCCGGGTGCACCTGGGCAGCGGCTGTGAGAGGGACAGCACGCGCACCCCAAATGCCGGCACTGCTGCTCTTAGAAACTTCGCATCTTTCTCTTACCAACTCCTCTTCCTTCTCTCCCAACTCCCCCTCCAGGTAGAAAGGCAGAGAGGAAAAGCCAAAACCAAAAATAAATACAAAGCTCTCCAGCCCCCTCCCCAGTAGCAGCCCGACTTCACTTTGCTGGGAAACGTGTTTCCCAACCTCAGAATTTGGGGAGCGGGCAGTTAGGGGGAGACCATACTGGGAGTGGATAAGGATAAGAAATTTGTTACGAAGCCGCGTTTGGATAACATGCACTTGGCTTTTGTTTCCATTGTGTGTTTCTCTGGGTTGATGGGGCTCTTGGAGTGGTAGGTCTTGGGGTGGAAGCTGCTTTAGCAGAGCTAGCCGACTTGTTTTTCCTAGATTATATGGCACAAATCAATAATGACGTGTTCTTAAGCTGTCGAACTTTAAATTGTATTATTACTGCGTTTATTTGGGGGACTGTTGTAAACGATGGGGAGCCTAAGCCCCCAAGCTCCCCCCTCACGAGATGAGTCCTGCAGAATCTCCCCGCCGCCTCCACCTTCCGCCCGCCGAGATTTCAACTAGCCGCGGAAACCATCCACAAAGACCGGAGGAACTGAGCCATTTTCTTGCTTGCCTGTCGGAGACAAATCCATCTGGGGGCGGGGAGGGGGGGGTGCAACTCGCAGGAAGCTCCAACTCTTAGGATGGATGCCCGGGGAAGCGGACCTGGGGACTTACCTCTAAGAGTTTGCCCTAAGGTGCATGTGATGGGGACTGGTGTGAGAGATTGATTAAAAAACGTTCTTCCCTTTTTAAAAAGGGGAGGGGGGAAGAATCAGACGTTAAATTCTTTTGCAAACATTCATGCCTAAGGAAGGGCTGGAACAGGCAGCCCCGGCCGCCGGAACCGGTCGGACAGGTAGCGAGCTTGTTGACACCGTTATGTTGCAGGGCGCATGCTCACTCCCAAGTTTCCTGGTGCCTTTTCTATTCTACCTTATGAAACTTTTTCCTCGGCGTGGTCTCACCCGCGATTTAAGGCATAGGTGTCGCGGAGCCTGGAGGCTGGGAGTCGCTGGGCGTGCGGGGGAGAGGCCTGGGCCGCCGCGCGGCGGGGGGCGGAGGGAGAGGGCAGGCTAGGCGGGAAGGTGGGCTCTGGCCGCCAGGAGCCGGGGACCGAGTCCCTGCCGCAGCTTCTAGCGGGGAGCAGCCGGGAGGAGGGGGCCACATCATGCCCAAAGTCTTCCTGGTGAAGAGGAGGAGCCCGGGGGTCTCCGTCCGCAGCTGGGATGAGCTCCCGGATGAGGAAAGAGCAGACACCTACATCCCAGGTGAGCGCCGCGCGGGGGCCGGGCCTGGGCGCGGGACTCCCGGGGTGGGGGCAGGGGTGGTCGGGTCCCCTCGGCTCCTCGGCGGGGCCTGGACTCCCCACCCCATGCCCCCTCTTTCGGGGCTGGGGGGAGGGGTCCTTGAGGAGCGCGAAGACCGAGAGTGAGAGGCTGGGAACCCGGGACGCCCTGCGCCCCCTTCCCCCTAGTGGGCGCCGGTAATTGCCCGGCGGCGGGACCGTTGGCTGCCGCGCGGGCCGAGGTGAACCAGGAGGGGAGACCGAAGGCCAGTAGGGGCAACTCTCAGTCCCACGTCCTCATGGGGCTGCACCAGGATCCGTCAGCCCCTCGGACTGGGTGGGTTGAGATCAGACCCCTAACCCCCTATCCCAGAGAGAGGAAACTTGGCGCGCGGAGTCCGCAGCCGCCCAAGGCCCTCGGTTCCTTGTGGGCGCGGGGACTGGGACTGAGGAGCCGCCCCCCGAACCCCGTGCTCGCTCAGGAGGCCCAGCCGGGGACTCGCTCGTCCACCCCCGCGTGTTGCCCACTTGGCCAGGTGCCCAGGTCCAGGGCGGGGCGGCGGCGGCGGCACCGCCCGCAGGTCAAACTGCCGCGGACGCCCGGGCCTGACGCCGCGTGTCTGTGTGTCCGGGCGCCGCCCCTCCCTGCGCAGTGGGCCTGGGCCGTCTGCTCCACGACCCCCCCGAGGACTGCCGCAGCGACGGCGGCAGCAGCAGCAGCAGCAGCAGCGGCGGCGGCGGCGGCAGCAGCAGAGCGGGGGAGCCTGGAGGCGCCGAGAGCAGCTCGTCCCCGCGCGCCCCCGAGCGTGAAATCCCCGAGCCCGGCGACGCCGAGGGCCCGGGCGGACACCTGGCGGCGATGCAGCGCCCGGTCGCCAGGTCGAAAATCAAGGTACGGTGTCGACTCTGCCCCCGCCGCCACCTGCACCACGCCCTGGCGTCGGGCTCCGGGAGCCCGCGCCCCTCCCTGCCGCGCCCGCCCGCGCACCCGGGTACGGGTGCACCCGGGCACTGAGCGCGCCCTCTGTGCGGCTCCTGCACCTGCCTCTGGGTCTCGGCTGGGGCGGCTCTGCGCGTCCTCCTGTCTGCTGGGTAGCCAGCGGCCCGCGCCGCTGAGCCCTGGAGGCCGGCTCCTGAGCCGGCACGGTCTGTTGGGGTGGCCTCTGCAACTGCCTAAAAGACCCGGGCCCAGCTTCGGCCCTCTAGCCGCCCATTCTATGTGCAGAGCCTAAAGAATCACCAGGCCGTCGGGGTTCTCGGGTTCGGAAAGGAGGGATCCGGGCTCTCAGGAATTCCATTCTCTGCGGCGCATTCCTAGTGCTGTAATTCTGAGTTTCGCACACTTCCTTGCGTTCTGGGGGCCGTGACGGCTGTTTGGCACACAGTGGCCCTCTCACGATAACAGCTATACCCATTGACAATTATGGAGCGCCCGTTAGACTGGAGGTCTGTGCTGGGCACTTCACATTTGTCACCTCTCTCAAATCTTCTTGAATTAAATGGATGGATAAAGGGGTTCAGCTGCAAATTGCCTCGGTGCCGCGCCCCCAGTGGGTTGGAGTGTTTGTTACCCTGCATTATCATTCTTCATCCCCCCCACCCCCCACCCCCAGGCTTCTAGAATTGTAGGCGACATCTTATCGGGACATTCATCTGGCTTTTCTGGGGAGAACTTCCATGATCGCCTGCTCAAATGTATCCGCTACCCGCAAGATTAAGGAATCCCATTCCACTGATTTAGTCAACTGGAGCCAGGGAGTGGTGTTTTAGGAATCACATGACCCCACTTCCTAGCCTAGTGGGACTCTGCGGGCTCCAGGCCCTGGGTGGTGGGCGATAATTCTTGCGCGCGCCAGGGCGGTCCTGCAGCTCAGCTGCCCAGGCGGGGGATGGGGGGATGGGGAGGAGGAACTCTAGTGTTTGCTGTGGATTGGGTAAGCCTGGGTTACTTCTCCGGGGCGAGGCCATCCCTCCCTATGAATATTACTGGTTCCTGGGGTTTGGCTTGGGGGCTGGTTAGGGTGCATTTGGTTATGAATTGAGGCTAGCGGCTGGAGCAGAAATCCTCTGGAAAGATGTCTTTAAAGGTTGCTACGGCGCATGCTGTTTGGTGTTAAGTGGGCTGCTGAGGTTCAAAGTCAGCTGGCCTGAGGCTTTTCTGGGCCCGATGGGGTTAAGTAGGAGGGGACAGTTTGCCTGAGGCTGGTAACTCAGCCCTCCAGGAAATTCTACAAAGTGTCCCACTTGCATATTTATCACCAGGCTGGAAGGACAATTGCAACCTTGTTTTGGGATTGCCTGTAGTCAGTTTGCCCCTCTGTCCCCCAATTTCCCAGATTACCCTGGGAAGAAAGTGGCAGGGGAGAAAGATCCAGTCCCTTAACCAACATTTTAGGAGCTCTCTATTGTCACAAGCAAACATCCCCATTGGAATCCTGGATTAAAGGAGTAAATAAAACACCATATTATTTCTACGATCTTGCCTACATGCTGCCCCCAGGGCTGGGGGCTGGGGTATAGTGTTAGCTCTGCAACCTTCGCACAGCTACTGGAGAAGTTCCGTTTGTTTACTGAGGATGTTGAGATTCCTTTTCCCTCTCAGCCTCCATTGGAAAATAGGAGACATTTTGGCATTAAGATGCTCCAAGCCTCCAGAATTATCCTCTATATTATTGGCCGGTTTCAAATGATTGTCCAAATTGCTTGTGACTTAGCATATTGCGTAATTCTAGAGTTCCATGCAAAACCCGCTGCTCTCTTAAGAATTGGTTTCTTAACCAGAAGAGAAGGAATGCCTCTCCAGGATGAGGCCCATAGATGATGCGTAATGACTGAGTTTGAATGACTTCAAGGCACTCACCTAGCAGTTGGCTCAGAGGACTAGCGGAGGGGCAGGTTTGAGCCAGTGCCCCGCAGGGAAGCAATGTCCCATCTAATATTATGGAGTGCCTGCTCTGTGCCAGGCAGCCAGGAGATAAAAATGTTCCCTGCTTGGTGTTCTAGAATCATCTGACAGTAATGGTTAAGCCCCTAGGCTCTGGCTTTGTCACTTTTTAGCTGCCTGACCTTGGGCAAGTGGCTAATCCCTCTGGGCCTCAGTTTTCTTGTCTGTGAAATGGGAATAATAATGATACCTACATGAAAGAGTGGTAAACATAATAAATGAGTGAAAAGGGGAATGTGGTAGGTGCCCATTAGCTCTAGCTAGAATTATCTAGGTTGGTGGGGAGACACAAATATTAATTATTAACTCTGTTCCAGCAAAAGGAATGCTAAAGCACAAGCAAAGATGTAATAGATTCTGAGCAGGGGAAGGTTTCTTGGTGTGGATTTGAGGGCAGCGGAGAAGGAGGAGAGGCAGGCTTTAGGGCAGGGGCATGGGCTGAGCCCGAAGTTTGAGTAGGTAAAAGACTCAAAGTTCTAGTCCCTGAAGATGGAAAATGGACCTGGTAGGGTCAGAGAGAAGAGTGGGAGGTGAGGAGCTGGGCCAGGGCGAGATGCTGAAGGGGCCAAACCGAGAGGTGTAGATGTTCCTGCACAGGAGGGGTTCTGAAAGGGTCTTGAGAAGGAAGACCTCAGTTGGGTCCATCTCACCAGCTGTGTTAGGGATACATTATCTGTCCTGAGTGTTTGTTTTCCTGACCCGTAAAATGGAAAAACAACAGAATCGGCCTCTCACAAGGGTTGGTTAGATGAAATGAGGGGTACAGAGTGTCTAGCACTTTCGAGCGCATGTAAACTGCCAGTAGGGAGTTAGCTAACAATGATGTATTGCAGGTTTCCTTAAGGTCTAACGTTTTGTTGCCTCCAGTGGGGACAAGGGATTTGCCAATCCGGCTGTGCTGGTGAGTGGACCTAGAAAGGAGTTGCAGGTGCTGGTTAGGAAACTGGTCTTTCCCAGCCTACCTGCCTTATGACTGTGCCTCAGGGCAGTTTGCAAAATTGTCTCTTTACTCCTGAGGATTCAGTAATTTTCCAAATGGATCGAGGTGGAGAGATCATGTATATCCAAGAAGGCAGTGGTGACAGGTCCAGGCTTTAAGTCTCTTTCATGTTGGTCCCATTTGCAGGACTCCAGCTGCGGGGCAGAGACCCCCAGGAATCCTGCCCACCATTGCCCTTCCTTTGAAGGTTTATCAGGAGCTAAGTAACTCCGAGGTTAAATCAGTTACTCGACCTGACTCAGTGGCTGGTGGGACCCAGGTGCTAGTGTAGAACAGCAGGTAAATCTGTCTTCTCCCCTTTTCCCCTTCTGTTCTCTTCCTTTGGCCTCTCCTGAGGATACTTCAAAGTGAACTGAGTGTAGAATTCCTCCTAAAGTATTTTTGGCCTTTTACCTGGCTCTGTAGTCCAAGTCTTCGAGTCATGCCAGATGTGGGAACGTGTGGTAGTCTTTTTCCTTTCTTCCCGTCATTTGTCACCCAGCCCCAACAACCCGTAATCCATGGCCACTCCTGCCCATCCAACCCTCCTGCCCGTCCCCGACCCATGATTTTGAAGCAGATCTCGCTTATCATATTATGTCAAGCCTAATACCTCAGAATGTGCCTCTAATAGATAAAGGCCAAAATACATGATCACACCCACATTGACAGCGGTGTTCGCATTGCTAATTGTCTCATAAATTTGCATTTTTTTCAGTTTGCTGAATCAGGTCCACTCAGTGTCTACACATTGTAGTTGATTGATGTGTCTTTCAGTTCTTTTATAATTTGTCCATGTTCCCTCCGTCTCTTCTCTATGTCCTTCTAAGTTAATTATTGAAGAGATGATGAGTAATTTGCTTGGAGAGTTGCCAACAATCTGGATTTTGAGGAATGCATCACCACGGAGTCTAACGCTCCTTGGTCTTCTGGGTTTTCTCTAAATGGGTAGTTGGTTGTGTAGCTGCCCTGCCCACTGTGGTAGCCAAAGTCACATGTGACTGTTTCAGTGTACACTAGGTAAAAATAAAAATTAAGTTCCTCAGTTGCGCTTTCAGGTGCTCAGTAACTACATGAGACCAGTGGCTACTGTAGTGGACGGTGTATATTTGAACATTTCTGTCATTGCAGAAAGTTCTCTTGGACAACACTTGCTTTAGAAGCTTGCTCAGGTGTATTTATTTTAGCTAAAAAATATGTCGGGGGACAGGGTCATCTATGAACATCAAGAAGCGCGCAGTATTTGGTTGTCTCCTTGTGATGTTAGCAACTGTCGATACTCAGGGTCTAAGTAATTTAGGTTATCAGGGGTTGTGGTATTCTGTCCTATATTTCTTTTTTTTTTTTAAGATTTTATTTATTTATTTGACAGAGAGAGAGAGAGATCACAAGTAGGCAGAGAGAGAGAAGGAAGCAGGCTCCCTGCTGAGTAGAGAGCCTGATGCGGGGCTCGATCCCAGGACCCTGAGATCATGACCTGAGCCAAAGGCAGAGGCTTTAACCCACTGAGCCACCCAGGCGCCCCTCTGTCCTATATTTCTTAGCCGATATTCTTGTAGAGAGCTATATTTCCCCTCTCTTGCTGTTTGGTTCCCAGTGAGACAGTTCCTTTAGGAAAGGCCAAATAAGATTCCCTTCGTGTACCAATT
>CM052885.1:84213389-84261268 GCA_028534135.1 Potos flavus
CCCCCCCCCCCCCCCCCCCGCCCCACTGTAACTCACTGACCATGTGCCTGACATTTGGCTGACCAGACTCCTCTTCTTGACTCTAGACCCACCGACGGCAGGGAACATTCCTACCAGGCTCGTATCCCCAGCACCTAGCTGGGTAATGCCAGTAATGCCTGACTCATAGGAGGACAGAGGTCAACGTAGAACAGAAGCGCAGGCAGGATATAAATGACAGCATTTGGAAGGAAATAGGAAGCAAAAAGAAAACATAGATCTGGGAAAATATCTGGGATAGATGCTCAAAAAAGGCTAAATTAATGAAGAGGGGGAAAAGGAATAGGAGAACCATGTAAGTGTTCATTGCACTGGCTTTTAATTTGAACATGGGTGACATGGATTTAGTTGCAGACGACAGAATCCATTGTCGTTAGCTTCAGCTGAGCATGGTTAACGATAGGGTAATAAATGGACCAAAAGAAAGACTAGGATATAATCCCAGAGCCACATTGCAGAACTGGACCACTAAAGGTGGTCCAGCTACCGCCTCTATGGCTTGCCTGCTCCTGCATCATGATGCCTCTGCCCAATGAACTCAAGCCCAAATTCAAATCTCCTGCTAGTGCATGTAAATTGGTAGAACCCAAGTTGCAACTAAAACCCGCAGCTGCAAGGGAGCCTGGGAATGTAGTTTATAGCTTTTTAGCCTCTACAGTATGGGAAGGCCCACCAGGAAAAGTAGGAATAGATGCTGAGCAGAGTGTCCATCCATAGGATCCACTACGGGGACCCTTAAAGCTTGGGTGGTCCAATCCCCGCATTTTCAAGGAAAGAAGGGGAAAGCCCAGAGGGGTTTCCTTGAATTTGACGCAGTTTTTAGTAGCAAAGTCCAACCCCAGGATGCTTGCTCTTTTAGGGTTGTTGTGTTGCATTGTGGGAGGTAGGTTTGATACTTGAGCCATTAGTGTTGACAGTCTGACGTGAAGCTATTTCCCACCATGATATGAGACAAACAATGGGATCCATCCCCTCTCTCTCTCCCACGTCATGCCCAGATCCATGGGTCTGTCCAGGGGAAGTATAGGCACTAGTTTTTCAGGTAATAGGCCACACCCAATATCTCAATGTGGGCACCTACAAGTCATGCGACTGAGGGCAGGTTAGATCTTTCGGAGCCGCAGTTTTTTCCTGGATTATAAGGATGTATTCTCTTCATTATCTCTGCATTTGAGAAGGTTCTCCATTCTACCATAGAGTGGACTTATGAACCCTAAAGAAGTGAGTGGTACAGGGACCAGGAGGGAATTTTTTATCCCAAGGGAATTGGGCAGTATGCTTAGCATGTTTGTTTGTTTAATTTTTTTAAATGTGTTTTATTTATTTTCCTTTTTTAAAAAGATTTTATTTATTTATTTGAGAGAGAGAGAGCATGAGCGGGGGGTGGGGGCAGAAGCAGAGGGAGAAGCAGACCTCCTGCTGAGCAAGGAGCCTGACGTGGGGCTCGATCTTAGGACCCTAAGATCATGACCTGAGCCAAAGGCAGACGCTTAACCGACTGAGCCACCCAGGCACTCCTGTTTGTTCCTTCGTTATTTTTTTTTTTTTTTTTAAGTAATCTCTTTGCCCAACATGGGGCTCCAACTCATGACCCCAAGATCAGGAGTCCTGTGTTCTACCAACTGAGCCAGCCAGGTGCCCCTTGCTTAGCATGGAAATCTTATCCAAATGGCCACCACCTTCACAGTACTCTCCCACGGGAAATAGGACCATTAATAATTTAATAAATTTGTCTGGTGGAAGCATCAACAGAAAATAAAGAATTTTTTTTTTTTTTTTTTTGCTTTAGAAGTTTGACAGGTAAGTGACCTTAGCCAGCTTCGAAGTTGGTCAGAGGGCCAGCCAAAGTCCCTACCTCCCCAGACACTCCAGCAGTTTCAGCAGCCCTGATACAATGATCGGTTTGTTTTTGCTGCAAAGACCTGTTTTTTTTTTTAGAAGACCTAGAAGGAAACCTGTGTGTTTTTTAAAATGAAAGTCTAGATCCTGCAGAAAACAGGACAGCAAGCAAGAAAGCGCCCCCCAGCCATGGGGTTGGAGAATCTTTCAGTCTCCCTTCACCTTTCTTGCCCTGAATTAATCTCCAGACCGATGTCACTTCCCATTGTCCATGGTAGCTCCCCCATTTCCTTAATAAGCCTTTTGCGAAGGGTTAATTTTGGATTAAGGGTGAGACTGTTGAGCTTTTCCAGAAGGTAGCATGGGGTATCTACCACCCCCGGCAGGTCTGGAGGAGTACCCTATAATTAAACACATTAGTAAGTTCCGTATCAAAACACAGGAATATTGGCACCAAATGGGATGAAGTCTGCCTCATAGCTCCGTGCCTGCTCGGGCCCACTTTTATGGTGGAAGGGAGATAAGTGAGACCATTGGTTTTCAGAGCTGTTCGGATTTCAGAGTCGTGGATGAAGGACGGGGGGTTGGCCGCTCATACTGAAGGTTAGTCCCCCGCCCCTTTTTTTTTTTTTGCATCAGAGAGAAAATTCAAACGGGCAACAGAGAAACAAGAGATTTGGACCAATTACGTTTTATTCAGGATCACAGAACTTTGGAACAGGTCTTTGAGTTACACGTTACTGACCTCCAGGGCCTTTGCTTTTGTTTTTAAGATTTATTTATTTTATTTGAGAGAGAGAGAGAGAGAGCACAATCAGGAGGGGCAGAAGGAGTCTTAAGCAGGCTCCATGCTGAGCATGGTGCCCGACTCAGGGCGACCTCAAGACCCTGAGATCCTGACCGGATCTGAAAGCCGAAACCGAGTTGATTGCTTGACTTACTGTGCCACCCAGGCGCCCCCTCCAGATCCTTTTCTTATTTAATTCCTTAAGAATCCTGAGAGGCAAATATAGTTACTGTCCATGCTTTACAGGCTTAGAGAGGGGGAGTAACCTGCCTGCGCACTACAGACTGTAAGTGGCGGAGCAGGGCTTGAACTTAAGAAAAAGGAAAACAGACCCGGCTCTTAGATCCTCATACTGCTGAACATGGCTCATCTAATACCATTTTATCACTTTTTAAAAAAGATTTTACTTATTTATTTGTCAGAGAGAGAGAGAGAGCACAAGTAGGGCGAGGGGCAGAGACAGAGGGAGAAGCAGGCTCCCCACTGAGCAGGGAACCTGATGCAGGACTCGATCCCAGGACCCTGGGGATCATGACCTGAGCTGAAGGCAGACGCTTAACCGACTGAGCCACCCAGGTGTCCCTTATCATTTTTTTTTTTAAGTAATCTCTACACCCAACGTGGGGCTTGAGCTCACAACCCTGAGATCAAGAGTCACATGCTCCACCGACTGAGCCCGCCAGGCACCCTGCCATTTTATCATCCTTACACATGGGAAACTCTGGCTCAGGGATATTGAATGATATCCCACAAGTGGGTGACAGCAGATATAGGTTTTTATTTGATCCTCAGTACTCCTTGTCTGTTCATTCTGCTCTCCTTTCGTAACCAAGATGGCCAAGATGTAACTAGTTTGGCTCCACTACTTGCAAAGTAGGGTAACGAGGTCAGATTTGGTTAACCTTATTTTGAACTTTTAGGAGGTCAGGTGTTAGGTATAAACCTCTGTAAACATTGTAAAGATGACCTAGTGACCTGGGGAGGGATTGCTGGTGCTCTGGCCCGTGGAATGTCATTCTGGGAATCGGGTATGTTGTCCGTATCCTGCAGCCCATCCTGGAAGAGAACATTAGGAAATGTGGCAGATCTGGTGCCCTGGAGAGAATGTGACCCATCTCTTACTGTTCCAGTCCCCTATTGCGCTTTCACAAATAACCCCACATATAACAGCCTTATTTATTTATTTATTTATTTATTCATTCATTCATTCATTCCAAAGACTTTATTTCTTTACTTGAGAGACAGAGAGAGAGCACACCGGAGCACAGAGTCAGGGGGAGAGACACAGGAAGAGGGAGAGGGAGAAGCAGGATCCCGGCTGAGCAGGGAGCCCGATGCGGGGCTCGATCCCAGGACCCTGGGATCATGACCTGAGCTGAAGGCAGACGCCCAACTGACTGAGCCACCCAGGCACCCCCAGCCGCCTAACTTATTATTCTGTATTCTAGTTCTGCAGAATGACTGGGCTTAGCTGGGCCATTCTTGCCTGAGGTTTCTCTCGTGGTTGCACTCAGATGGTGGCCGACTGGAATCTTCTGGGGGCTTGACTGGGCTGGATCACGTGTCTGACAGCTGACACTGTTTCCTTTTCCTAGCTGCTTTAATTATATGGTTCTACCAACTTTTCAAAGCCCCTATTGATGGCCATATAGGTGGTTCCTGGTCTTTTGCCATTACAGACAGAATTTCAGGGCACCTGACATGCAAAATACACGCTGGGATAAATTTCACATTTAGGAATTTATCCTACAAATTAGTCCGTCCTTTCTGAGAATTGAAGTAGTCTGGCAAAAGATCATGGCTTCATCAGCCATGGTCTTTTGCCATTTAATTAACTTTACATCTTTCAACAAGGCCCCTTTAAGGCTTCGGATATAATTCGTTAATGTCCGGGTGCTGGATTGGTCATAGATAGAGAGGTGGCAAACGGTGCTTCATGGATTCCCTAAATGAGCCCCTCGGTGCTGGCTCAGTTTGCCATCCTGTGGAATGGGGATGTATAGGAAGATGGAGAAATGGAAAGTTTGCCTTTCTGGAGGCACACTTGGATAATTTCTATTTTTGTTCCAAGAAAACCAGAGGAAGGGACGCCTGGGTGGCTCAGTGGGTTAAAGCCTCTGCCTTTGTTTCGGGTCATGATCTCAGGGTCCTGGGATCGAGCCCGGCATCGGGCTCTCTGCTCGGCGGGGAGCCTGCTTCCCCCTCTCTCTCTGCCTGCCTCTCTGCCTACTTGTGATCTCTCTCTGTCAAATAAGTAAATAAAATCTTTAAAAAAAAAAAATCAGAGGAAAACTCTTCCTGGGACTGCAGGTGGGGGGGGGGAAGGGGAGAGCTTAGTCCCCAGTCTCCTCCCCCATTCTCATGTTCTCCCCTGTGTTAAAAGGCTTTCTGTATCTTGGTCAGATGATCCGTTGGCCCTGCACTCCCTTAAATTGTCACTAACCTCCTTTCTCTCTACCCTTCAAGATTTTATTCTTTTCAAGCAAAATAATGCCAGTGATTTAAGGTTTTCATTCTGGACTGTAATAGAAGGTATCCATATTACATGCAGAGCATTTTAAAAATAGGAATTTACCAAAAGGCTTAAAGTAAACAGGAGTTCGGGTTTGGACTGTAGGTTGGCAAGGCCTTAAGAACATTCTGCAGGAACAGTTCTAGCTTTCTGCACACTTTTTTTTTTTTTTTTTTTTAATTTTTTTTAAAGATTTTTATTTATTTGAGGGAGAGAGAGAAAGAGAACACGAGAGGGAAGAAAGTCAGGGGGAGAAGCAGACTCCCAGTGAAACTGGGAGCCCAATGAGGGACTCGATCCCGGGACTCCAGGATCATGACCTGAGCCAAAGGCAGCCAAAGGCTTAACCAACTGAGCCACCCAGGCGCCTGCTTTCTGCACATTCTTAATCAAACTACCTGGGTCAGTTGTCTGTGTTCTGTCACCAGCTCTCAGTGACCTTTCTCCTGTGTAGACTTGGCCTTCGGAAGCTCCAGGTATTCAATTTGCCAAGACTTGGGTCATATTTGCCTTTTTTATTTTATGTTTAGATTTTATTTATCTATTTGAGACAGAGAGCACGAGAGAAAGAGCACCAGCCGTGGGGAGGAGCAGGGGGAGAGGGAGAAGCAGGTTCCCCGCTGAGCAGGTAGCCCGACTCGGGTCTTGATCCCAGGACCCCGGAATTATGACCTGAGCCACCCAGGCATCCAGATCATATTTAGTCTTTCACATCCCTTTAAGGGCTGCAGTGCCCAGAATAGGGACTTCCAGGCAAGGACAAGACCTGCTGCATCCTGGTGACAGAAATAAAATCTTGGGCTCAACTGGGTCTCCCTCAGGACGAGGGCCAGGCCCTACCCCTTTGGGGGCACAGGGAAGAGCTAGGGTGTGAGCAGTTGGGAGGCCCAGAGTGGCTACCCACTGGGTCAACAACCCAACCCCTGAGGCCATCCTCCTGTGTGCCCTCCATCGGCCTCTCTGCCTTTTGAATACAGCCGAGTTTCTTTAGGGCCCCAGGGAAGAGCCCCAAGGAAGAGCCCCAAGGAGGACGCTGCCCTTCCCTGCTACCCCAGCTCTCTTCGTTAACTGCTGTCTTGGGTTCAGGCTAGCCATGTGGAACCCACGCAGTCTCCCTGTTGCCCATGGCCCGCTTCTGGAATATTCTTTGCTGTTGCCCTTCTTTTCCTACTCGTCTTTGCCTGGCTAAGGAGTGAGCTCACTACATCTGGGGTAGGTGTCTCTCCGAGGTGTCTGTTGCACCCGGAGGCTTCCCACTAGACTGGCATTTTCTTGGGGACAAGCCATCCTGGTGACTGTGCTGCCTCCAGCTCGGACCACAGGGCCTGCTGCAGACCCGGCACTCCATATGTCCGCTGAGACAAATGAAGCCCCATGCAGACGAGGAGGCCGACCGAAAAACTGTGTTCTGGGGTCTTGCGCCTTCCCTAAGTCCCTTTGTATTTTGCCACTTGTGAGCCACTGCCCATCAACCCCCTGTGCCCTGGCCTGAGTCAGAGCTTGGGGGTTGAGGGACAGCAAGGTGCACAAACCTTTCCTGACTTCTGCAAAGGCGTTTACTTGAGGAGACGAGGTGAATGCTGAGGAAACATCTGTGCAGGATGGAACCCTCTGGAACAAGTGGAATAAAGTACTGAACTGTGCGAGGGCCATACCCTAGCCTCATGCCCCTGGTACAGTCCATGCCACAGTGGCATCTCCCGGGAGCTGGTGAGAAATGCAGCGTCTAGACTCCACCACACCTGCTGAATCAGAACCTGCGTTTCGACAAGACCCCCAGGGGATTTGTGCGCACACTGGGGTTTGAGGGCCCTGGTCTTACAGGTGCCCGTTGGGGCAGAAGCTGCAGTAATCGGAGAAGTCGCATCGGCGGTGGGGGGGGGGGGGGTGCAGTTGAGCTGGGTCTTCGTGGAGGGCGATTCCGAGAGCGCAGGGAAGCCGAAGGGGGTTGGAGGCTCTGCAGGTGTTGAGCCAGGCAAGGACCCACTCTTCCTGTCAATGGTGTTTGTATGAAACTCAGGTTATGAGGCCCTTTTGTAAATAGCGGAGCAGTCGGCTCAAGCTTCTAAAGGATTTGATTTGGTAACTGGGAAACCTTTGAGGAATGTATCGGCTCTGGTGTTTTTCACCACTTAATTATAGATTCAAGTTTCTGCCTTTGAAGCATCATTGAGGGCACATGGGACTGGAAGCCCAGGGCCTGGGTTTTTTGGTTATTTTGTGAGAATGAAGCTGTGGGATCCTGACCAAGTCACTTTCCAAAATGATCACGTTAGGTGTTCCTACTTCGGTGGGTCAGGAGCTAGGGCGTGGCCCGGCAAGGCAGCTCTGCCCTGAGTGGCATCGGCCAGAGTCCCTTAGCTGATGGCAGACATGGGCTGGGCTGGGAGGCCCAGCGAGGCTTTATCTGGCACCCCAATGCCTCTCCTAGTGGCCTTGACCTCCCCATGACTGCTTGGGCTTCCTTGCAGCATGGTAGTCTTGGCAGGCTTACATGGCAGCCGGCTTCCAAGAGGGAACATGTGGAAGCTGCAGGGTCTCTCTCTCTCTCTCTCACTCGCACGCGCGCATGCCCAGAGTGATGGAGGACCGCCCAGGGCAGAGAGAGAGGGAGAGATAGAATCCCAGGGAGGCTCCGTGCTCGTTCAGCACGGAGCCCCAACAAGTGGGTCCTGAGCCAAAATCAAGAATCAGACGCTCAACTGACTGAGCCATCCAGGCGCCCCAGCTGCAGAGCGTCTTAAGACCTAGAACTTACACAGGCCCTGCCCAGCTCCCCGGGGAGAGGAAAGGGTCTCCATCTCCTGATGGAGGGAGAAGCAGGCAGGCACAGGTAGGAAGGAATTAACCGTTGTCTGTCTTCGGGAACTCTGTACGACAGGCTCCATGCCCTCATCAGGACCTGGACTCTTTTTTTTTTCTAAGATTTTATTTATTTATTTGACAGAGAGACACAGCGAGAGAGGGAACACTGGCAGGGGCAGTGGGAGAGGGAGAAGCATGCTTCCCGCCGAGCAGGGAGCCCGATGTAGGGCTCGATCCCAGGACCCTGGGATCATGACCTGAGCGGAAGGCAGACACTTAATGACTGAGCCACCCAGGAGCCCCTGGACTCCTTTCTTTCTGCTCTTCCGTCTTCAGCATTGGCTTCCCCCTCAATGGTCCAGGGTGGCTGCTGGAGCTCCCGCCAGTGGGAAGGAGCAAAGGAGGAGGAGGGCACCGCCTTCCCCCACTGCAGGAGTGCAGGCCATCAGCCCCCTCGTCCCTCCGGCCGCCCGTGACTTGCTGTCAGGCCGGCAAGCGTCGACGTCGACGTTCAGCGGGGAGGGGGCGGGGCGTTGTGCCCAGAAATCAGAAGTGTGTTCCGAGTAAGGCGGGTGAATGAATGTGGGGCGGGGCTTCTGGTTCTTTCTTTCCCAAACCCGCTTGGAAGTTTTAGGGGTCAGGAGCCCCCAGCCTGGAGACACACAGGGGGGAGGTGAGCCCCCCAGGCTGAGCCCATGTGCCCGCCTGCACCGGGGCCTTCACCCCCTTCCCCCTCTCTCTCCCCCAGTTCACCACAGGCACGTGCAGCGACCCCGCAGCCCACAGCTGCGAGCTGTGCGGCAAGGCCTTCCGCTTGCAGCGCATGCTCAACCGGCACCTCAAGTGCCACAACCAGGTGAAGAGGCACCTGTGCACCTTCTGTGGCAAGGGCTTCAACGACACCTTCGACCTGAAGAGGCACGTCCGCACGCACACAGGTGAGGAGGGGCGTGCGCCTCGCGGTTGCTTTTGGCAGTGGAGCTCCTGAGGACCACATCCGGAGCGTGGAGCAGGGTGGCGTTTCTGGAAAGATCGGCAGGGTGGGGTGGGGCGTCTGGGCTCAGCTCCCGGCTGTGCCACCAGTCGGCCGAGTCACCTCGGGCCCGGCAAAGCCCCTTTTGGGATGCTGTTTGCACCTTGGCCCGGGGTGGTAAAGGCCCAAGTTCTAGGGCCCCTCAAGACAGGTCACGGGCCAGAAGTGTTCTGGGAGTTGTGAAGGCCGACACCAGGCTCCCCCGGGGGCAGAGTGCAGCCATTGTCAGGCCAACTGCTAGAATGGATTCTTGTGGTCTCACCGGTGGTGTCCTTTGCTCCTTTGTGGGGATGTAAGCTCTTCTCAGAAGGAGCTCCGGAGAGCTCAAGAAGAGAAGGAGATGCTCGGCTCCTGTGGGAGGCCGATGAGTGTCTTCCTCCCCTTGGCCCTTCCTCAGTTTCCTGACCGATGAAGCGTGGATCTGGGTCCTTACCAGCTCAATTCCCAGAGAATCCTGGGGGTGCCCACTGGCCTCTCTCCCAGGCCTTCTGACCAGTTAAGGCCTCATTAGTTTTAATTTAGAAACATCTGGCTCTAGGCTTCCCCTTGAGGCCCACAGTTCCACACCTCAAAAGAGGAATCTTTTGAGGATAATTCTGAGGATGCCATTTCCCTTCTGAAAATTCTCCTACTCTGGGTGAGATGAAATCCAAACTCCTCATCTTGATGGACTTCATGTAAGCTCCTTAGAGTCTGGATCCCATCTTCCAATCCCTGCCCCGTCTCATCCTGTCCCATTTCATCTCATTTAAACCCATCCCGTCCTAACCATTCAGACCTGTCCTGGTCGTGACCCATTCTCCCTCCAGCCTCATAGAATTTACTACAGGTGGTCTCCCGATCCTCCAGCCCTTTCAGAGTTTTTGCCCTCTGGCATCTTGGTGGGATAGGAAAATGTCCATTCCTCCCTCCAGATGGAGATCCCAGCCCTTGAGTCCTCACCCAGGGCCCTTCTCGGATCCTGTGTATTCAGATTTCTTTTATAACCCTCATCACACCGTTTGGTTCTGAGAGTGCTGGCCAGGAGCTGTTTCCTCGGCCCGGGAAGAGTGTCCTCCACCGGAGAGAGTTCCTTTTTTCCTTTTAAAAAAACCTTTTCTGAAGTGGATTTTTCATTTAAATGTAGCACGCCTGGAGAAGAGCACGCAAATCATAAGTGTATAGTTTGACGAGTGGAGGAATTTTTACAAAGTGAGCACACCCAGATAACTAGCGCCAAGACCATGAAACAGACCACAGGAGTCCCCTTATTCATGGGGATACATTTCAAGACCTCAGTGGCTGTCTGAAGCCGCAGGTCGCACCAAACCCTATATATCCTATATGTACATAGCTATGATAAAGTTTAATGTATTAGGCACAGTAAGAGATTAACAACAGTAACTGCAAATAAAATAGAACCATCAGAGTGATATACTGTAATACACGTTAACTGAATGTTGTCTCTGTCTCTCGAAGCACCTTATCGTACTATACTCACCCTTCTTGTGATGATGTGAGATGATAAAATGCGTATGCAATGACAGGAAGCGAGGTGAATGACGTAGGCATTGCCATAACGCAATAGTAGCACTAGGCTACTGTTGACCTTCCTCTGATGGGTCAGAAGGAGGATCGTCTGCTTCTGGACTGTGGTTGACCATGGGTAACTGAAATCACTGAAAGCAAACCCACAGAGAAGGGGGGCCTACCGTACGTCCAGCCCCCAGAAGTCACCGCTCCTCCCTGTGTCACTATCCCCTTCCCTCCAAGAGGCACCACTCGTGTGACTTGTAGCAGCATTAATTACCGTGCCTGGTTTTGAGCGTAGTAGAGATGGAATCACGTAGTGTGCCCTTTCTTGGGTCTGGCTGTCAGGCTTCTTTTTTAGTTCCTAGCAACCAGTGCATCAGTGAAAGTTTGATCTCTGTGTGGCCAGGTGGGCCCCTTAGGTTGGGGCAAGGAGAATGCCGAGGGAGTGTGGGCTGGCGGGGGTCCTGTGGGTTTGAGTAAGCTGTTTTTTTGGGAGGGGATCTCAGGAAGCACAATGAGGGGTTACAGAGGGGAGATGGGGAGGGGAAGACAGCCAATAAGAGCAAGCTAATGAGTGGGTTATCACTGTGGACAGCTGGGGCTCGACCCCACTGGGGACCCTCTGAGGGACCATGCAGAATTCCACAGAATTGCTCCAGGGGTGAGGAAGCTGGGCTGTTTATCCAGTAAGTGCCATCCCTCCCTGATGGGGGTCCATCCTGGGACCCTCGTTTCCGAGGCAGCTCCTCCCCCGAGCCCCTTGCAGGTCTCTGGTGTCTCCTGGCGAATCTCCTCAAGCAGAGAGACGAAGGAAGCCACTGACTTTCCTGGAACTGAGGTGACCCTGTGAAGGGCTCTGGGGTGGGGGTGGGGCGTTGACAGTGTCCTCTCAGGGACAAGAAGGGTTAGCAAGCGACGGGGGTGGCTTGGCAGAGACTGGAAGCCCCTGTGGAGCGTCACACATCTTCAGACGGCAGCAGGCCCCGAGTGGTCACTTTCCTCCATGCCAGGCCCTCAGCACTTACGCTGCTATCTCAACCCCAAGGAGTCAGCGAGCCCCACTTAACGGAAGAAGAGACAAGGCTCAGGAAGGTCAGATAACCAGAGGTGGTGGAGCTGGGGACCAGCCCAGCTGGTGCTGGAGTTCATGGTCTTCCATTTTGTCAGTCCCCTTCTCTGTCCCCTTTGCCTCCCAGTGCCTTCCTCAGCACGGGAGTCTGAGCGTGTGTGTTCCGTGGCACCAGGATACCCACAGAGTGAGCAAGGAGAAAGATGGCCGGCATCTCAGCCTCCTGAGTACCTCCATCTCCTGCTCCTCAAAGGAGACATTTCTAGTGACTCATAGAGGGGCTGAAAATTACTGAAGTTGGTGAATCATAATGCCTTCCACCTCGTGCTTTCCTGAAGAACCTCACAGATTACCCCATGAAGGGGAGGCATCTAGGAGGGGAAGAGCTGCAGCCGTGCTGGCCACGGATAGCCGCTGAGCCCCCAGCGTGTGGCTGGTCCGATTGAGATGTGGTGTTAAGTAGAAAAGCGACACTAGATCTGGAAGATTTAATGCAAAATAAGGATATAAACCATCTCAGCTTTTGATGTTGATTCCACGTTGGAATGGTAATATTCTGAATACATTGGGTTAAACAAAATGTGTCATTGAAATTAATTTGACCTGTTTTCTTTTTACTTATTTATTTATTTGTTTTTTAGAGAGAGAAAGTGCACATGAGTGGGGGTGGGGTGGGGAGGGGGGCAGAGAGAGAGGTGAGAGAGAATTTTTTTTTTTTTTAAGATTTTATTTATTTATTTGACAGAGAAAAAGAGATCACAAATAGGCAGAGAGGCAGGCAGAGAGAGAGGGGGAAGCAGGCTCCCCTCTGAGCAGAGAGCCCGAGGCAGGGCTCAATCCCAGGACCCTGAGATCATGACCTGAGCCGAAGGCAGAGGATTAACCCACTGAGCCACCCAGGCTCCCCCAGAGAGAGAATCTTAAGCAGGCTCCACACCAAGCACGGAATCCGTGTGGGGCTCGATCTCATGACCCTGAGATCATGACCTGAGCCGAGATCAACAGTCAGATGCTCAACCAACTGAGCCCCCCTGGCACGCCTCTTTTTACTTATTTTAATGAGGCTACTGGACATTTTAAGATTACAAAGTGGCTTGCATTTTAATGTCTGATGGACAGCATTGACTATAAGATCGAATCTACAGGTAATGATTTAAAAATTTTTCAGGGTGCCTGGGTGGCTCAGTGGGTTAAACCCTCTGCCTTCGGCTCAGGTCATGATCCCAGGGTCCTGGAATCGAGCCCGGCATCGGGCTCCCTGCTCAGCGGAGAGCCTGCTTCTCCTTCTCCCTCTGCCTGCTGCTCTGCCTACTTGTGCTCTCTCTCTAATAAATAAATAAAATCTTTAAAAAAAAATTTTTTTTTTTCAAACATAATTTTGACTCTTTAAGTGATCAACAAGTAGAATTATGGAAATGTCCGGAACCCATTTTTCCTGCCCTGGTTTATTTGCTGCTGGAGATGTCCCTCCAGATAATAAGGGATCAGAATGAGGAGCAAAGGGTTTACTGGCAAATTAGGCGGTAGCAAACAGGAGAAGGAATTCCTGGCTCTGGGGATGCGGCCACGCCAGCAGCGGGAGGAGCAGCCATAGCGTCCTGGTGGGAGGGGCCTGCCCTGCCTTCTCTCTCGAGCTCTACATAAAAGGGTTAGTCAGTAAAAAGAGCAAAAATGTGGGATTCTCAAACATTTTCAAAGTTTGTGTAAACAACCTCCCTGGTTCCAAAAGACCTTTCCAGAATTCTGCGAAGTTGGGTCTTGATTAAGAAGTGAAGGGTGCGGGGCACCTGGGTGGCTCAGTGGGTTAAAGCCTCTGCCTTCGGCTCAGGTCATGATCTCAGGGTCGTGGGATCCAGTCCCGCATCGGGTTCTCTGCTCAGCAGGGAGCCTGCTTTCCCCTCTCTCTCTGCCTGCCTCTCTGCCTACTTGTGATCTCTCTCTCTGTCAAATAAATAAATAAAATTAAAAAAAAAAAAAAGAAGAAGTGAAGGGTGGATTTTTGCTAGAGACGATTACAAGTAAACGTATTTAGTCCAGAAGCAAAGATGTGTGAACACAGATACGGTAGACCGCAGTTGAGTGAAGGCTATGTTTGCTTAGAGTCTGATTGGACTGGTCATGACTCATTTAAAAACTTAGCTGGGATTGCAGGATCCTTCTTTTGAGAACTGTGGCTACTGCATCGATGAGGTGGGCAAAGAGAGTGGCAGAGAGAGCCAGGGTTAATCTCTCCTTCCCCCACGTCTCCTGTCCTGTGCTGGGAGGGACAGGGCCTCTAAGGAAAGACTCAGAACACAAGGAGACACCTCAAAAGAGACTCAGGGAAACCAGAGCCTGTAAATGTCTTACCTTAATATCCAAGTGGATGAAAGAAAAGATTAAGATTTTTTTTTTTTTTGGATGACTTCACCAAGAAAAAAGTAACTCAGAGGATGTGTGTGTGTGTAATGGGGAGGGGGGATGTTAGTCAAATGACATCTGATTCAAGGTTGGAAGACAGAAACTGATGCACAAAAAACTAACATTTTGTCAAAACAGATCAGCAAACAAGGGGCTGTTTTTGATCCAGACTGTCTTGGGTCAGGTTCCCTAGAAGCAGATTCTGAGATGGTGCTTCTTATAAAATGATTTCTTGAGGGAGGGGTCAGAGGAAACCTGGAGGGAGGGGGCGGGGAGTAGGACAGGGCAGGGGCAGGGGGTGACAGAGATGTGGCCTCAGCCTGGTCCCACGGGGGCTCTGGGGTGTGAAAAGCACTATAGGCAAGTGGGGGACACTTGGATGTCAGTCAGACGGCTGCCTCTCCCCTGGGCTGGGAGGTCAATTGCCCGGTGCCCATTCCTTGGAGAAGGGGACAGTCGGGAGCTGTTAGTGGCCCACACAGGATAGACGCAGAATGAAGCACTAGCTAAGCTAGGGGGTCTGCAAAAGGACCAGCAACATCCACGACACACATAGTAGAGGAAACTGCTCTATTTAAGAGAGTTGAGGGGACCACTGAGGCCAGCCTGGGAGAGTCTGGTCAAAATAGAAGGGGCCATGAGCTTGAAAGAAGTGAATGTGGAACGCCTGGGTGGCTCGGTCAGTTCTGCCTCCGCCTTCAGCTCAGGTCATGATCTCGGGGTCCTGGGATCAAGTCCTTCGTCGGGCTCCCTGCTCAGCAGGAAGTCTGGGTCTCCCTCTGCCCCTCCCCCTCCGCTCCAGAGCTCTCTCTCAAATAAATAAATAAAATCCTTAAACAAGAAAAGAAATTAATGTATATTCAGTTCGCTGCCTGTGAAGAACATCACGGGCCTGTTTTTAGAGAAGATTCTTTTGGATTTGTTTAAATGTTTAGGTCCAACCAGCTGGGATGCCTCCTAAGAATGGCCATCCATGGAAGGAAATGATTTGCTTTTGAGGTGGGGGGTGGGATCCACATTGTAGAATAAAACGTAATAACGTGCCGCCCTCAGCACTAAGTACCCCACCTCACTGCTCAGGACCACCACCAGTGGCACGTGGGCATGTGTCAGAGAGGCAGAACCACGTTCATCGAGGGCCACAGCGTGTCATGTGTGGCCCAGGCATTATTGGCCGATATGGCCGGATGTGCCAGGCCCCTCGGACAAGTTCAGCATTTACTGAGAGTCTTTTATTTTTCTTGTTCGGAAAATGGCTACCTACTCCATAAGAGACTCCAGCCAATGCAGATGAGAACGTGTAAGTTACTCTAAACAGCCGAAAAGGCCACACGCATCTGTGGGGTCCCCTTTAGAGGGCGCATGCCGTGAGGTATAACCCATGTTGGTTATAACTTTCTGACTCTGGAATAAAGGAGTCCGTTCCAGGCGCCGGCCGTCCCTGAGGAAGCTTCTGGAGCTCCAGAGACACAAGCTGAGGAATGTAGATTTGAGGCTGGGAGGTGGGGAGGGGGCAAGGGCCCTAGCCACAGTATCTGCCCCACCCCTCGGGACGCCCTCTGGCCGTATCTTCCTTCGGGCCACTTTGAGAGGGACGGGGAAGGCAAACAAATCCCATCTTGATTGAAGAAGAGGAAACAATGGTGTCTTTGTTTGAAACCTACGGGAAGGATTGACTGGTCCCGGGGGAAAAATGCAGATTGGGAGAAGTTTGGAGTGGGGCAGATGGCAGAAAAAGAAGAAAGTAAACTCCACTGCTAAGGAGTTCAAGGATGTCTGGTGGGATCGCTTCCTTGGCTCATCAGGCTCTCCCTGCTCTATTTCATTTTGACTTACTTTTTAGCTAAAGAAATAATAGGAAAGGGCGGGGGGGGGGGGAATGAAAGAAAAAAAAAGTAAAGCCTTCCTCCCCTGCTAAGTCCTAAAAGTTCCATGCCTGAAAGCAAACCACCATTTTTTACCCCCTGAAGTTGTTAATACACATTGCTTTTTTCATGTCACATGTACCTTGGATCCTCTTTCATATCTGCACAGGCAGACACGCCTCTTTTTAATAGTTGTCAGAGCATTTTTTAATATGAGATTATGACAATTTCCGATATAGAGGCACCATGATTTCCCCTTGTCCCACCTGATGAGCTTGTTTCCATTCTCAGAGTTTTCTTTCCCTCCCTTTCCCTCCCTCCATCCATCCATTCCTTCCTTCCTTCCTTCCTTCCTTCCTTCCTTCCTTCCTTCCTTCCTTCCTTCCTTCCTTCAATGTCAGACTACCATGAATATTCTTATACATCCTTTGTCTACCTGTGTGGGTCTTTCTGTAGATAATTTCCCTAAAATGGGCCAAAGGGTAGACACATGGTGGTCTTTGGTGGACACGGCCACGTTCCCTCCGAGGGAGGCTGCCCTAAATACCCACTCCCACAAGGAGGCCTGTAAAAAGCTTCTTGCCGAAGTTCACGTTTGTATCAAGTTCAATAACGGAGCACCTGGCCGAGGCAAGGAGAGCGAGCAGAAAGCACCAGTAGCCAAGAATTTTCTTTGGAGGAAAAAAAAAAAAGAATTTTCTTTGGAGATGCGTGATACGAAGCTTGATTTGGGTAACAGGAATAGAAAATTTGAAGAGAAAAATCCCTTTTGGATGAAAGGGATTTTTTGGATCCCTTTTGGATGTTTTTTGGATGAGGTCAGAGAGGCCGTACGGCACAACATTCCAGAGGGTCACCGGCGAAAAGGAGGTCTCTCCACGCTTCTCTCCACCAGGCACCTCATGACCGTATTGAAAACAATTCTCCCTTTTTTTTTTCCCACTGTGAAATAAACAGCACATCCCAAAGTGCATGCAAATACAAAATCGAGCCAATGTAAAGACAAATACTACATATGTGCCCGGCACCCAGTTAGAAGGAGAGCATATTCGTGTTCTGTTGAGCGGGACTGGAAACTCTCAGGGCTGTGTCCCACCGAGTACATGACACGTCCTGGGCCCTTTGCAGGTGACGTTGCCATTAGTCCTCAGAGCGGCCTGACAAGGGCGTATGAATGTTATCCCCATTTTACGGGTGAAGAAACTGAGGTCTGGAGGGGCTCCATCCATCATGGGCTCACGCGATGAGTGGCAGATGTGTGACATGTGGGTCTTCAGAGGCCTGGGACTCTTGCTGGGTGGTGTCAGTAGGTTAATGACGTCTGGTGCAGCTGTGGTTTCCATTTCCGGTGTCCCACCCCAGACACGGGCAAGGTTGGCCTTAGCTCCGGAGCACTAAGGTGGGTGAGTCCCAAAGTTGGGGTGGCCTTGGCGTCAGCCCCCTTTGCCCGGGCGTCCTGTCTGGCCACCTTCATCTCCTGCCCACCCCTGAGTTCATGGCAGGCTGGGGATTCCAGGAGAAAGGGGTTTGTGCCCAAGGTCAGGAAGGGCCACCCGGGGGCTGCGTCTGCTTGCATCAGTGAGTGATGGTTGAATGTGGTATTTCCAGAGAGGGGAGGTGAAGCAAGTGTGCAAAAGTCAGATTTGCCCTAACTGCAGTTTTCGGTGCCTGCTGTCTTCCATCCATCTCGGTGCCTGCGAGTCCCCTGTCCTCGAGCCAGGCTCACATCCCACTGTCCCTGGGAAAAGCCCACCCGCAGCGGTCATCCCCATTCTCTTTATTGTCTGGATGATGCAGGGCTCTGGAATTTCTAGCCTTTGCTGGCCGGGCCTTGTTGGAGGTTCTGTCCGTGGAAGGTGCTCAGCCCACCTATTGGATGCAGAAGGAAATGCGCTCCTGGCACGCTCACCTCTGCCAGGGGGCAGGGATCTGGCAAATCCCTGGTCAGCAGCCACTTCAGATCACCTTTCTGGGTCGCCGATGGGGTGGGGCTTCCTAGAGCAGGAATGGAAGCATCCTTTCCCGGGGGGCCTAGGAGTTCGCTGGGGGTAAGTGTACTGTCCTCTCCACGTGTTTAGTTTGGATGTTTTAAAACAGTAGTGGGTTTTTTCCAATAACTATTGAAAGGAGTAACTGGTCTCTGGGTGAATTTCTTTCTTTTTAAAAAAAAAAGATTTTTATTGGGGCGCCTAGGTGACTCAGTTGGTTAAGCAGCTGCCTTCAGCTCAGGTCATGATCCCGGAGTTCTGGGATTGAGTCCCGAATCAGGCTCCCTGCTCAGCGGGTAGCCTGCTTTTCCCTCTCCTCCCTGCTCCTGGCCTCTTTCACTATCTCTGTCTCGCTTAAAAAAAAAAAGATTGTATTTATTTATTTGACAGAGAGTATAAGCGGGGGGAGCAGCAGGGAGAGGAAGAAGCAGGCTCCCCACTGAGTAGGGAGCCTGATGTGGGACTCGATCCCAGGACTCTGGGATCATGACCTGAGCCAAAGGCAGACACTTAGCAGACTGAGCCACCCAGGGGCCCCACTTAAATTTGTTTCTTAAATCTCTTTCTCTGGGCCAGTAGGGGTTCATTCATTCATTCCTTTGTTTAAAAATTATTTACTGAGCACCTATTATGTGGCTGCCCAATGCCGAGGATTATAAAGGAGTTTCTTAACTTCTGGCAGTTTTTCTGGAGTGTGTGGACTATAAGATCAACCTGCACTCTGCCTGAGTAGAATTGCATTGACCCAATACACCTTTTTCACGTGTATGTTACAGGATATGCTTCCCGTATGTGCTTCTGGACATGGACTGCATGAAAAGTGGAAGGGATTTGGTTTGTTCAAGTGGTTGGGTGGGGTGGGGGGAAATAGTTTTTTCCATTTCAACTTCTCTTATCATCTGCCATTAAGGAAATGGGGACATGTAACCTGGGAGAGAAAATACTGAGGCCCACGCTGCTTTCAGACCCCGAAGTACCGTCCTCATGCCTCATGGGTAGAATTTGTCTGTGAAGCCGTCTGGTCCTGGACTTTTGTTTGTTGGGAGTTTTTTGATTACTGATTCAATCTCCTTGCTGGTCCTGGGTCTCTTCGAATGTTCGTTTCTTCCTGCTTCAGTTTTGGTCACACCTCATTTGGCGTGGCGTTAGACCTGTGACTCCCAAAGAGCTCCCGGGACAAGCAGCCTCCGCATCACCTGGGAACATGCTAGAAACGGGAGAGTCTCAGCCCTACCCCGAAACAAGAAACACCAGAGCCAAGGCCAGGAGTCTGAGCTCTGACGAGCCCCCTGGTTGGAGGACCAGGGCTCCACATTCGATTCAGTCTGGGGGCGGGGAGGGGCTGCTACTCTGCATTTCCAGAAGCTCCCAGGGGATGCAGTGTGACTGGTGGCCCCAGGAGTCCACTCGAGGATCCGGTCGTACAAGGCAGTCAGTCTATCTCTGGCTTGTGAGAGATGGCATTTGGGTACAGCCATCCAACAAAACACCACGGTGCTGTTGAAAAGGAATGAAACCGAGCCGTAGGCACCAACATGAAAAAATCCTCCAGAGCATTGTGAAGCTAAAAAAGTAGATTTTGAAAATATCTTTGGATAAGATTGCTTCCATTAAAGCCTGGATAGTAAAATCATCATAAATTCCATTTTCGTGTAAAAAAAATATTGAAACATTTTTAAATGTGAGTTTCAATTCAGCTACTTTTCAATTGTGCAGTGTATTTTTTTCAACAGCTAGAACATTATGGGGAAAAGAATAACCATTTAAAAAATACATGAAAACATCTACATAGAGTGCTCGTTTTTCCTTTCTCCTCAAGCTCGAGGATGGCGTTGTTGGGTCTTGTCCTTGTTTAAGATTTTGATCACTGGTTCCTATGGATTTTTTCTAATGTGTTTCGATTTTTTGAAATATTCTCATTGGACTGATGAGTTTTGGGCATGCCCTTAAATTCTGCATCAGAGGCTTTGGGGATTCCCGTAGGGGATGGCTCTGCTGGCCGCTGGGCTCTAAGATGATCCCCGGAGGAGACGGCACGTGGGAACTCTCCATGTAGAAGGCAAGCTCCACCGATATTAGCCCGATGCGAAGGCCAGCATGAGATCTAGTTTGCAAATGCTCTCATAACTGTAGCAGATGCCACCCGTGTCCAGCCCACGCCCCTGGCTCCTGCCATTTCTGGGCACACCCTTCCATGTTGCAACTGCCCACACCTGCAACTCTGCCTGAGAGCGTTCTTGCTGGCCCAAGACAGGGAGGGAGAATCAGCACTCCCCAGGGACAGCCCCTAACAGGCTGCTGGGGAGGGGGTGAGGGCAGGGCGGGGGGGGGGGGCGGCGGTGGGGAGACGGTAGCTGTGAGGGCTGGGATGACTCAGAAGTGAGTGTTCTACTTTGTCCGGTGGAACTGGACTCTGGTCGCCCACAGCAGTGACTGCCTTGCTGTCCCCACCTTGTAGGACTCCTTCCTCTCACTGCCCCACCTCTTCACTCACCGACCAGCACTGCCGGAATCTTTGTCACAGGGTCTGTTTCCAGGAAAACTGCAATTAAAATAAAAGCAAGGTTTACTTTGCCCACTATAAAATCAAAACATTGAGGCATACAAGTGGGAAAACCAAAAACCCTTCCTCCCAAAGCCAGGTGGTGTTTCTTTGCTAAGTTGGCATCTCTTTTTAATCTTTGCTCACGTGGATGTTGGAAACCCTTGTAGACATACTTTGTCTCCTGCCTTAATCGTTTTCCTCATGTTGAATCCCTGGTATTTGCCTTTCTCTGTCTGGTTTATTTCACATAATGCCCTCACGGTTCATCCATGATGTTGCAAATAGCAGGAATTTTTTCTTTCTTGTGGCTGAATAATACTCCATCATATAAATATGCTTCATCTTTTCTATCCATTCATTCACTGATGGACACTTAGGTTATTTGTATATCTTGGCTATTGTGAATAATGCTGCAGTGAACGTGGGCGTCCCGATGTGTCTTTGAGATCCTCTTTTCATCTCCTTTGGATATAGATCCTAGATATGGGATTTCTGGATCACACAGTAGTGTTATTTTTGACTTTTTGGGAAACCTCTATGCTGGTTTCCATAATGGCTGTACCAGTTTACATTTGCACCAACAGTGCACAAGGGCTCCCTTTTCTCCACATCCTCGAGGACACTTGCTATCTCTTGTCTTTGATGATAATCATCCTAACAGGTGGGAGGTGATATTTCCTTGCAGCCGTGATTCACGTTCTCCTGACCATCAACGGCGCGGAGCACCTTCTCATGTACCTGTTGGCTCTTTGCGTGCCTCCTTTGGAAAAAGGCCTATTCGGTTCCTCTGCCCGGTTTTGAATCAGGCAGTTTGGTTTTCTGCCATTGGGTTGTGCGTCATGTTTTTAAATGGCTTCGTGGTTGGGAGGCTCTGGCGTGACCGCGACCCACTGGTGATATGTCTGCCCATCGACCTTGCAGGCATTCGCCCCTACAAATGTGACATCTGCAACAAAGCCTTCACCCAGCGCTGCTCCTTGGAGTCCCACCTGAAGAAGATCCACGGGGTGCAGCAGCAGTACGCCTACAAGCAACGCCGGGACAAGCTATACGTCTGCGAGGATTGTGGCTACACGGGCCCCACCCAGGAGGACCTGTACCTGCACGTGAACAGCGCCCACCCGGGCAGCGCCTTTCTCAAAAAGACCTCCAAAAAACTAGCGGCTCTTTTGCAGACCAAGCTGATGTCTACACGCCCGGGGAATGCCAACCTGAGCGAGGAGGAGGAGAAGTGAGGAGGAGGAGGCAGCCAGAGCTGCCGTGTTTACAGGGATTTGGGGTTTTGAAGGTTCCCCCCACACACACCACTTGGGTTCAGTTCATCCCTCTGCCCTTCTGGGGCCGGAGCAGGGGGATCTGCTGGAAGGGTCATCAGCGAGAATAGTGGTGTCAGGCACCACCTCCTCCAACCCACATCCTCTTGAGCAGTCACATTAACACAAGTTTGTGAATGGTCACGATTGCTGTAAGGCATTTTTCTTTCTTTCTTTCTCTCTCTCTCTTTTTTTTTTTTTTTAGGATTTTCACATGTCGAGGCCGAGGTGTTCTTAGAGAGACTCATTTTATGGTGCCTTGAAATAAAAGTCCTTCCACTTGCCCTGCTCCTCAAGCAAGGAAAATGATTTTATTATTCCAAAAGAGTTTACAGGAATTATTTTAATAAACGAAATGTTCTTGTGGAATTATAAAACAAAGCAGCATTGAGTTCTAGCTCCCCCGATGAGGGCCTAATGTGTGACCTTCGACTTCAGGTTGTTTGGGGCGGAGGACTTTGTATTGGCGGGCGGGTTCGAAGAAGGAGATCCTGAGCACAGGGTAGGAGGGCCGATGGACAGGTGACCCAAGGCGGGTGGGCAGAGACGCCTGGGGGGGATGGGGAAGGTCACTTATGGATGCTTTCGTCACTTTTGGTGGCCCCGGGTTACTGTGGAGTAAAGCGGCTTCTGGCTTTCTGGGACTGGGACTTGCCAGCTGCAGGTGAAGCCGCAGACCTGGGACCTCGAGGAGCGTTCCCTGGCCCGGTGCGCTCTGTGCTCCTGTGGGAGGGACAGCAGTCTCCTTCGGGGCATGTGACTGCTGAGCGCTGTGACCTTTGGCCACCTGCATCTCCTCACCTGGGAGGCTGGGCCCCAGAGGCCCAGGAGGTTCCCAGTAAAGCAGACCCGAGACCGAGATAGGGCAGAGGAGAGGCAGCAGCCTCCGGGGACGAGAGGGGGTGGTGAGGTGGTTTCCGGGGTCCTTCCGTGACTGGAGGGGTAGCAGGAAGGGCCCGAACCTTCAGGGAACCCTGGTGGCCGAGAGAGAGATTTTCCCCAGTCCTGGGAGCTGCCTGAACTGAGTGGAGTGCTGATCTACTCTATCCTGCGGTCCTTCAGCTGCCTTCCCCTGGTGCCCCAGGTCCGACGGTCCCAGCTTCATTTCCACCCTCCCTGGAAGAGGAAGAAGATCTTGCATCAGGACCAGGCTGCTTCTTGGTCTGGGGAACATTTGGGTGATAGCGCCATTTTGGTACTTCCTCCCTCCTCCGCCTTCCTCCTCTCCTTTCCTCTCCCTCTTCCTTCCTCCTCTCTCCCTTCTTCGCTCCCTCCACCCCCCAATCCCATTGTCCTCCTTTCCCACACTGTGGGCCAGGCATCATGCCAGGATCTGGACGATTTCCGTGGCATGGCCTCTAACTTGAGTTAACATCGGTCTTGCAAGTCGGCTCCCCTTTCTGAAGGGAGGGAATAAACCCTTCTGTGGAGCACCTGTGATGTGGGGCCCCCAGCTTGGCACCCCTGGCTGCATAGCATTCTCGAACAATCCTCAGAGCTCTCCTAGGGGGTCAGCGTCCCGGTGCCCAGGAGCGGATGAGGCAGCCACAGGGGCCATCGGCTGGTGGCCGGAGGAAAGGGCCAGGACTCCAAAACCCGGTCAAAATCCCCCTTTCCCTCTCCCCACCTTTAAGAAAGGAAAGAACCACCTCCCCCATCCCAAGTTCAATTTGGACCACACAAGAGGCTGTCATGAGGCTAGGGCAGGCTCTGGGACATCCTTACGCCTCTGGTTTCTCTGAATGGCAATGCTCAGTGCCCCAGAGCCATCCTGCTGGGTTGACCCTGCTCAGCCTCGAGCGAAGGTCCAGGAGCTTGGGCTGAGGCCACAACACCACGTGGTCTACATGGCCACGTCCAAGCATCCACGGTGACTGGGGATTCACTTGGGACCCGGAGCAGCAGATTGGGAAGTTGTGAAGGCTCTTACAGTCTCCTGAGATGGCCAGCACTGAGGGCTCGGCCCTGGCTGCAGGGGGCCAATTGCTGACACCCTGTCGTGTCTCCTAGCATTTGCTACAGGGAAGAGAGTCTAGAAAGCGTTTGATTTGCTTTCCACAGTTATCTGGGTAATTTTGACAACAAAAATGAGTATTCCTATAAGGGAATATCTAAACGACTAGTTGGGGGGGTGGCCTGTGGCCTGTTTTGCACAGGGAATTGTGAACCAGCTGACATGATGTTCCTTTTAGGGGTGGATTTTTATTTATTTATTTATGTATTTTAAGTTTGTTTTTTAAAAGTAAGCTCTCTGCCCAACACGGGGCTTGAACTCATGACCCTGAGATCAAGAGCCATATGCTCCACTAATTGAGCCAGCCAGGCACCATGGGACAGACTTTTATTAAACAAAACTCTTCTGGTTGCGAGTGACAGAAACTCAGTTTAAGATGACTTTAACAGGAGTGCCTGGCTGGCTCCGTGGGTAGAACATGCAACTCTTGATCTCAGGGTTGTGAGTTCGAGGCCCACATCGGGTGTAGAGGTTACTTAAAAATAAAATCTTTAAAAAAAAAAAAAATGACTTGAACAGAAAAAAGAATGCATCGGCTGACAAATCTAGGGTTGTTCCAGCTTCAGAGATGGCTGGATCTAGGTGCTTAAATCATGTTATCACTCATCTTTCTGTCTGATATCTGGTTTTCCCACAGGTGACTTCTTTCTCAGGCAGATTCAGGTAGGGGCCTCATGGCCACCCACTGCTCTGGACTCCCGTCTCCCATAGTACAGTAGCTCAGCAGAAGAAGGGGCTGTCTTTCAGCCAAAGATCTTGGGCTGATGCTTCTTGTCTGAGTGGCCTGATTTGGCTCTCTTGGGTCCACATATGCTCCTGCCTCCCCTGAAGCCGCGGTGGTGTGAGCTGGTCATTGGCCTGGGAGTAGGAAAGTGGTTCCCCGGCAGAAAAGCGGGTGCCGTGACCAGAGAGGAAATGGGTGTTGGGCAGGTTTCCTGGCTAGGACAAGGCACAGCTGCTCCAACAAAATTTCCTCCAAATTCTGTGGCTTAAAGAAGAGAGAAGACAATATCTTGCCTAGCAGCTCTGGATTGGTGGTAGCTGTCCTTACACCATCACTCAGAGACCTGGACGACTACTTTTTTTGTTGTTGTTGTTGAAGATTTAGTTATTGGGGCTCCTGGGCGGCTTAGTTGGTTAAGCGTCTGCCTTCAGCTAGGGTTACGATCCCAGCCTCCTGGGATGGGTCCTGCATCGTGCTCCTTCTCCCTCTGCCCCTCCGTCCTGCTTGTGCTTGCACTCTCTCTTTCTCTCAGATAAATAAATAAAATCTTAAAATTTTTTTTTATTTATTTACTTACTTTAGAGAGAGAGAGTAAGTTGGGGGGGAGGGGCAGAGGCAGAAGGAGAGAATCTCAAATGGACTCCACACTCAGTGCAGAGACCGATGTGGGGCTCGATCCCATGACCCTGAGATCACAACCCAAGCAGACATCAGGAGGCAGATGCTCAACTGACTGAGCCCCCCAGATGCCCTAGAGACCTGGACTTCTTTCCTTTGTTGCTCTACCCATGCCCTAGGACACTAACATACGCATGGTTGAAACTAGGTCTGTGTGGGTTTCGGCTGGTAGGAGAATTGCTTTGCTCTGGGTTTCTCCGCAGGTTCTGAGGCAAGGTTCAAGTTCAAGTCAACCACTTAGGAGGCCATCCCAGGAAGCATCTGTAGTGGGAGTGGGGAAATGTGATAGGAGAGAGCAGACAGCCAATAAAGGGAATATAATCAAGGAAGTTACTACTGTGGTAACTGGAGCTTGATCCTAATGGGGATTTCCAGTAAATAGTATAGATGTGCCTCATTGTTACCCAACTTGAGAGCGTAGGAAACCATTTGTCCACTAATTCTCCATCCCTGGGGATTTAGTCGAAGGTGCTGGCATTGGGGGCGTTCATTTCTGGGCCCTTCCAACTTGCCCTGGCCAAGCATGCTTCCCGTGCCAAGAAAAGCTTTCAGGCAGAGTTACAGGTTGGCCGTAAGCAGTCTTCAGCACATAGAGCCGAGGGCTGAGACCTGAGTGGGGTGGTGCGGGGTCTGGTACAGTTATGGAAGGGTCACACCTACTGTGCCGGCCCCGACACAGCACGCAGGCCTTCCCCTCCCATTGCAGGGTGAGGACTTTGCCACATTACTGCAGGGGCAGGAAAATGCACCCTTCTCGGCCATAACACTCTTGTATGCCAGGACCAGGGAATGGATCGTGGTGGATGTCTCGAAGTCTCTCCTACAGCAGGTAAAGCCAGCTGACATTCACCTGAGCCTTTGGCCCCCTCCTCCCAACCCTGTTTGCCTGTCCCGCTCTCAGCCAATTGTCAGAAATCCAGCTAAAGCGTCTGGGATCATGATTTCAGGGGAACTAGTTCTCAGGCTGGGGGTCTCGGGACCTTAGGTCCATGGGTAGTAGGCATAGAAATGGATGCATGAGTTATTGTCAATATCTTCTATTTCCTCATTGGAAACCGTGTATGAACTTGTACTAAGTCCAGCCAACAGTATCTTCGCTTTTGGTTGGTATTAGTTCAGCCCAGTGTGGAAACTCACGCATGTGCTGGTCAGAAGTGCCTACTGGTGAGGCATTTTGGGGAAAGGAATCTATTAACAGTTAAGGTGGTTTATTTGGTTGATGTCTTAGGTTGAGTTTCTTTTTTTTTTTTTTAAGATTTTATTTATTTATTGTCAGAGAGACAGAGAGAACACAAGCAGGGGGAGAAGCAGGTAGAGGGAGAAGCAGGCTCCCCACTGAGCAGGAAGCCCGACTCTGGACTTGATCCCAGGATCCTGGGATCATGACCTGAGCCGAAGGCTGACTGAGCCACCCAGGTATCCCTTAGGTTGAGTTTCTAGAAGCAAGCCCAAGACCTGGATTCTGGGCCAAGTGATTTCTTGAGAGAGGTTCTCAGGAGAAACCAGTAAGGAGGAGATGGAAACAAGTTATAATAGGAAGAAACCAACCAAAGATGTGGGCTCAGCTGGAGTCTAGCCTCGGCTCGATCCCAGGGGAACTCTGAAGGGTGAATGGTACTATAGACGCTGTCCCTCTTTGAGGCCAGGAACGAGTCATTGGCTTGGGGTTATCCCTAGTAGAGAGGGGGGAAAGGACATGACCACTGGGCTGTTTAGCTGCCAGTGCTCTAAGCGGCTGGGGGTTTAATCCCAGGAATGGACTATTAGGGGTGAAAAAGCTTGAGGGCTGTAAGCTCCGGCTATTTCTCCATGGATTATTTACTCTTGGATAAGGGTCCTCTTTTGGAGCTAATGGAGTAAATCACTCACTGCAAATTATGTGTTTTGGAGAGAAAAAAATGTATATATATTAAAATGCATGCCAAGAACAGTCTTCCCTCCAAATCCATTCCTCATCTGCCAAGCCTCTCTACCATCGTCGTCAACCACTGTTAGCTTCTTGTGTAATTTTCTTTTCCTTTTTTTTAAGTTTTTATTTATTTATTTAAGTAATCTCTACACCCAACATGGGGCTTGAACTCACGACCCCCCAGACCAAGAGTCTCACAGTCTTCCCCCTGAGCCACCCAGGCGCCCCTTGTGTAACTTTCTTGAGTCTCATTAGTCATGTATAAGCAAACAGGAATAGAAGTATTGTTTTTCTCCAGGTCGTTTTAAATTAGCAGATAGCATTATGCATACTGTTTGGAACCTTGCATTTTCCTTTTTATAATGCATCTGTTAGCTCTTTCTATAATAGGACAACAAAGTTCTCTTTCTTCTTTAGCTCTCTAGTATTGTGTTGCACGCACATACCATAATGTATGTTATCAATCTTTACGGATGGATGCTTATGCCGTTTCCCGTGTTTGGGAACTCTGAAGAATGCTGGGTGAGTGATTTCATATATACGTTATTTCACATATATGCAAACCGATCTGTGGGATAAATCCCCCGAAATTCCCAATAAATGTCCTTGTTAAGGCTAAGGGTACCCTCACCATAACACTGATGGACACGGCAGGCTCGCCGTCCCACCGGTGACCCGTGAGAGCAGCCCTCTCCTCGCCACCCTGCCAACGTCATTCGCCACAGTTTGGGATTTGGGCCAATCAGCTAGGCGAGAAACGGTTTCTCAGTGTCGTTTTACTTTACATTTCTCTCATGATGTGTGAGAGAAAGATGCTGAGTATTTTTTCAGGTGACGAAGGGCCCTTTCTGCGAATTGCCTTGAATGGCCATGTTTCTACTGAGTTGTTGGCCTCTCTTTCTATCCAACTTCTAGGAGTTTGTTTGTTTGTTTGTTTGTTTAAATATATCAGGAAGTTTAGCTCTTTGTGATGGAAGCTACTGGCTTTTCTCCCAGGTTGTCATTTATCTTTCGATTTTGCTCATACTGCTTTTTCTCGGCCAAACAGAAGTTTCGTTATTTCTTTATGCAGTTTGAATTGATCCATCTCCTCTTATGGCTGTGAGAGACTGAGTCGTCGTTAGAAAGGCCTTCCCACTCCAAGGTTATATCGGAATTCTGTCGTGCCTTTTTCTAGGATTTTAATGGTTTCGTTTTATCACGTATAAATCTTTGATCCGTTTGGACTGTTGCCTGGTGTATAGTGGGAGGTATAGATCCAACTTTATCATTTTCCAGATGGCTGACAAGAGATATTTTTTAACAGGGAGCTGGTCGAAAACACACCAGAGAACGCTTTCTTCAGGAAAAGGTCGCGTGCCTCAGCAGAAGGTGTTGCAATTATAGTATGGAGCAGTTTTCTTTAATTAGCAAAGACTCGTTTGTTCAACAAGTATTTACCGAATGCCCGCTGGGTGCCAAGTACTTATCTAGACACTGAGGCTCGGGGAAAACAGACACAAGTCCCTGCCCTCCAGGTGTTCCCATTCTCTTTCGGGGACACACAAGAAATAAGCAAGTAAATGTATACGGTGGTAGCTCATAGAAAAATCAAGTTTGATGTTTCGGTTACTATGACTGCGTAACCAAGTGCCAAAACTTAGGAGTGCTATGGGTCGGGGGTTTGGACAGGGCACAGAACTGGGCGAGGGGTGGCTTTTCTCGGCTCTCTGACGTCCAGCACCTGAGCTGGAAGACTCTAAGCCCCGGGCCTGAGAAGCCCCTGAAGGCTTATTCACTCCTGCAGCTGGTGGTTAATGGTGGCTGTTGGCTGGGGCCTTGGTTCCTCCTCTTCTGGTCTCTCTGGGCGGGCTAGTTCCGGCCTCCTCTGGCGCGGTGGGTTCCCGGGGAGAAGGTCCTGAGAGAGCCGGGAGGAGGCCGTGTGGCCCAGGAAGAGCCCACCTCCGGAGCCCTGCTGTTTCACTTTGTCACATCTTACCTGTTAGAAGAGAGCTCCTAAGGCAGGTCCATATTGAAGGGGGGGGGATTAGACTCCCTTTTGACGGGAGGAGTGGTTCTAGAAGAGTCTGTGGGACCACACGAATTGCTCTGGCTATTTTTAGAAAATGCAGTCTGTCGCGTCAGAAGAGGAGGGCTGGTGTGGGGCTGCACAGGTGATGTTGGAGGTTATCGGCTTTTACGTGGGGAGCAGGGACGCGTGGCTGGAGCAAGCGTGGGAGCGTGCGCCGTGGTTCCCTGGCGGAGGCGTCCAGGCAGAGGGAACAGGAAAGGCAAAGCTCTGGGAAAGACCGAGGCTTTTCCTCTGAATGAATTGGGAAACCATTGAGAATTTTGAGCAGAGGAGTAATGTGATCTCACTTAGGTTTTAATGGGCTTGCTGTGGCTGCTGTGAGAACAGATTTGGTGGGTGGCACTGGTGGAAGTGGGGACCAGTTAGGTGGCCACTGCAAAAATCGAGACGGGACCGGATGCATGCTCGGGCCAGGGGGCTAGTGCAGGAGGTGGGGAGAATGGCCAGAGGCTAGCTGTGTACTTAAAGATAGAGCCCACTGGGTTTCCTGATGAACTGAATGTGGGTTAATGGCCAGACCACACATCCCAGTTTGCCTGGGACAGTTCTAGATTATCTCATGAAAGGCGTGGCACTCTAGTTGTGAGAGGAAAGCGTGGAGGCAGGAATTGCTTTCAAGTTTTTGGCCCGAGCGTCTGGAAGCATCGCGGGGCCATTTACTGAGATGGAGTGACTGCCCGTCGCTGGTCGGGAGGAATCAGAGGGCTGAGGGTCTCGTGAGCACGAGGACAAGGACGAGGTGAGTAGGTCGGGGGGTGTCTGGGACGGAGGTGGAATGTGAGTGTGCTTGGACCAGAGCAAGATGAATAAAGATGAATCCAGGAGACTGGCCGCAGTCATCTGTGGTGGTGAGAAGAGCCCTGGGCAAGCAAGCCAGTGCAGAAGCTGAGGCTCGAAGAAGAACCCCTCCCCACGTGGAGAGTAAGAAGGAGCTGCCTAGGAAAGGGGGATGCGGTGAGAGGTGGTTGGGTGCTTTGAATGAAAATCTTTCTAAGGTATACCTTAAACACCTTAAACAGAGGGGCACCTGGGTGGCTCAGTGGGTTAAAGCCTCTGCCTTTGGCTCAGGTCATGATCTCAGGGTGCTGGGATCGAGTCCCGCATCGGGCTCTCTGCTCAGCAGGGAGCCTGCTTCCCTCTCTCTCCCTTCCTGCCTCTCTGCCTACTTGTGATCTCTCTCTCTGTAAAAATAAATAAATAAATATTAAAAAACAACAACAACAACACCTTAAACAGTGCAGAGTGAGCACAGTATGACCTTTTGGAAGTGACTTAGCCGTCATTCCACGTGGCCGGTCGTCAGACCATGTGGGGGCGTGGCTTCCGTGGCCCACGGGCCTACATCTGGACTGCTCGGCTCCGCACCTGCTCGTGCACTTGGAGTCTTCTGCCTCCCCTCGCTGGCAGGTGTCACTTTCCTTCTGTCCTGGCAGAGGCCCTCTCTCTTTAATCCAGATCTTTCCGGGCCACAATTGCTTGATAACCGGCTTATAGAGCTCACTAGAATCGTAAAATGAGGGGCTGTCCTGTGACCTTTAGTCGCTACTGGGGCTGCTTTGAAGGGTTTTTTCCTTTCTTCTTCTTTCTCCCTGGATAACTGCTTACTGGAAGGTAACTTCTAGATAAGCGCAGTCCAGCTATAAAAGTTAGTTGGTTGCCAAATTAATTCAGTCGTTCAGTGTTTACCAGGCACACAGTCCCCACAGGAGCCGTGCAGTAGACTCACCCTATTATCATTCCTATGGCAAACATTAGCGGCGGGCCTGTAGACAGAAGGGACAAAAACCCCAGTGTGTTTTGAGTGTACATGCTAGAGGCAAGAGGGGGACAGTAGCTAAGACAAATGAGTCAAAGTCCTGGATGAAGTTGGTGCTGAGTGCAGGGGAAGAATCGCCAGGGCGGAGAAGGCACGGGGAGAGAGCGAGGGGAGGGGGCCGCGGTTAAATAGCATGATTCCAAGAGGCTGGAGTGAGAAGCTGGGGGGAAGCCTTGACCCGCGGTCAGGACCGCTGTGGCCCCACGTCGCGTGCTTCCCATCACACTAGAGCTGCTCCGAAGTCCCTTTGTAGGGCCTGCACCGCTGAGGTGGTGTGGCCTCCAGCTGCCTGTGCACCCCATGGTTCACTAACCCCACTCCCGCCACGGTGGACTTTACTCTCCTCACACACCCCAAGCCAGCTCCCGGCTCAGGGCCTTTGTACGGCCGTGGATCGCCGTCTGTCTCACTCGTCCCCTCTGTCCCGGGGTCCACTCCCATGTCCCCCGGTCAGCAAGCCCTGCCTCCCAGTGCCCACCACCCCGTGCGGCCCCCTGCACACATACACTCAATCTATGTCAGCCCTGTGATCCACTGTAACCCACAGAGTATGCCAGAAGGGAGGCCGTGCCAACTCGGGGCCTGAGCCTTAAGACAGCCTGGCAGCTGCTTTTGAATCTGGGGAGCCCTGGGCTGCCGTGGGAGAAGTCTGGCTGCTCTGCTGGCAAGGCCAGGTGGAAGGGCCATCTGGACGGGCCACCCGGGCAGGGAAAGGCCCTGAGACTGCCTGGAGACAGGGGTCCGTCTGTGCTGACATCCCAGCGAGGCCCAGCCTTCTCACTATCCCTGCCGAGACACCAGACGTGTGAGCGAGTCGTCCTGGACGTTCCCGCTCAGGGAGGCCTCAGAAGATGACAGCCCCAGCGAAAATCTGTGGGGAACACAGGAACCGCCCAGCCGGGCCCAGTCAGTCCGCAGAATCTCGGGAGATAAGACAAACATTGTCGTTTGAAGCACTTGGTTTTGAGGTGGTTTTGTCCTCCAGCAGTAGACACCCAGAACAATCCTTGACCGCCCAGCTCAAGCCGTGATCTCTGTCCCTTCCCTGCCTCTGCCTTTCCTTCACTCCACTTCCTAGTTCCTGACATTGACACTGGTGTTTTTTACTGGCCAGCTCCCCCCCCCCCATGATCTCCGCAGGGTGGGGCATCTTCTTCATTCTGCTCACGGCTTTATTCCTGGAGCTCAGGACGGGGCCTAGGTAGTCACAAGCGGTCCTCGAATGAATAACTCGTGAATGAATGAATAACAATGAACGAATGTGTTGAATGAAATGTAATAAGTATCCACTCTTCTGAGATAAGAACAGCCTTGGTTGGGAAGGGCCCTTTTCCTCTGAGGAAGAGCAGCCCATCCCCAGGCCGGTGGGGCACACGCTGTCCATGAAGTACATCCTGCCATTGACCCGGGGCGTGAAATCCACACATTTTTGTTGAACTCTTTTGATATGGAACACTGATTGGAAGACTATCATGAACATTTAAAAATAAGCAGCAACTTTAAACAAATCCAGTTCTGTTTTGGGGAACCCCCCCAGGTCCCTGAAGAGGGGGGCAAAAAGCAGGAGCTGACGCAAAGCCAGCCTTAGGAAGTGGCGAAGAGCACCCAGGGGCCAGGTGGGAGGACAGAGGGGAGGGCCCCGCCCCTGCTCCTCACGACGCCCAGGGCCCGCCCCGCACCCCCCACTCTCTACCAACCTCCCGGGAGGGGCCTCTGGGCTCCGGGAGTCCTGCCTGCCAGGCGAAGGGGCAGATTGGTGTGGTCCCCACGGTCCATACAGTTGCTATTTCGGTTCTCTCCTCTGTTCCATCGGCCTGACATTTTCTCAACTGATTCCAAGCCCAGTGCACCATTTTAGCTGACGTGGGTGAGCGTTTCGTGGGGACAGCAGATGGATGGGATGACAAATAGCAGGATGGTGGGGACAGCTGCGAAGTGCTTTTTCCTGTGCCAGAGCTGTTGGCTGCGCACGTGCTCCAGCGTAGTCTAGACACTGCGGAAGCCGCAGCATGTGCTCAGGGACAGCAGGCGAGCTGCCTTCCATTTCTTTCTTTGCGGCTAAGTGTCCTCCTCTACCTCCAGTTGGCCAGCTCACCCACTGTCCCAGAAGCAGACCCTGGGACAGGAGTTCTTCTGACCCCAGAAAGTGTGGCGGGGTGGCGTGGAAGTGAACCAGGGGAGAGGAGAAAGGCCACACGGGGTGTGGTGTGGCCATGAGAGCGGGTGACCGCGGCTGGCACCCGGACATGGCATGCCCCAGAGCTGTCCCATCCGAGGGGTGAGGAAGCTGGGCGGTTCATCCACCGACTGCTGTTTCTCCTGTTGGCTAAAGGGGGTCCCCAGAGGACCTCAGTCTGCAGACCTTAGGCCTGCCCTGCAGCTGGACCAAACCTTCAAACGGTTCTCAGTTTCCTAGAAGCCCTCTGTCTGAGTTTGGGCTGCTGGAAAAATGTGCCCTAGACCGGGGAGCTTGTAAACAATGGAGATTTCTGTCTCACCCTTCTGGGGGCTGGGGGGCTGAGATCAGGGTGCTCCCATGGTCAGGTTCTAGTGAGTGCCCACTTCTGGGTTGCAGGCTACCGTGGACTTCTCGTATTCTGGTGGAAAGATGGCAAGCTAGCTCTCTGGCTTCTTCCGGGAAGGGTACTAATAATTCCACTCATGGGGCTCCACCCTCGTGACCTAAGCACCCCCAGAGGCCCCACTTCCCAATCCCATCACACTGGGATTAAGGCTTCTACATACGAATTTGCGGGCAGGGGACACCAGCATCCAGCCCATCATGCCCTCATGTACAGTGAGTTCTGAGGTGGCACAGGCTGGGCCAGACGGCGTTTGCTGTCCCCCGAGCAGCCCTGCCTGTCTTCTGCCCCGGTCAGGCGCTGTGCATGTGAAGCCGGACCCTTGCTCATAGTCTAGTGGGGGAAATGGATACAAAGTGGATCGGCGAACGCGGATGCAAAGGCCTGTGTCGAAGGCTGTGGGGGGCAGGTCACTACTAAGGGTACCGGGAACTTTTGCAGAGCAGGGAACAGGAGTGGGGTCTTGAGAACCAGATAGGAATTCGGGGTTGCGTGTATATACTACTGCACCCATATGGTGGTGACTGCTTTCGGGGTGTTGGATGCCTGGAATCCCCACTCCTGGAACTGTGCCCAGGGCCTTCAGCACACAAGGCTACACCGGAAGGGGGCCGAGGCCGCTTGAGATGCCAGGCTAGGAGGAAGAGCTGGCTGATGGCCCTGGAGACAGATCAGAGGGTCCCAGAGTTGGAAGGTGGTTGGGGAGGCCCCTGGCCCTCTCTCCCCACCTGGGCTCTACGACTGGCTGGCTCCTTGATTTTAAGACCACATGGGAGGGGAGTGTGCCAACACTTGGTCATCTGCCCTGGTGGCTGACAGGCCACCTGTCCCCTCTACGGCCCAGCGGCCCATCTCCTGTGCCCACCTCTTCATGCCTAGCCTCAGGGAATATGTTTATTATCTGCTCTATTTAGACAGTACTTTATAGATGGAGAAGGACTGTGAGACACAGGCTCACGATTGGTCTTTACTTCAGCTCCATGAGGCAGGCAGGATGTTCCTGACTATAGCTGAGGAAACCAACGTCCCCCAAATGTCGAATCAGTTGGGCCCAGGTTATATGGCTGGGAAGTGGCAGGTGCATGAGGCACACCTGGGTCTTGGCCCCAGGTCCCATTTGTCTCCCTCCTCTTACTACTCTTCGGAGGCCCACTGGGCCTTCATGGCTGGGAAACGATTCTCTCCTCGCCTCTGGTCTGCCCTGGTGTTTCCTAAATGACTTCAGACCATTTCTGTACCACACGTTTTACGTGCCACTCTGGAGATAACACAGCAGAAGAGTCTTCTATCCTGCTGGTTATATGGAGAAGAAAATCTCTGCAGGTTTTCTTTGGCAACTTTTTCCTTTAATACCTTCTTTTTTTTTTTTTTTTTTTTTTTTAAGAGTGGGGGACAGAGGGAGAGAGGGAGAGAGAGAATCCCAAGCAGACTCCACCAAGTCCAGACCCTGACGAGGGCCTCGATCCCATGACCCTTGAAATCATGACCTGAGCTGAAATCAAAAGAGTCGACTGCTTAACTAACTAAGCCACCCAGGTGTCCCTTGAACACCGTCTTTAACAAAGAGATAGCAGGCCTTGGATTTGGCCTTCGGAAAGCAAGAGAGCTGAGCTAGGGTTAATGGCACTGCTTCGTTTTTACTGTATTTATTTTACGGTTGCCTTCGATTTATGGCAAGCGTGGCCTGTTTTTATTGTGGTAGGGAGATAAAGTTTGCCTTTGAAATAAAATTCTTTTTTTAAAGATTTTATTTGTTTATTTGAGAGAGATACAGCGAGAGAGCATGGGGGGGTGGGGTGGAGAGAGGGAGAGGCAGACTCCCTGCTGAGCAAGTAGCCAGATGCGGAACTCCATCCCCGGACCCTGGTATCATGACCTGAGCCGAAGGCAGAGGCTTAACCGACTAGGCCACCCAGGTGCCCCCGAAATAAAATTCTTCAAATAAAAAGAGTGAACCTGTTTAAAGAAAAATATTGTGTAAATAAGAGTCTAAGTGGTCCTCAAAGATGGCGAGGAGGGACTGAAGTTTAGGAAATGTTAGTACCCAATAGAGATTAAACTTGATCATTGTTCATTATCGCAATAAAACAGCTACTATCAGGGTATCTGTTCTATGCCAGGGGCTTTAAATTTGTTATTTCTAATCCCCATAAAAATTCTATGACGTTGTGTTGTTGTCTTGCCCATTTATAGATGAGAAAACCAAAGCTAGAAGACTTTGGGTAACTTGCCTGAGTCATCCGGTCAGCTTGGTAGATTGTAAAAATGCCCCCAGGCCTTCCCTTCCCTGGATCTACCCCGTGGATGTGACTTTTTGGTTTCTCTCATCAAGAGGTGATAAGTGTAATGAACAGTCCCCCTGCTCATCCCCCCCACCCCCCTCCGGTATCTTGGCTTGGTCATAGGACTTACTCTGGGCATTGGGGCACCAACGAACACAGCCCAGACAGACTTGAAAAGCACAGTGCACTGGGCCTTAATCTTTTGCGGCTCCTGGGAACCCTTCCACCACTGCCTTCTGAGCGAGCCAGGCTGCTGGAGGACAGGGGACACAGGGCCAGGCATCTCCATGGCCCCAGCTGGTGCTAAACTAACCATGGGCCATCCTAGATGGTCCTGCCCCCAGGGGAGTCCCCACACCAGAGCCTGTCCTCGGACTCATGAGAAATAAGTTTTAAGCCACTAATGTCGGGGTGATTCTTAACAAAGCAGAGCTAGCCGATGGTGTCGGCAATGGGGGGAAGAGCTAGGATTTCACCTGGTTTGTTCTCTCACTCTCGTCTTTCCCATTCCAGCAAATAACACCCACCTGCTCCAGCCCTGAACCAAGGAGTTACCTCTATACCTCTTCCTCAACCCTACTCATCCCAACAGCCAGGCAAGACTCCCAGAGTATATCTCAGATCTGGCTCTTACCCAGCGTCTCCCACCACCCTGCTTGCCCAAGCCACCATCGGCTCTCATCCAGACCAGGAGTCGGCCGACTTCTGTACAGGTCCAGATAGCAAGTATTTTAGGCTTTGTGGGTCATACAGCCTTTGCTGCACAAACTTAACTCTGCAGCCCTAGACATGTAAACAACTGGGTGTCGTTGTGTTCTAAGAACGCTTTATTTTTAGACACTGAAATTAGAATTTTTATAATTTTCTTGTGTCACTAAAGTCCACTTTGGATTTTTTTTTTTAAGATTTTTATTTATTTATTTGACAGAGAGAGAGAGAGCACAAGCAGGCAGAGAGGCAGGCAGAGAGGGGGAAGCAGGCTCCCTGCTGAGTGTTTTTCTTTTTTAAGTTTTTTTTCTTTTTTTAATTTTATTTGACAGAGAGAGATCACAAGTAGGCAGAGAGGCAGGCAGAGGGAGAGGGGGGAAGGAGGCTCCCCGCTGAGCAGAGAGCCCGATGCGGGGCTCAATGCCAGGACCGTGAGATCATGACCTGAGCCCAAGGCAGAGGCTTTAACCCACTGAGCCACCCAGGCACCCCCCGACTGGGTGTTTCTAATCACAGCTGACCTTTGCTTGTTGTTGTCGAGACTGTTTTCTTTCAACTTTTAATATCCCATTATTTTAGTACCAGTACTTGATTAAATACATGTTGTATAAACTTTTCAGTGACACTGCTTTTCTTTCATGGAACATTTTTGTACAGAGCTTTAAAAATGTACCTATGTGGGGTGCCTGGCTGGCTCAGTCGGTTAAACCAGCTCGGGTCTGGGATCGAGCCCTGCATAGGGCTCCCTGCTCAGTGGCGAGCTTGCTTCTCCCTCTCCCTCTGTCCTTTCCCTACACTCGTGCTCTCTCTCCTTCTCTCTCTCTCTTAAATAAATAAATTTTTTTAATAAATAAAATCTTTAAAAACGATAAAAAAGTGTTCATGTCTTTGATGATTAACCTCTAAAATTGTCATGCACTTTTATTTTTATTTTTTTTAAGATTTATTTATTTATTTATTTGAAAGAGAGAAAATGAGTGAGAGAAAGCATGAGAAGGGGAGGATCCGAAGGAGAAGCAGACTCCCCGCTGAGCAGGGAGCCCGATACGGGACTTGATCCAAGGACTCCAGGATCATGACCTGAGCCGAAGGCAGTTGCTTAACCAACTGAGCCACCCAGGCGTCCCTATTTTTTTTTTTTTAAGATTTTTTATTTATTTGACAGAGAGAGAGAGAGAGATCACAAGTAGGCAGAGAGGCAGGCAGAGAGAGAGAGAGGGAAGCAGGGTCCTGCTGAGGAGAGAGCCCGATGCGGGGCTCGATCCCACGACCCTGAGATCATGACCTGAGCCGAAGGCAGAGGCTTTAACCCCCTGAGCCACCCAGGCGCCCCTGTCATGCACTTTTAAATCTTTATAGAGGATGATTTGAAAAGTCTTCACAGCAGACAGTCCAAGTCCCAGGTTTGGAAGGACAGTCATTGGGACACTGCTCAGCCCTCTGTGGCCGTTTGAGGGAATCACTTGACCACCTCTCCACTGGGGAGTTGGGATCCTCAAGGAAAGTCCGCCCTGCTGGGAGCCACAGTCTCCTGCCAGTATGTAAATAGCCTCGTTCCTAATTTATCTCGCTCCTCTTTTCTGAGCCAGTGACCCAGATTCGTTGGGCTGTGAGGCCGCACGCACACGGTTGTGCAGACGGGTCTCCGTGTTGCCGTGCTGGAAAAAAATGAGGAGAAAATCATGAGCTGCTTAAAAATGGGAGAAGATAATAGAACCCTCACACAGTGGAATTAAAGCAGCCAGACCCGCGGTAGTGACAAAGTACCCCAAGCTACATGTAGGTCCACCCAGATTTGGCTTGTGCCATGGAAGTGCAGTCTACTTTCCCACCACTAGATGGCAGTCCGTTTTAAAGCAAGTTTTATTCAAGCACTCATGCTGCTCAAGATAAAAAGTAACTTTTCACCCCATGATGTTGGGAAAAAAAAGTCTTAAAACTCTTGTGTTAGTGAATATGTGGGAAAGCAGGGAACTTCAGCAAGCACTGGTGGAAGCGTAAGTGGATAGCACTATTTTGGAGGAATTTGAGAGTAACGTTCATGCTGCGCACACCGTGTGACCCAGCCCCGACATGTCTGGATTTGATTATTTGAGAAGGATGATGACGGCTAACGTTTATTTTGTCCTGACTATGGGCCAGGACCTGCCCTAAGTGCTTACCTCATCCAGTCCTCCCAACTCCATGCAGGCAGGTACGATTATTTCCCTCCCCATTTACACAGGAGGAATCCAGGCACACGAAGTTCAGGCACCCTGACTCAGGTTAGAGAGCTAGTAAGTGGCAGAGCTCCAATGCTCGCCCTGCTTCCAGTACACTGCATATGGCTCGTGTACTCCAGGACACACACACACACACACACACACACACACACGGGTGTTCACTGCCGCAGTGTCTGTCAGCCTGACCCCGTAAATGAGACAAGAAAGCCTGAGGGAACACTGCAGAGCACGTAAAGCCATGCACTAGATCTAGAAGCGATCAACCCGGCAACAAATGTGAGATAAAGCAAGCAACTATCAAAAAGACAGGAAGCCAAAAGTGCATATTATTCATGGAGACCAGCATGGAGAGTCAAACTATAAAAGGATACACTGTTAAGATACATACCAAATTTATGATGGTGTGTCAGGGTTGAGGGAAATAAGACGAGGGAAACAAAAGACAAGGACTTTTAAGCTTATCTTTAATGTGCTATTGTTTTCTCTTTCTTTGTACCTGTCCCGAGCAAAAAGGCAGAAGCTCAAACCCTACTCTAATCCAGAATATCTTTTTTTTTAAAGATTTTATTTATTTATTTGACAGAGAGAGAGATCACAAGTAGGCAGAGAGGCAGGCAGAGAGAGAGGGGGAAGCCGACTCCCCGCTGAGCAGAGAGCCCGACGAGGGGCTCCATCCCAGGACCCTGAGATCATGACCTGAGCCGAAGGCGAGGGCCTAACCCACTGAGCCACACAGGTGCCCCCAGAATATCATTTTATGATTGGATCCTCACAAATGCATTCCTCAAACCTGACAACTTATTGTCAAGCAACCAATTTTACAAACCTTTTGCTCCATCAGGGGCATCTCCCCAGAAAGCTTTCGCAAGCTCCCTTCTATAGTGTAAATCACTTGAGGTTCCATACCTTCGACTTCCTGCAGCAGCACAAACCTGTAGGCCTCTGAGGTTGGAAAGAAGGGAGGGAGGAGGGGGACAGGGAGCGTTCTGTCTTGTACTTAGGGACTGATTTAAGTGGTTCTCTTTAGGGCACCAGCTCCAAACCACTGAAGTGTTTCTTTTCAACTAAAGTTCCAACTATTCCTTTGCTTCACTTGTGTGTGTGTGTGTGTGGGGGGCAGGTTATAATCAAATGTTTAATTGCTTAGGTGCAAAGACACAGTGATTCAAACAAATTACCCCTCTCTAACTCCATTTAAAGCCAGTAGGCAAATTGGTTACCTAGAAACACAATGACTTACAACTAACCGTCTTCCTGTATTTACCAGAGTCAATACATATGAAACCACAGGTCATATGGTGACAATTTTCCTAGAACTGTAATAGGTTTATAGAGGTTAATGCTCTCCAATTAAAAGGGGATAATGGCTCTGAGCAAGAGGTCAGGTCTGAGGGGGGAGGATGGGAAGGGGGAAGATGTAACTTTTTTGCATTAAATTGGTAGTTGGTTTTTAGTGCCAGCCAGCATGGAGCTTTTGTCAGCTGCTGAATGCACTAAGAATGTGTAGAACTGCAGAGGAAAAGGGTATGTGGATAGCTCCGTACCTAATGGATTGTCTCAAAGCCCAAGACTATAATACTATGTCCTATACTATGAGGGAGCCTCCCCACAAGAGCAATTTTTACCTCCTTTAAAAAATATTTTAGGGGCACGTGAGTGGCTCAGTTACACATCTGTCTGCCTGGGGCTCAGGTCTTGATCCCGGTGTCCTGGGATCGAGCCCCACATTGGGCTCCCTGATCAGTTGAGGAATCTGCTTCTCCCTCTCCCTCTGGCCTCCCTGCCCCTCCTTGTGCTCTCACTCTCAAATAAATTTTTTGCTAAATTCTATTTTAAAGGTTTTTATTTATTTGTCAGAGAGAGAGCGCACAGCACGGAGAATGGCACGCAGAAGAAGCAGGCTCCTGCTGAGCAAGAAGCCCGATGCAGGACTCGATCCCAGGACTCTGGGATCATGACCTGTGCCAAAGGCAGACGTTTAACTGACTGAGTCACCCAGGCGTCCCTCAAATAAATAAAAATTTAAAAAAAATATATTTTAATTATCCTTTTAGAGAATCCCTCATCACAAATCGTGTTTCACGTCACTGGAGTTTAATATGCCGTATCACTTAGGGGAGCAGGTGGTAGCACAATGTAGTGATAGCCACAGTAATTCTTGAAAAGTTGTCTCATTTAGAAACTCAGATTTGGCTTTCTCCTCCTATGACTTAGCTGGGAAAATAATTTTTCATTGACATTTCTCTCTCAGGAGGATTGAGACTTCTTTAATGGGTGAGATCTAAGGAATATCAGGATTGTAGTGAGAAACTGGTGTTCTTTAACTTTGGTTGTTCTCACACATTCTTGTCTGCCTCATCAGACTCTTGAGGGTCTTGCACGGGACTCTTAATGCCATTAGCTTGGGAGAGTTGGGGCAAACCGACAGGTCCAAGGTGCACTTCTATGAACCCTAGAAAACTACTAAAATGCAGTCTTGCTGGGCCTAGTCTCCTCAATTCTGGAGGGAGGCTTATTAAAGCAGTGTGGAAAAATCTGCTCTTATGACTTTTAAGGATCTCACTTGATTTTTGACTTTGGAAATGACAGGCTATGTGAATATCTGCTGCTTGAAGAGAATGCAGAGGTGTATATCAGTGAAAGGTCCCTTGCAATCCTCCTCCCTCCCACCTGAAGCTTACTTTCCTTGCCAGGTGACCATAGCAGAAGACGGCTCCTTCTTGTACGTACTTACGTAGAATTCACACCAAAGCTACTGGGCCAGTGGCAAAACTGAATTCTGAACTTCTAAATACAAAATCTAAACAATTTCCAGGTTTACAAAATTACTCTATAAACACACTAAATAAAAAGAAGAAAAAAAAAAAGAAACAGAACCAATAGCCTCATTACTCACATTTTATTTCTTATAATTAATGGCTAATTAAAGAAAAAAACTAATTGTAGCACCCTACTATTTTAAGACCACAACTGTAACTTAAATACTATCCCATTCCATAAAACAGGGAGCCTTCCCCCAAAGCTATAGTGGGCATTTATTTAATAAGTTTCCCGATCCCAGTGACAACTAATACTTTTTATTACTTATCAAACACACAAAAATTACTGTTCTCCCTAGCTGAAGAATCTCACAAATGATACTTTTTCTTTATGTACATGGTTCATTGACTCAAACCAGAACAGAGCTACTAAAATATCCATAATTATGACTCTCACACTGGGGTCTGGCTACTCCTGGGGGTTATTTACTGGTATGCTAAGCGGGACTGTCAACCATGTGAAAATGCTCCACCTTTCCAGAGAGCAATGTTTTACCTGAGGCTAAGGAATCACATTAAATATGGAAAAAATAAATTTTTTCAAAAATGTTAAATGAAAGTTTTTTCCCCAAGTGAAATATATAGAAAACCTCAACATATAAAACTAGTTTTAGGAAACCACACTGGCAGTAGGAGTTGACCGATGCGATTTCTCCCTCTACACACAGCTGGGGGCTTGTGACCCCTTCCCTCCTGGGGTACCCTGGGGAACTTCTTGCACGCCAAGCTTCACGCCCTCCAATCTCAATTCAAGGACTGGGCATCCTGCTCAGGAACAGAAGATTATAGAGGGGAGTCCAAGAGCCACCAACGTGGTGAGAATCCTGCTTCCCTTTTCCAGGTAAATGATAGACCATGCTTGTGCTTTTTTTATGTGCTTAAGTCCAACCCTTAACATCTAAATTTCTCTGGCTTTTTGATCTTTTTAGTTGTAACAGATTTCAACAAATACTTCCACTTGGGTTATGTAGCTCTCAGATCCTGTGGCATCTCTACCTTAAACAGCAACAGATCTTCCCAAACTGTGAGGAACTACTCAATGTTCCGACATCATTCTGTCCCCTAATCTGGTTTCTGAATATTCTGGTTCTTTTCCTTCTTTGTATATTCTTCTAGTCGAAGAAGCCACTTGGCCCAGTACTGGGAACAGAGCTCAGTGTCCATGAAATGTGGGTGGGCAGGGGATCCATCTTTGTAGGCCACCACAATTAAGCCACACTGAACCTAGGAAGAAACACAGGGCGGTTCCAATATTTATACAGTAGGATCAGAATTGAGGTTCATTTCCTTCTTGCTCTAGGGCAATCTCTAAACAAAACAATCTACAGTAATATCTCCTAACTGTTTCTAAGAGGGGTTCGTATAAGACTGCACCAGGATACGTAAGAACACAAAGATGACAAGTAAGATATTGAAGAATGGACTGTAAACACTAAAGCACTATTAACAATGACAGAAAACTCAGAACAGGGGAAAGCGCTTTTTAAGGTGGTAGAAGGACAAGGAACAGAGTAAGCAATGGGATACAAACAATAAAAATCACAAGGAGCTAAGTAGCCATAAATAAGCATCAAGCAAGGCTTTATGTAAGTAGAGGCCCAGTGTCCTGACCTGAAAGCTATAGTTGGCATCATTATTTATGGCACCAACATAGGCCACAACCTGCAGTGGGTTGTCAAATGTATTTCGAATGTAAGGTTTCGGTTTCTCCGATGTCTTCCAGTCAATCACACACAGCTTGCCCCTAAAGAGAAACCAAAGGAAGTCTCTGTAGGTAATAGTTCAAACTGAGAAACCTTAAGCCTCTTCTTAGGTATGGTTTTCTACTTATCAATGACTGTTGCTTCTATTCTCCACTTTCCAAAAAGACAGCTCCTCTGAGCTTTACTTCGGAGGATTAGAGAAGTGTGATGTTCTCTTTCCTCTGAGTCCTAGATTCAGGTCAATAATGGGCCTGTCAGGGGTGTGATGGGAAATGCTTCCGGAAGCACACTGGCGAAAGTCACAGGTGCGGATCCATGCGGGGGTGCTGGGGAACTTTCCCACAGTTCCAGTTTCTAAACGGTCTCAAAAGTCCTTTGGACCTCCATGGCCTTGTTTAACAGTTGACACGGGAATTGAAACTATGTCTATCACTATCTTAGTTCATCTTATTTCAAGTATCTATCAGGATGAGCCCCAAGAGACCAGTAGCAAAGTCCCCATCATAAAGGACAAAAGCACTGTGGTGCTTCAGAAATTCTCTTGCTCAGAAGCCAAAGCTGGGGTTCAAATCTATCAGCATTTAATAGGCATCAATTATACGCACAAATACAAATAAGAAGACTTGGTCCCTGCCCTGAAAGTTTACATACAGGGTAGGATGTCTTACTATTAGGGATATTGGGAAACATAAAAAAATCCTTGCCACTTTTAAAATAAAGTCAAATAACCAGTACATTCCTCCCCATTACCCCCTCCTGGTGGGGTTTTATACTTGCCAAGTGCAGATATCAGAAGGATCACAGGGCGAGCAGACTGATAACTGGTGATTATCTGTTCATTCTGCCTTTCAAGAACTTCAGTGTCAAAACCAGCATTTTAGAGGGAGATTTTGTACAAAGTATGCATGTTACCCACCTGCCACCATAGTTCTGGAACTTATGCAAGGTATTTATAAAGTCAACCTAGAGTAGCACTGTCTAAAAGATATAAAATGCAAGCTACATATGTTATTTCAAATTTTCTAGTAACCACATCAAAAAAGAAAACACAGGTGAAATTTTAATATTTTATTTAACCCAACATACTCAAAATATTTTCATTTCATTATGTAATATTTAAAAGTTATTAATGGGATACTTTACATTCTTTTTTGTAGTAAGTCACTGAAACCTACTCTGTATATTTATAGCATACCTCACTTTAGATTGGCCACACTCAAGTATCTAATGGTTGTATGTGGCTAGTGGGTAGTCTCTGGGACAGTGCAGGTGTAGAGGTAGCTTTACTGTCTCTGTCAAACTTCGCAGTATTACAAAACCATTATAATCTATGAAAATGAAGAGAGGGCCCCAGTATCCCCAGGGGGCTTCACAGTTCTCAACCTAAAATAAAGATTTCTGATATGGACCACTGTTTCTTGCAACATACTATAACTTGCAGAACTAAATAATGTGGGAAAGAGATTTTTAGTAGTATAAACCCAAATTAAAACTGCACTAAGACAGCTACAGTTCACAACAAATGGAAAGATGCTCAGCCTAAATTAAGTGAAATGCAGATTGAAACCACGAGAGACAATGTTAATAAATTGTGTCTAACGCCGTGTCATTAAAGGTGTGTGCATAAGCACACTCACACCTGGGACAACTGAAAATGCCTGTAGCCTTTAACCCCGCAATTTCCCTTTTTGGTACTGCATTGGAGAGCAATGGTTTGATACTCTGGGTGCAAGTGACAAGTGCCTGGAAAATTTAAGTACTCATATCCAGGCCTACTTCAGATCAACTGAATTTATCCAAACTGTACATAAGATCTACCAAACCAACAAATGAACCTCATGGCCATATACAAGGAGATATGTACACTCCTGCAGTTTGTAATTGTGGAAAACTAGAAATAACCTGAATGTTCCCAAAAGGGAAATGGATATGGTTCATTAATACAAAGGAATACCAAATAACAGTTAAAAAGAGAGAACAAGATCAAAATCACTATGCTAACATTTATTGAGTAATTTGCATTTTAAGTACTATATAGAGAATGTTTCATTTAATCTCTACAACAACTCTATGAGGTAAGTCCTTTTATTTGCCTCATTTTACAGATGGACAAATAGAAGTACAGAGAGGCTAACTAGCCTAAGGTTAAGATGAAAAGCCAGAAACCAAACCTAACCAGCCTGGCTCCAGAGCCTAATATCTTACTGGCTTTGTGATACTATATATGTAGACATTTCTATATATTGTGCCTCTCACAGACATGTACGTAACAATACATGGCATTCTGTGTGTGTGTACTATGCAGTGTTGTGCATGTATGTAGAAAGTAGACTGGCAGTGTCTTGTATATGCATTATACAGTGTTGTGGGTGTATTAAGTAGTACAGAAAGTAGCCTAGGACACAGCGATTGTCTTTGGCAAGGGGACTGTGAGAGGAGGGAAGATGTGGTTACAGGTGATGTGAGCTTAATTTATGGTATATTAAAAAATCGGAAGCAGATGTGACAAAGTGTTAATGCTGAGTGGTGGAAAATTATTAAAAGAGAAAAGGATGTTATAGATCTACATAAACTAATAAGGAAAGAGCTCTAAAATATTTTCAAAATGAAAAAAAGCAGGGTTTGGCACTTTGTGTTAGTAAGTGGGGGTGGAGATAAATGATTCTACATACAGTGATAAAATACCTCAGGACCACAAGAACTTTATTTTTAGGAGGGGAGAGAGGGAGAGGGAGAGAGGGGCAGGGAATCTAACACGATTGATCTCACTACCCTGAGATGAAGACCTGAGCCAAAATCAATAGTCCAGTGCCTAACCAACTGAGCCATCCAGGTGCCCCAAATCACAAGAACTTAAAACCAGAGTGGGGGCAGAGGATTCTGGGAAAATGGAAGAGTAGGAAGCACCAGAAATCTGTAGGCCCACCTAGATAACAATTGCAATGGCAGAATCTGCCTGATATAGTTGTTGGAAATCAAGAGCCTATTGAAGGCTTGGATGGTAAACTCTGGTTAATTTTGGTCAATTTCGGCTCTTAACCCATCCCCCCACCCCTTCTCATGGGGCAGGCAGCTGTGCACATGATCCTGGAGCAGTGCATACACAGCTTGTGGGAGAAAGAGCGGACAAAAAGGGCCTCATCCTCCAAATGTCAGGGATCTGTGCTCTCATCACTGACTGACCTTTCTGTTCACAGAGGTGTAGACAAGAGCAGGGGGGCCACTGCTACTGCACCTCCCCCCACTGCTACAAGCCCCTCTCCCTCCAGCCAAATGACTTCCAGAAGACTTAAAGGGCCGACACCCATTTTTTCCCAACCCTTCATTTTTCTCTTTTTCCCTTTTTGGGAATTAAGATACTAAAGACTACTACATCCAAAAGCAACTGCATATATGGGGAAAATGAGAAAGTGACTGTGCATGTCCAGGGAAGGGCACAGGCCCGGAAAAGACTTGAGGAGACCTTAAGTTTACACTTCAGGCTGATCCTTAACATAGAGATAGCCTATGAGAACAATAACAAAATCCCAAACAAAAACAATGAATAGGGGTGCCTGGGTGGCTCAGTCAAGTGTCTGCCTTCGGCTCAGGTCATGATCTCAGGGTCCTGGGATTGAGTCCCTCATCGGGCTTCATCCTTTGCAAGGAGCCTGCTTCTCCCTCTGCTTTTTCTCTCTCTCTCTGTCAAATAAATAAAATCTTAAAAAAAAAAAAAAAACCCCAAAAAAAAACTTAAAAAGAAAATACAATGAACAAAGTCCAGCAAACCCTGGGGTAGAGGGAGAACCTGATTTCCAGAACCTGATCCAGATTTGAATCTACATATTAGATTCAAATATCCAGTTTTCAACGACAACAAAAATCACAAGGCGTACAAAGAAACAGGAAAGTATGGCCTAAAGGAAAAAACTAAATCAACAGAAACTGTCCCTGAAAAAGATGTGATGGCAGTTCTACTAGACAAAGACCTTTTTAGTCGTAAAGATGCCCAAAGACCTCAAAAAAGGTAAATACATGGGCGATTAGCGAAGTGAGCACTCTTGTAACAATGATTTGTAACTCCACTTTTTGTTTTCTACGGTTTTTTTTTAAACTTGAAACAAGCAGAAAAAATTATTGCTCTCAGGTTGGTTGATCATACAAATCTTGATCAATGTTTTGTGAAACATCAGATAGCACTGGTTCATCATGTTCTTCTACTCTGCTCAAGTGAGCTGCCCCATAAAGCACTAATTTCAACTAGTGTGTTGCCGAAGTCTGCTGCTGTATCCTCCCAAGGGGAAACATCTTCACTCTTATTTTCTATACTCATTCTCATCTCCTTTTTTTATTTTTATTTTTTAATTTTTTTTAAAGATTTATTTATTTATTTATTTGACAAAGAGAGAGAGAGAGATCACAAGTAGGCAGAGAGGCAAGCAGAGAGAGAGGGGGAAGCAGGCTCCCTGCTGAGCAGAGAGCCCGACGAGGGGCTCGATCCCAGGACCCTGAGATCATGACCTGAGCCGAAGGCAGAGGCTTTAACCCACTGAGCCACCCAGGCGCCCCTCATCTCCTTTTTTTTTAAGAAAAAGATTTTATCAAAAAAAAAAAAAAAGGGGGGGGCGCCTGGGTGGCTCAGTGGGTTAAAGCCTCTGCCTTCGG